>CM050164.1:374635670-374650670 GCA_027410445.1 Discoglossus pictus
TCTTATTGGACATTTTGGAAAAATACAGCTCAAGTTCATAAATCAAAAGCAATTCTGACTAATATGGTTACATAAAAAGCACACACACTAGGCAAGAAGAGTCAGGGATTGGTAGAAGGTAGTTATGCACAAATGGGGTACCATAGCATTTTCCACACACCTTCCTTGTATGATGCCCCCACCCTGCATCTTCTGTCCCAATGTGTCTATTATTTATTGTTTTTTCTTTAAAGGCATATGTTTCCTGGATAATAAATGCATCTGATAGAGGAGAATCAGTAGTGTATGCAAACATGGAACAATACCAAAATAAACATCATTACACTTACCATAAGGTTTGCTAAATATCTTTAGTTTACTTGCAGTTGATTTTCACAGTTAACACCCCTAGAAATCCCTGCTAAAATTAGCATAAAATCCATAGTTCTTTTGGACAATCACAGGCAGCTGATACATTGTATCAATCTGTGATGGCAGTGTGTGCAGGAAGACATCATGGGATGTGTAGTTCCCTGTACAAGAAAGCAGTTCAGACATTGCTGTGTGGATCTCTGCATTGTGCTGCTGGCTTGAAGGTTACTAAAGTGTTAAAATCCAAATCCAAATGAAGTGCTTCAATTGGTAGGTACACTGTGACTATGTAAGCAGCTCTGGGGGTGTGGAAAACAAGTTTTATTCTTAAATAAAATAAATCTGTGTGTGTAAAGAATGACTCCATGTAATGTTTTTGTCTGATATGAGCAGCATATGTTAGATTAGAGAAAGGTAAGACCCGGGAAACTTAGATGTATTTATCACCCATGTTAAGACATAATTTGTAACATCAGTATTACTTTTGACTTCAGAGAGAAATATTGTCGCGTTAAATAAAATATATGTCCAATAATGCTGCAATAATATTATTATTCATTTATATGACTGGACATTCACTACTATGCCATTCCTCATCATTAAAATCATACAACTTTTGTCCCAGTTATTGCAGCAGTAAAACTATGCATGTACATACATTGAAGTTGGTTATTTTAAAAATTGGGTGATAATGTTAGAAAATTGAATTTGAATGCAGAGTATGTAAAGAATAAGTCACTTGTAACAGTGTACATATTATCATTTGTCCTCTATTGGAGTTAGAGTGATAGTTTCTAAGAATATCTTACATAATTTGTACACCATGGGTTCCTTATTTGATAATGCGTCCTTTCCCTCTACCCCTACGAAAAAGATTGGCAGCAGCAGGTGCCGCCGCCAATCGCTAAATGGTGCTGCCGATTTTCTGAGTAGTGCTGCACAATGCATGTAAAGCGCCCCGACAGAAGAGGCCTTGAGCTATGAAAGACCCGCCAACGGCCGAGTAGCCGCTTTGAACGTATAGATGGCCTCGCTGCCGATTTAGCGCCATTGAGTTGCGCCACGTTGGAGGACGGAATGATTAGGGCCTTTGATGAAACTGGACGGCGCCATCGAGCGGCTGCTTGCTGGCACTGCAGCTGTCAGTGCTGGCGATTTCTTTGCGCTTTCACAACAGGATAGATCCGATAATGCTTATTCTTTTTATTTCTGTTGCTATAATGTTTCAATCACCCCTAGAAAATAAAAAATAAAGTATAACTGTTTTACACAGAATACATTTGCATTTAGCCACATTGTACTTTCATTCTGCTATTTCCAAATATTACTGCTGTCCTTTAATAACATTAACTTACCAATACAGTTAATTTAGCATTTATTAATAAACATTCTCAAGACCAGTAAACAATAACTCTTATAATTTTATAATAAAATAAGATAATGCTTGTTTTTTTCTGCCACCTTCTTACGTTTCATGCTAGGTCTCTATGGAAATGTTTTCTTTTACCTTGTATTTGTGACCTGAATATATCTTTTTACAGCACATTTCTGTATTATGAACTGCAGTGAACAAGTCTAGACGGGTATCCAGCAATTTGATCCAGGCCACTTAAGGTGAAGCACTTATGCTAAGTCTACTCATATTCAGCAGCTGGTATCCTCTGTAACCTTGACCCTGTCTATACAGAAGAGTAACAAAGATGTGTGTGTGTTCTTGCCATCATTAGCTGTGGAGTACTAGGAAATCTTATGGATCTGAGTTTTGCCAGAAAGCACAGTCCAGCCCAAATCACGACCTTCTGATGTTAAAGTATCTTGTATAAATGACAGATATACAATATTATTATTTGAAATGATAATATAGGTGTTACCTGGGATAAGAACGAGATCCGTTCCGGAGAGCATTCTTATGTCGGATTTGTATGTAAGTCGGATTCCTGATGAATAATAATAATTATAATAATACTAGGACCTTGTGTATTTGTTACACACCAGCTAGCGCCAGCAGGAAAATTCCAATTGACCTCTAGATGGCGCTGTTGCTGTTCTGCCTCTGGGGCAGGATGGAGATAACACAGTGATCAGGGACAATACAGCAGAAGAGGAAGATACAGACAGTGGCACATAATCACATCTCCACAGCAGGAGCTCCGCACACAGTGAGCTGTCATTAGCTCGTTCCCCAGTCACCTCACGCTGCTGGCTGTCTGTCAGGATGCTCTCCCTGCTCACTTTGCTTCTCGGCCTCTTACCTGCGACAGCACATTTACCTGAGATAACTAATGGGGTGTTTCTAAAGCAGCCTGTGGATGCTCACAATGCCATAAGGAGCAATGTCAGTCCCATTACCAGTGGCATGTTGCACATGGCAAGTCACGTGTTCTCTACGATCCAAATATTTCAACACAGCATGTCCAGTCAGCACATCACTCTATATAAAACATTATCAATGACCTCATGATGTGTAATATGCATATATAAATATTATGTTATTCCAGGGAGGGCATCCTGACAGACCGCCGGCTGCGCAAGGTGACTGGAGAACAACCTAATGACAGCTCACTGTGTGTAAAGCTCCTGCTATGGAGATGTGATTATGTGACACTGTCTGTATCTTGCTCTTCTGCTGTATATTACTGTTTGTTGTCCCTGATCACTGTGTTATCGACATCCTGCAGTCCCATTGTCGCATTTGTCCTGGAGGCAGAACTGTGACAGCGCCATCTAGTGGACAGTTGGAATTTTCCTGCTGGCGCTAGCTGGCGTGTAAGTAACATGCACGGCCCCAATACTATAATGGCTCATATGTGGTAATAATACCCCTGTACTGTAATTATAAGCTACAGAAACTATTGTGCTCTTTATTTTAATTCAGACAAACAGAACATAAAAAAACTCATACAGAAAGCCTTGGGAGCCCAGTCTTAAGTATGGGTCATTTTCAAGTTGGGTCGTCTGTAACCCGAAAACATCAGTACATGCAAGTAACAGTGATCTATGTTGTGCTACTTGTGAGAATGAATAAAGTAATCATATATATATATAGCACTATAAAGACATTATGGTAATGAAAGCATCTAGATAATCTCCAATAAACAGTGGTTTGTCGACAGCCCATATCCGGTCCAACACACGGAGCTGCTAATATAGTTTGCATATCTCATACTTACAGACCTCACATGATCTGTTCCCAGAAAAACTTTCATCACAGACAACAAAAAACGATATTGTTAATGTGGGTTGACGACTTACATGTGGCTTGGTTTCAGAATATTTTTTTTACCAAATATGCCTAATTGGCCAGTCCTTGATTTTAATTTAATGACCCGACACACATAGCACAGAAACTGGGTTGAGAACATATATAGAGCTCATACAAAGTGGATTGTGCATGGTTGTCTGGATACGTGAAGGCCACGTGACTGGAGAGGACCTAATGATGAGGATTGCCACAAGTTAAATCTCCTTTATGAAAGTGCATAGCACAAAGATGAGAATTGGCTGAAGGAACAAGGTACTGTATCTGCAATGAAATGTGCAGTGAAAAGAAAGTATTATGCCCAGAACCTCCACCTTGCTTGTTCTCAAGGTGGAGGTCTGAATGAAGTGAAAGTCACTATATGAGAGTTCTGTAGGGGTGCAGTATCTGATATAATGAGACAACTTTCTGTGAAAGCCAACAGATTAAGGGAGTTGGAAATATATAGGTCATGAATGGAAGTGAGGGCACAGGAGAAGGGCAAAGCAGATGGTTTGGGATGGATTTAGATTATGGGTGTTTATATATATATATATATATATATTATTATTATTATTATCCTTTATTTATAACGCGCCAACATATTCCGTAGCGCAATACAGGGGTTAGGTACAAGTATAAACGATACCCCACAATGAAAATAATGGAAGACCCTGTTATTGAGCTTTCAATCTGATATACACTGTGCTTTCCCTAAAGCACCTCACAAGATTAAAACTCGCAAACTTACATTCTAAAGGGTGTGGGTGAGGTACAGGAGAGTGAGAGATGCATAGTGAATGAAGAGGCTAAAGATGATATGCTTTTTTGAATAGATGTGTTTTTAAAGAGATTTTGAAGGATCTGAGGCAGGCAGATAGTCTGGTGGTGCGAGGTAAAGAGTTCCAAAGAATAGGGGCAGCACGTGAAAAGTCTTGAAGACGGGAGTGAGAGGAGGTGATGAGAGAGGAGAAGAGAAGAAGGTCATTAGCAGAGCGAAGAGGGCGGGTGGGAGTGTATTTTGGGATGAGAGCAGAGATGTAGGAGGGGGCACTATTGTGGAGGGCTTTATATGTTAGGGTCATGATTTTGAATTGTATTCTAGACGCTATGGGAAGCCAGTGGAGTGCCTGACAGAGAGGTGCTGCAGACACTGATCGTTTAGTATGGTAGATGAGTCTGGCGGATGCATTCAAAATGGATTGGAGTGGAGACAGACGGGTGATAGGAAGGCCAGCAAGGAGAGAGTTGCAATAATCGAGGCGAGATATGATGAGAGCGTGAATAAGAATTTTAGTTGTGTCTTGTGTGAGGTAGTGGCGTATTTTGGATATGTTTTTTAGGTGAAAGTGACAAGATTTTGTGAGTGATTGGATGTGGGGAATGAAAGAGAGGGAAGGGTCTAGTAGGACCCCAAGACAGCGGGCCTGGGAGGTGGGAGTGATGATGGTGTTGTCAACAGTGAGAGATATTTGTGGAGTGAAAGCTGTAGTAGAGGGTGGAAAGATAAGGAGCTCTGTCTTAGACATGTTGAGTTTGAGTTGACGGGCAGACATCCAGGAGGATATGCTCGAGAGGCAATTGGCAACATGAGCTAGCAGAGAGGGGGATAGTTCAGGTGCAGAGATGTAGATTTGGGTGTCATCAGCATATAGATGATACTGAAATCCAAAAGATTGTATAAGGGCACCAAGGGAGGATGTGTAGATGGAGAAAAGGAGGGGGCCTAGGACTGAGCCTTGGGGTACACCGACAGTTAGAGGGCGAGGAGATGAAGAGGTGCCAGAGAAGGAGACACTAAATGTTCGATTTTCTAGATAAGATGTGAACCAAGAGAGAGCAGTGTCACGGATGCCAAGAGAGTGGAGAATTTGGACAAGAAGAGGATGATCAACTGTGTCGAAAGCAGCAGAGAGATCCAGGAGAATTAGGATAGAGAAATGACCCTTTGATTTGGCGTTGAGCAGGTCATTAGTAACTTTTGTGAGAGCTGTCTCTGTAGAGTGTTGGGGCCGGAAGCCAGACTGGAAGGGATCAAGGAGGGAGTTGGAGGAAATGAATTGTGTAAGGCGAGTGTAGACGACACGCTCAAGTAGTTTAGAAGCCAAGGGAAGTAGAGAGATAGGGCGGTAATTAGATGGAGAAGCTGGATCAGATGTGGGTTTCTTAAGAATGGGTGTAATTGTGGCTTGTTTCAAAGGTGATGGAAACTTGCCAGTGTCTAAGGAAAGGTTGAATAGATGTGTGAGAGCTGGGATAAGTGTGGTAGAGAGGGGGGGGATCAGCTGTGATGGAATAGGATCATGTGGACAAGTTGTGAGACGAGAGGTTGATAGAAGGTTAGCAACTTCATCCTCAGATACAGGGTTAAAGGAGTTTATAGTAGCAATAGGTTTGGGAAAGGGTGAAGGCAGACTGCTGTTTGTTTTTTGAGGAGAAGGTGTGATATGGCCGCGTTGAGAGGAGAGTTCATTATGAATATTTTCAATTTTACTATTAAAGTATTTTGCAAAATCTTCAGCTGTAAGAGAGGAGGGGGCGGGAGGTGGGGGAGGGCAGAGGAGAGTGTTAAGAGTGGAGAACAAATGTTTGGGTTTGGAGGCCAAATTTGATATTAATGATGAGAAGTAGCTCTGTTTGGCAAGATTGAGGGCACAGTGATAGGAGCGTAGGATAAACTTGTAATGAAGGAAGTCTGATGAGGAGCGAGATTTCCTCCATAGTCGTTCAGCGCTACGGGAGCACTTCTGGATGTAGCGTGTTTGTGTAGTGTGCCATGGTTGTAGATGAGAACGGGGGCGTCTACCTGTGGTTTTGGGGGCTAGAGAGTCCAGGGTGGAATTTAGAGTCAAATTGTATTGTGTGGTAGCAATATCAGGGCAAGTGAGGGTAGTGAGTGGACTGAGAAGGGGTTGCAGTAAATCGGAAAGGTGTTGGGAGTTAAGTGTCTGCAGGTTTCTGTGGGTTCTGGTAGTTGGGCGTGATAAAGGGTAGAGATTGGAAGGGGTAATGAGGCTGTAGGTTAGGAGATGGTGGTCAGAAAGAGGGAGTGGGGAGATTGTAAGATTGTAGATAGAGCAGTGATTAGAGAAAATTAGGTCCAGGGAGTGCCCATCCTGGTGGGTAGGGGATTCTATCCACTGTGAGAGGCCAAGGGAAGAGGTAAGTGCAAGTAGTTTTGTGGCTGTGGGAGAAGTGGGAGTGTCAGTGGCAATGTTGAAATCACCAAGAATGAGTGAGGGTATGTTAGAGGAGAGAAAGTGAGGGAGCCAGGCGGCAAAATGATCCAGAAATTGAGAGGCTGGACCAGGCGGGCGATAGATGACAGCCACTCGCAGATCAATGTCAGGGAGTTATAGGCCATTGAAGATTAACATTTGTTCCTCCCTGTTTCCAACTGCATAGCCTTATTGGTCATGTTAATTATTTGCAAATGGAGGCATCACACACTTGTGTCCATTACTAGAGAAGATGACTCATGAAAACATAGATTTGATGGCAGATAAGAACACAAAAGACAATCTGGCATGCCCATTCTATCTAAGGATAGCCTTATGCATATCACAGGCATGCTTAAATTTATTAACTGTGTTTCATCACTTCAGCTTGAAGGTTACTATAATGTAGTACTTTCTCACATAACCCCTAAACCTTCCAACTTTAAATCACAAGCTCTTGTTCTTGTATTCCTCCTATTTACGAATTCACCTGCTTCTTGAACTTTATTAAAACCTTTACTATATGTGTTGGTTTCTATCATATACCTGCAGTCCTTTAAACAATACATACTAACATCATTAAGTATTTCTTTTGGACCACTTTAGTTGTAATTTCATTAATTGCTTCTAATTTGTTAGCATAATTGTGAAGATACAGTCTCCAGTACTGGACTCGGAATTCTACCTAGGTATCAGTAGAGTGAGATTGGTACCTAATTCACCTACAAATACTTCCATGCATCCTGCTTTTCTTTACTGCAGCTTTGCATTGCATGCCCACTTTAAATCATCACAGAAAGGCTGACTCTCTTGGCTAGATTTGTGTTATCTATCTAAGAGTACAGAAGAAAAGTTTATAAGCCCATAATTTACTGACTACTATTTACATGGAAGGAGCCATACTAGGTACATGGAAGAAGCCATACTGGGTACATGGAAGAACATAGTTTTTGTGTATCTACTTTTTTAAAATAGATGTCCCTTACACTGGATTTAAGAGCCCATGAAATGTTCATCCTTTAGTTAACCCATAAGAACGGGGAGTGATCAGCACGGTTCATGTCTAAATTCAGACACTTGTTCTTTTAGACAGCAACTTACACCAGTATGTGTGTGTGGATGAGGAGTATGTGAGGAGTTGGAGAATATACAAGACAACTGCTTTACTGCAACACCATTGTGTGACAACCAAGAACATCTTCATTCAGTCATCCTGGGGCTGTCACTTACCATGAAGGTTATAAGTGAGGCAGCACTAGAAGAGAAACAAATAGGGGAACCCCAGCTGCCTCGCAGACCAAAGGAGTAAACCACTAATTGCCCATAAGAAGGCAATACATTTTTATACTTTTTTCTTCTTTAAAGCTCTCTTTATAATTATTGAAGAACGAGTCAGCTCCACGTATGCTATTTTAATGGAGCTATAGATGTGTTTATTTTTGTTTTAATTTGCTTTTTGTTTTTAATTGTGTAATATAGAAGACCAACATGATAGACCATCATTAAAATCATATTTAGGGATATGGGAATAAGGGAGAAAAAGCTTAGCTGGAGGCAAGCAGGGAGTGGAAGAGACACAAATAAGACATGGAAATGTACAGAACGTGGGGGGCAATTGCAAGAAAGGGGATTAAGGAGGAAAATAAAGGTTTATGCAGGTGAAAGAATGGGGCAATGGAGAAGTGAATGGTTGAGGAAATAAGATAATAGGGAACCAAGGAGAGGGGAGTGTATTAGAGGGAAAGTCTGCAAACAGCAGTGAAAGATGGTTGTGTTAGGAGAGATGAAGCAGAGCAGAAGAAATGTGGAGATTAGGAAAAAGATAGAGGAGAGAAAATGTAATACATTCCACAAAAGAGTGATGAGGGTTGAAATCAGAAAGAAGGAGAAAATAGAACTTTAGGGGAGCAGAAAGAAGGCAAGAGTTTTGATGAAGAAATATGGGAAGAGGAGACAATGAATGGGGTAGGAGGAAAGGAATCAAAGGAAAGATGAAGGATGAGTGAAAGAGAGTGAATATAGGGGGAAAGCAGACAACAAATTATTATACTTTTTTTGTGCCAACATAATTTAAGTACAAGGCAAAGACATTTTTAAAACAGGAATGGAGGGCCCTGGTATTGAGCTTTCTATAAAACATACACAGTGCTTTCCCTAAAGCCCCTAAAAACTCACAAACGTACATCCTAAGGGGTATGGGTGAGGTACAAGTGGGTAATAGATGAATGCGATGGAGAGATGAAAGATAGCAATGATAGAGAAGGAGAAATAACTATGGGAGTAGAGGAGGGTCTGGGATAAAAACTGAATGGCATGGAGATAAATATGGGTACAAGATGGAGGCTGAGAGATGGGTAGGGTGAGGATGGAGAAAGTATGATATGCAGAAGATGAGAGAACAGGAATGTTTTGAGAATAGGAAGGAATTTGGAACATGCATGGAATCGGGGGACTTTTCAATACTGCTGACAGGGAATTTTTTTCTTACAATACGTTTTATTATGCATAGACAACATGTTACATCAATAGACTTGTAGTGAGTGTCATCATAGTTACACATTTAGTGGTGTCACACATAGTTGGCTTACATAATCTTGACCATGTATGTACATATACTGTAATCCAATAAAGCTTGTTTAAATACATTATATGGTGTCATACATCTATGATCGCCACCTTTTTCTCATTTCCTTCTTCTCTATTGTTACGTGTTATTACATATCTTTGACTAGATATTAATGTATCCTTCTAATTGCAAGTCTGCTTAGAGTGACATATTATCATCACAATTTAAATGTTACTTTAGTTTCTAAACATTAATAAACTTAATTAAACAATTTCAAACTCAACTCTTTGCAGCCTGAGTCCCGTGTGCCTCAACTGCTTGCCTTGCTTCACGAGGCACGCAAAGCGTGACGACAACTCACAGTACGACAACTTTATGGGTGGTATTGTATAATTGAAGAGTGAAGCAGCAGTGAATGTCCAGTAATTTAGATTAAGAATGAGTATTGCAGTATGTTATGTTAACTTTTGTATTGGACAAACGCCTTATTTATATTGTTGAGCTATATATATATATATATATATATATATATATATATATATATATATATATATATATATATATATTGTTGTTGTTGTTGTTTAGTCGTTCAGTCGTGTACGACTCTCCGTGACTCTATGGACCACAGCACACCAGGTGCATCTCACTGCCCCTCTGTGCTCCATCAAGTTCATGTTCATTGCTTCAGTGACCTCATCTATCCATCTCCGCCTCTCTCGTCCCCTTCTTCAGTCTTTCCCAGCACCAGAGTATTTTCTAGGGAATCCTGCCGTCTCATGATATGGCCAAAATATTTGGTCCAGCTCTCACATGCGTATGTTACTACTGGGAATACCATAGTTCGAACTATGTGGACCTTTGTTGTTTAATAACCTTACTTTTATATATATATATATATATATATATATATATATATATATATATATATATATATATATATATATATATTGTGACAAAGTTATACACAGTGTTTATTTAAGACTCATATTCTACAAAGCCGAGTTTCCCCAGGAGGACTAAAAGAGTTAATTCCTGCAGCAGCCGACTGCCCCAGCAACCGGTAGCCTGTAAATGACTGCTGTCTTAGTTTTGGTGGAGCAGATTAATTAAGTGGACAGTCAGGCTATGCTGGAGAGATAAATATGTTTTCTGAAGCTGGAAAAAGACACAGACAGACCCACAGCATTGTGGAGCTGAGGAGCAACTTGAAGGAGAATAAAAAGCTGGACTTCTCAAGGATAGAGGCAAATGATTCTGAACTATTGGCCTGTTGTTCTTTCTTTTCTTTTTTTTGTTCCATCCAGATTTATTGGATGGAAGATCTATTAGTGAGGCATCTATCCAACAGTGAAGTTAGTGCTCTGATGGAATCTAGGCCTGTTCATTTATTTGTTTTGTTTAGGTATACATATTGTAACACTGGTAAATATATTCCAAATAAAGTCTCCTGTAATTATCTGCAAAAGTGGTGAAAACAAAGATCACAAATCTAGTAGAGACTAATAGCCATTCACAATATATATATATATATATATATATATATATATATATATATATATATATATATATAGTGTAAATAAATAGTACATCTGTGTTCACATTTGAATTTCTAAAGCAAGTTAAAAAAAAAAAGGTTTCCAGCTTATAATTCCGAGAAATACAGTTATTACACTGCACTCTGGGAAGCTGAGCAGGGACATGCAAATGTGCCCACAAATGCCTCATTCTTCAATCCATAAAACCATTTCAAACATGGCTTCCTTTAAGCTTATGCCTGCTGTATTACACAGCCTTTATGCAAAGCCAAGGTTGGATTATACACAAGCTGGGAATCCTATCTACGTACAGCTGTTTCAAGCTTACTGGCTTTCATCAGCGTGGAGCGGGATCTCCACTTGTGTTGTGGACTTTATGGAGTAGGTAGTTCACCACAACAATCATTTATAATATAGTGGGCAAAAGAGCGATAGAAGCCCTCCACCGTACAGTAGTACAGTAAATAAATAGTACATCTGCGTTCACATTTGAATGTCTAAAACAAGCTCAGAATTCAGAGAAATACAGTTATCACACTGCATTCTGGGAAGCTGAGTTAGGACATGCAAATGTGCCCACAAATGCCTCGTTTTTCAATCCATAAACCATTTCAAACATGGCTTCCTTTAAGCTTATGCCTGCTGTACAGTGCCTTGCAAAAGTATTCACCCCCTTGACTTTTTACATATTTTGTTACATTACAGCCTTAAGTTCAATGTTTTGTTAATCTGAATTTTATGTGATGGATCAGAACACAAAAGTCTAAGTTGGTGAAGTGAAATGAGAAAAATATATACATAAAACTATTTTTTTGCAATAGAAAACAGAAAATTGGCATCTGTGTATGTATTCATCCCCTTTGTTATGAAGACCATAAAAAGCTCTAGCACAACCAATTACCTTCAGAAGTCACATAATTAGTGAAATGATGTCCACTTATGTGCAATTTAAGTGTAACATGATCTGTCATTACATATACACACCTTTTTTGAAAGGCCCCAGAGGCTGCAACACCTAAGCAAGAGGCACCACTAACCAAACACTGCCATGAAGACCAAGGAACTCTCCAAACAAGTAAGGGACAATGTTGTTGAGAAGTACAAGTCAAGGTTAGGTTATAAAAAAATATCCAAATCTTTGATGATCCCCAGGAGCCCCATCAAATCTATCATAACCAAATGGAAAGAACATGGCACAACAGCAAACCTGCCAAGAGACGGCCGACCACCAAAACTCACGGACCAGGCAAGGAGGGCATTAATCAGAGAGGCAGCACAGAGACCTAAGGTATCCCTGGAGGAGCTGCAGAGTTCCACAGCAGAGACTGGAGTATCTGTACATAGGACGACAATAAGCCGTACGCTCCATAGACTTGGGCTTTATGGCAGAGTGGCCAGAAGAAAGCCATTACTCACAGCAACAAAACAAAATGGCACGTTTTGAGTTTGCTAAAAGTCATGTGGGAGACTCCCAAAGTCTATGAAGGAAGGTGCTCTGGTCTGTTGAGACTAAAATTGAACTTTTCAGCCATCAAAGAAAACGCTATGTCTGGCGCAAACCCAACACATCCATCACCCAAAGAACACCATCCCCACAGTAAAACATGGTGGTGGCAGCATCATGCTGTGGACTGGGAGTTGAGGAAAAGATGGATGGTGCTAAATACAGGGATATTCTTGAGCAAAACCTGTACCACTCTGTGCGTGATTTGAGGCTAGGACGGAGGTTCACCTTCCAGCAGGACAATGACCCCAAACACACTGCTAAAGTAAAACTTGAGTGGTTTAAGGGGAAACATGTAAATGTGTTGGAATGGCCTAGTCAAAGCATCAAAAGATTTCAGTTTGTTTTTCAATTGAGTTGTACAGTTTATAAGTCACATTAAAGGTGGAAAAAGTTCTGAAATGATTTATCTCTGTCTCATTTTTTTACAGCACAAAAACCTGACATTTTAACAGGGGTGTGTAGACTTTTTATATCCACTGTACACCAAAAAAGAAATGCAGAAGGAATGTCATAGGGATCTTTTCATGTTTTTGTAAAGCCATCAGATTTCCATTATTCATATGAATGTAGTGACCCTTTGAAATGAGCGGAGATCTTCTGTGCATTTACATTCTTACTGTATTAGTGTTTGCCATCCTATAGAGCCATACTTTCTTACATTAGTCCATTTGCATGTCCTAACTCAGCTTCCCATAAGAGGGCAGGATGACCACAGAGAGATGGGGTAAATAGGACAATGTGTGAGTATCCTTGTGGAAGTGGTATGGAATCCAGCTTTGTAAGTCATTTCTGATGACAAACTTGTACGTCAGCAATAAGTAAGATTCCACATTCTATCTTTTCTTATGTTTTGTATCAATCCTTGGTCCTCTCCCTAAATATATAAATACAGTACATACACAAGTGAATACAAAGAAAGTCATTGTTTCCTAGTCACCAAATGTTTGTTGTTGGTAAATAATTGTGATCATAAAAAACAGCTTGTGATATTCTGCCATGCTTTGTTTTGCTATGAAAATAACAGACACACATTAATAATAATAGGAATCATAACAGTCATAAAACGTTTTTAAAGAATGTGACGTAGGAGATCTCATCTTGGACTGTTAGTCTGGCTGAAGCTTCTAAGGGAAATTATCCTACTAGGGCTTAATATTTTATCAAGTGTCCGTGTAATGTGGCAATCATTCAACAAAACTGAATTGAGTTCTTATCTGAATGCACAATTCCTCCCTTTCATCTCAAGTTTTTAATCCTGAGCAACAAAGGCAAAATGTCTGCTGCTATTAAAACAAAAGTGAATACGATAGTGAAATAAATACAGCTTTTATGGTTTTATTAAAAATGTAGTAAAAATATTTTGCACATTATTAGGTTCTTCATAAGAGCATCTTAGGACACTTTATTGGGCAATATTTACTGTATACTGTCTAATAAACATTTGCATTATTAATACTTCACAAGTATTTTAAATCGTGCATTTACTAATGTTTTTATGTAAACCAGAAGTTTGGGATGTTTTTATTTCTGGCTAACATTTGCCATGTATTTGATATTCAGTCTTTTGCTAAAAATACATTCAATAATATCTAATAATCAGTGGCGGTGCTAGTGAATGGCGGGCCCCGGTGCAAAACAATATTAACACACACATGCACACACACACTCTCACAAAAGTGAGTACACCCCTCACATTTTTGTAAATATTGTATATATCTTTTCATGTAACAACACTGAAGAAATGACACTCTGCTACAATGTATAGTAGTAAGTGTACAGCCTGTGTAACAGTGTAAATTTGCTGTCCCCTCAAAATAACTCCACACACAGCCATTAATGTCTAAACCGTTGGCAACAAAAGTGGGTACACCCCTAAGTGGAAATGTCCAACTTGGGCCCAAAGTGTCAATATTTTGTGTGTCCACCATTATTTTCCAGCACTGCCTTAACCCTCATGGGCATGGAGTTCACCAGAGCTTCACAGGTTGCCACTGGAGTCCTCTTCCACTCCTCCATGATGACATCACGGAGCTGGTGGATGTTAGAGACCTTGCATTTGAGGATGCCCCACAGATGCTGAATAGAGTTTAGGTCTGGTGACACGCTTGGCCAGTCCATCACCTTTACCTTCAGCTTCTTTAGCAAGGCAGTGTTCGTCTTGGAGGTGTGTTTGGGGTTGTTATCATGTTGGCCCAGTCACCGAAGGGAGGGGATCATGCTCTGCTTCAGTATGTCACAGTACATGTTGGCATACATGGTTCCCTTAATGAACTGTAGCTTCCCAGTGCCGGCAGCACTCATGCAGGCCCAGACCATGAAAATCCCACCATCAAAAGTATACATCTATACAAGTATACATCTATACTTTTAATGTTATTTATTTAGATTGAGACTTTTTGATAATAAGGGCTTAACTGGTATAATGATCAGTGAACTTGGTCATTGCCAGTAACACCTGTAATCTCTTCTTTATAATCTGCTCCTCCTCTATGTTACCTTCTGGGCCTCTGGCCCAGGCGAAACGTGCGCATCGGCCAATTCCGTTGTCTTGAGGTCCCACTTTGATGATGTAATTTGTGCGCCGG
>CM050164.1:375855670-376203170 GCA_027410445.1 Discoglossus pictus
ACAGGATTGTAGAAAAAATCACACAAACACATAGCAAGCTAAATTAATATTCTTCTTTAATGTTTAACAACCTATAAGTCTTAGCAAGAAGCCTAATTAACCATACCAAAAGTGGTGCGCACAAAACAGGATTGTACCAAAACTCACACAAACACATAGCAAACTAAATTAATATTCTTAGTTAATGTTTAACAACCTATAAGCCTTACAAAAAAGCCTAAATAAGCATACCAAAAGTGGTGCGCACAAAACAGTATTGTAGAAAAACTCACACAAACACATAGCAAACTAAATTCATATTCTTAGTTAATGTTTAACAACCTATAAGCCTTACAAAGAAGCATAAATAAGCATACCACAAGTGGTGCGCACAAACAGGATTGTAGAAAAAGTCACACAAACACCTAGCAAACTAAATTAATATTCTTCTTTAATGTTTAACAACCTATAAGTCTTAGCAAGAAGCCTAAATAACCATACCAAAAGTGGTGCGCACAAAACAGGATTGTACCAAAACTCACACAAACACATAGCAAACTAAATTCATATTCTTAGTTAATGTTTAACAACCTATAAGCCTTACAAAGAAGCCTAAATAAGCATACCAAAAGTGGTGCGCACAAAACAGTATTGTAGAAAAACTCACACAAACACATAGCAAACTAAATTCATATTCTTAGTTAATGTTTAAAAACCTATAAGCCTTACAAAGAAGCATAAATAAGCATACCACAAGTGGTGCGCACAAACAGGATTGTAGAAAAAGTCACACAAACACATAGCAAACTAAATTAATATTCTTCTTTAATGTTTAACAACCTATAAGTCTTAGCAAGAAGCCTAAATAACCATACCGAAAGTGGTGCGCACAAAACAGGATTGTACCAAAACTCACACAAACACATAGCAAACAAAATTAATATTCTTCTTTAATGTTTAATAACCTATAAGCCTTACAAAGAAGGCTAAACAAGCATACCAAAAGTGGTGCGCACCAAACAGTATTGTTGAAAAAGTCACACAAACACATAGCAAACTAAATTAATATTCTTCTTTAATGTTTAACAACCTATGAGCCTTACAATGAAGCCTAAATAAGCATACCACAAGTGGTGCGCACAAAACTGGATTGTAGAAAAAGTCACACAAACACATAGCAAACTAAATTAATATTCTTCTTTAATGTTTAACAACCTATAAGCCTTAGACAGAAGCCTTAATAAGCAAACCAAAAGGTGGCGGGCACAAAACAGGATTGTAGAAAAACTCACACAAACACATAGCAAACTAAATTAATATTCTTCTTTAATGTTTAGGAACCTATAAGCCTTACAAAGAAGCCTAAATAAGCATACCAAAAGTGGTGCGCACAAACAGGATTGTACCAAAACTCACACAAACACATAGCAAACTAAATTAATATTCATCTTTAATGTTTAACAACCTATAAGCCTTACAAAGAAGCCTAAATAAGCATACCAAAAGTGGTGGGCACAAAACAGGATTGTAGAAAAACTCAGAAAAAATTCACCATAACAGATACAATACACCAAAATTAAGACATTTTTGCTTTATTTCAAAGACATTTAACTCAAAGAACATTTTCCTTTTTCTTTTACAACAGATACTGCGTGAAGACAATCGGACGAGGACTTTCAACACAGGACCAGACCATTGGACGAGGGCTTTCACCAGAGGACCAGACTGTAAGGGAACCCATCACTGTTTTACCCTGTTTTATGGTTATTTAATTATTATGGTTAAAATATGATCCTACTGTTATACTGTATGTATGTTGGTTTATGCTCTGCAGAATATTAGCCCAGACTATTGCAGACCTTGGCATAATAGATAATCCTATTGCCAGGGCTCCTCATAAGCAAGAGAGGTCCATTGTGTGAAGTGTTCACATTGTGAAGATGGAACAAAGGGAAGGATGATCTAATAAATGTCTGATTGTATCAAAGTTGCCAGGTAGCCTCAGGGAGGTGTGACCCACCTATTGTCCCTCTATGTGTATTGTGTGGCCAACTATGGGGGATGTGTATTGCCTGTGGGAAGAGATGTGTATATATATTTCTGCACAACAAAATAAAGACAGTATTATTTGACTCCCAATTGAGTGTCGTCCAATATGGGAGGTTGGGGATGGTGAGACTGTAGTGCTTCTTGGATATTTTACCGTATACCAGCGGACATATTGGATTCGTGTTCCAACTCCGTTACATTTGGTGGCAAGTGGCGGAATTGTTCCCACGGTCAGAAGGACAGCTACAGGAGACACCATTCCGTGGAGTTACAAATTGAGGGCAACGCTAGTATCCGTACAGCGCCCCTGGCTACAGCAGGATGGAACCGGCTAGTTTTCGGACAGCGTTCCATGATGAGGAGGAGGAGGCGGCCGCGGACTACAGGGATGCAGACAGAAAGGAACTCATGGAGGGAGACCCAGCAGCGGCTACAGCACCTCTTACGGACAGCACACAGACTGAGTTTGGAAGAGAACTCCAAAGCAGACTGGCCATTTTCCCAGGTACGCTTCCCACAATAACCTTGGAATGGTTAATGACAGATGTCCACGAATACATAATGTAAAAGCAGCGGGCACGGGAGCGGTCCATTTTGGGAGCTGCTAACCCACCTCCCACCATTAACCCCCCCCCAGCACTGCGTCCGGTTGGTGGGAACTACCAAACCCCTCCACTGTACATCAGGTGCCACACGTGTAACCAGCAGGGCCACATGCAGAGAGACTGTCCCAGAAACAGAAACCGCTCCACGTGGAATACTCCAACTAATTCCCCTCCCCAGGGAGCAGAAGGTGCCGTTCTTCCTCCCCAGCGACAGTGTGTATCCCAGGGAGCAGAAGGTGCCGTCCTTCCGCCCCAGCGGCAGTGTGTACCCCAGGGAGCAGAAGGTGCCATCCTTCCTCCCCAGCGGCAGTGTGTACCCCAGGGAGCAGAAGGTGTCGTCCTTCCTCCCCAGCGACAGTTTGTACCCCAGGGAGCAGAAGGTGCCGTCCTTATTCCCCAGCGGCAGTGTGTACCCCAGGGGGCCGAAGGTGTCGTCCTTCCCCCCCAGCGGCAGTGTGTATCCCAGGGAGCAGAAGGTGCCGTCCTTCCTCCCCAGCGGCAGTGTGTACCCCAGAGAGCAGAAGGTGCCGTCCTTCCTCCCCAGCGACAGTGTGTACCCCAGCGAGCAGAAGGTGCCGTCCTACCTCCCCAGCGGCAGTGTGTACCCCAGGGGGCCAAAGGCGTCGCCCTTCCCCCCCAGCGGCAGTGTGTATCCCAGGGAGCAGAAGGGGCCGTCCTTCCTCCCCAGCGGCAGTGTGTACCACAGGGGGCCGAAGGTGTCGTCCTTCCCCCCAGCGGCAGTGTGTATCCCAGGGAGCAGAAGGTGCTGTCCTTCCTCCCCAGCGGCAGTGTGTACCCCAGGGAGCTGAAGGTGTCGTCCTTCCTCCCCAGCGGCAGTGTGTACCCCAGGGGGCCGAAGGTGTCATCCTCCCCCCCCCCCCAGCGGCAGTGTGTATCCCAGGGAGCAGAAGGTGTCGTCCTTCCCCCCAGCGGCACTGTGTATCCCAGGGAGCAGAAGGTGCCGTCCTTCCTCCCCAGCGGCAGTGTGTACCGCAGGGAGCAGAAGGTGCCGTCCTTCCTCGCCAGCGGCAGTGTGTACCCCAGGGGGCCGAAGGTGTCGTCCTTCCCCCCCCAGCGGCAGTGTGAACCCCAGGGAGCTGAAGGTGTCGCCCTCTCCCCCCAGCGACAGCTTACCCTAACAAGGGGAGACACCAATCTCCCAGACGGCGCAGATGGGACCATGGTCTCTGTGCCTGACCTACCGGGATGCTGGACAGCCTGTTCAGATCCCCAACTACCCTCACTGGTACAACCGGAGGAGGGGGGTAAGTACAAATTCCCCTCCCCAGCTAACTCCTAATGTGGCCCCAGGGTTAACAGAGGAAATGTTAACCCCCACTGACCCCCACCTTTCCCTGGCTACTGAGCTGAAATATGTCCCAAGTATACCAGCAGAAGAGCTGGCATCAGGGCAGAGTGCCGCTGGCCTCTGCCCCTCAAGTCCCCTCAGCGTGTTGCCCCATCACCACAGCGAAATATCCAGGTGCCTGGTTAGACTTTCCCCCAAAGGGGGGATGGATGACGAAGTGCCTTTTTTCACTTTGTCCTGGAGAGGACTTATTGCCAGCCTCCTGCCCTGCGACCATGGCCCTGGGACATATTGCCCTTTAAAAACAGTATTCAGCCATACCAGAGTGTATGTCACTCATTCTGGCCCTTTAAATACATCGGGGTCATTCGGTACTTGCCCTGTGGGAGGGGTGATACCCCAGATAGCTATGCCATGGAGCCCATTCATATAATGAAAGACTATGGGAAAGACTTTAGCTACATGGCAATTGAACTGTGTGAATAGGATCTGAGCGCTATTTGGTAGTTTTGTGCGATCAGATCCCAGCTATCTGGGGATATGTGAAATGTGAGTAAATGTGAATTGCAGTAATGCTGATGGGTTGACCAACAAATACTTTTGTCTGGACATCCCCAGGCCGATCCGTTGGGATCAGACCATGTATGCCGGCTTATGGTCACGGGGGAGGTGTGTAACGGAACCCATCACTGTTTTACCCTGTTTTATGGTTATTTAATTATTATGGTTAAAATATAATCCTACTGTTATACTGTATGTATGTTGGTTTATGCTCTGCAGAATATTAGCCCAGACTATTGCGGACCTTGGCATAATAGATAATCCTATTACAAGGGCTCCTCATAAGCAAGAGAGGTGAATTGTGTGAAGTGTTCACATTGTGAAGATGGAACAAAGGGAAGGATGATCTAATCAATGTCTGATTGTATCAAAGTTGCCAGGTAGCCTCAGGGAGGTGTGACCCACCTATTGTCCCTCTATGTGTATTGTGTGGCCAACTATGGGGGATGTGTATTGCCTGTGGGAAGAGATGTGTATATATATTTCTGCACAACAAAATAAAGACAGTATTATTTGACTCCCAATTGAGTGTCGTCCAATATGGGACGTTAGGGGTGGTGAGACTGTAGTGCTTCTTGGATATTTTACCGTATACCAGCGGACATTTTGGATTCATGTTCCAACTCCATTCACACAGACCATAGGACGAGGACTTTCAACAGAGGACCACAACATCGGACGAGGACTATCACTAGAGGACCAGACCATCGGACGAGGACTTTCAACAGAGGACCACACAATCGGACGAGGACTTTCAACAGAGGACCAGACCATCGGACAAAGAATTTCAACTGAGGACCAACAAACATTCTGATTCAAATCCCACTTTAACCAAGGTACAGTATAATAAGTACAAAAGGAGAAAACTAAATAAACATGTTTCATCTGCATGTGTGTCAACAGAAAAAAAAAAAAGCAATAACTATGTCCCTTATTCAATTGCAATTTGCACAATTCAATACATGTGTAAATAACCACATCACTGTTTTTTTTGGAAAAAAGTTTTTACTTGATAAACATCTATCCACAAACAAGGTTTCCAATAACTAAAAACTTCTTTCAAAAAAATATGTTACCTGCTTAATTACAGCAGTATTGAATTGCCCAAATTGCTATTCAATGAGGCCAGGCCCTATAACTTTTAACAAAATATAACTGATACATTAATGATTTACCTCTTATTTCTCTATTATGGACAATAATGTTTAACAGTAATTACAAATTTCAATATACCCAATTACATTTCATTTTTTGCCTTTACAGATTAACATGGCTACTAACGAGAGCAAACAAGAGAAGAAAAGAGGTCAAACTAGAGAAAGACAAGAGAGATGGGCCGACCAGCAGACACCAGAGGAGAAAGAGATTCGACGAGAAAAAGAACGCAAAAGACTTGCAAACAAAAGACTATCAGCTGCAAAAATTAAAGATACGCCAAAAAAAACAACCAAGCAAATAAAGCATTTACAACCTGTTCCTCAAACATCAGATGACATTTTACCAGACAAAATTAAAGACATACCAAAAAAAGCAACAACAAAAAAAATCATTTACAACCTGTTTCTGAAACCTTACATGACATTTCACCAAAACCAGGACAACATATACCAAGAAAAGCCACGAAAAAAACTAAGCATTTAGAACCTGTTGTTGAAACATTACATGACATTTCACCTGATGAATATGAAAGTCAAACTGCTATATGCTTTGCAACTTGTCCTTTACTCAAGTCTTTAGCAGTAGAGGTTCATAGTTGTGGGGACATGACTACTCAATGTCAGTTTTGTGAAGCTTATTATTTTAAACAGGAGAGACCCAGAGATGGCCAATTCATTAGTTGCTGTCAAAAAGGCAAGTTCAAACTTCCACAAAGAAAAGTATTTCCAATCTATTTACAAAACATTATGACTGAACCTGATTTTCCAAACTACAACAATTTTAAGACAAACATAAGATCCTACAATAGTGCCATATCCTTTGCATCTATGGGGGCAACATTAGCTGCTAATGTACCAGGACATGGTCCTTACTGTTTTAAAGTCCAAGGACAAATTTATCATCGTACTTCCTATTTACATCCAGAGGAAGGAGAGCAAAGATTCGCTCAACTATTTGTCCTAGATACAATGGAAGCTGTTGACCAACGTATGCAGGTGGAAGAAAATAAAAAATGCTTACCCAGTGTTTTTATAGAGCTAAATAACATTATGGACAATAACCCCTACAGTAAAGCTTATAAAAAAATGGCAGAAGTAGAAAATGAACAACTACTTCATGCACAAAGACATCAATTAGAAATGCCAAAGGTTAATATGGTGCTTAAAAGAGACAGACATACTGATAAACGTCGTTATAACTTGCCAACATCAAATGAGGTTGCAATGGTGTTTCAAAATGATGAAGGAGAACCACCATTTCAAAGAGACATTAGAATATATCCCAGAAATGAGGAGCAACCATTCATTAATATGACTATCTTAAGTCCAAATTTAGATCCAATGACATATCCCATTTTTTTCCCACACGGAGGGGCAGGTTGGCAACCAAAATTAACACTTCCAAGTTACCCAAATGCTAAAGCCAGAATCCGAAATAATGTTTCTATGCTTGAATTTAAAGTAGCTCAAATTGCCATTCGAAATACATTTAATCCAATTTTATGTGGTGGAAAACTAACACAACAATAGATTATTGATTCCTATTTGCAAGTTGAGGCCAATAATTTAATCTTTATAAAATATCAACAAGATAAACTACGTGTAGATTAATATTCAGGACTAATGGACTATGTTGCTGACGTGGCTACAAGCAGAGACATGACAACTGGCAAAGCCATCATTTTACCATCTTCCTTTGAAGGATCTCCTCGAAATATGAGAGAAAGATACAATGATGCTATGGCTATTGTCACCAAATTTGGCAATTTATTTCTGACATTTACATGTAATCCACAATGGCCAGAAATTACACAAAATTTACTTCTTGGACAAAGTGCTTCCGATAGACCAGATTTAGTAGCCAGAGTTTTTAAGATTAAATTTAATGAATTAATACGTGACATCACTATCAGTCACTTATTTGGCAAATGTCTTGCTTATGTATATACCATTGAATTTCAAAAAAGAGATTCTGATAATGCACATCTTCTGATAATACTTCAAGAAAAAGATAAATTAGATACTTTTAACAAAGTGGATGCAGTCATTGTTGCTGAACTACCAGATCCAGAACTATATGGTAGACTATATGAGATTGTTACTCATCGCATGATTCATGGACCCTGTGGCGAGCTTAATCCACAATCACCATGTATGGAAAATAATAAATGTTCTAAAGAATTTCCAAAAGATTATAGAGACAAAACCTATGCCAATTGTGATGGCTATCCACTTTATAAAAGAAGAGAAGGAGATAGTGCCATTATTCGTTGAAACAAAGTTGACAATAGATATGTAGTACCCTACAATCCACATTTACTTATGAAGTACAACGCCCACATCAATGTAGAAGCCTGCACTTCCATCAAATCCATTAAATATGTCTATAAATATATTTACAAAGGCTATGATGCAGCTACTGTAGTCGTGAAAAGTGCAGACAACCCTGAAAGTAGTGAGTTAGTACATGATGAACTGGCATCTCATGTAGATGCTCGCTATGTCAGTGCGCCAGAAGCTATGTGGCGGCTTTTAAAATTTGAAATGCATGATAGATTACATGCAGTATATAGATTAGCAGTACATTTGCCACAAAGACATTTAGTGTATTTCCATGTTGGAAATTAAATGAATGCATTGGCCCAAAGTGAAGATCGTCACACTACACTAACTGCATGGTTTGAATTAAATTCCACAGATTCACAAGCAACACAATTCTTATATATTGAAATTCCATATCACTATGTTTTTGTGAATGGATTATGGAGACCCAGAAAAAGCAGAGGAAATAAAATCATCCCAAGAATTTGCACGGTCAGTCCAAGAGATGTTGAACGTTTTTGCTTACGGATATTACTTTTAAATGTTCCTGGAGCACAAAGTTTTGAACACTTAAGAACTGTTAATGATATTGTATATGAATCCTTCCATTTAGCTGCAAGACATAGAAACTTACTCGCTGATGATACAGAGTGGGAAAGATGTTTAGAAGAAGCAGCAGCACAATGTCAAAAGCCACGGCAGATGAGAGAACAATTTGCATTTATTTGTATCTTCTCAAATGCTCTACATGCATTAGCTTTGTGGGAGAGATTTAAAAGTAATATGGCTGAAGACTTTACGCGACGATACAATGAACCTATTGCACACTTAAAAGCGTTAATGGAAATCCAAGAAGTATTTTTAACTCATGGATTAAGTTGTGCAAGTTTTAATTTGCCTGATCCAGGTCTTATAGATGACATAATCTTTGAAGACTATGACATTCAACTACAAGCAGAAAGAACAGAAGAAAGACTTGCAACTTTAAATATCTTACAATTGCAAGCATTTAATGCCATTAAAAATGCAATAGATGAGGACATGGTGACAGAGCGTTATTTCTATCTTGATGGACCTGGCGGATCAGGAAAAACATATCTATATAATTTATTAATGAGTTCAGTACGAGCACAAGGTCAAATAGCAATTGCGTTTGCCACTACTGGAATTGCTGCACTTTTGTTAGAAGGTGGAAGAACTGTTCATAGTGGATTTAAACTGCCAGTGCCTATTTTAGAAACTTCTGGGTCAGATATTCACATGACATCATTACAAGCAAAGAAATTGAACACATGTAAATTAATTATAATAGATGAGGCCACAATGATGTCATGCTATGCCCTCCAATGTATTGACCGTTTGCTTCGTGAAGTCATGGATAATACTTTTCCATTTGGTGGAAAGGTAATGTTGTTAGGTGGCGATTTTAGACAAACATTACCTGTCATTGTACATGGAAATCGAACTGACATTATCGAAACGTGTATAAAGTCAAGCACACTGTGGAAACATTTTACCCATCTTCAACTGCAACAAAATATGAGATCAGAAGGCCAAACTGATTTCAATGATTGGCTTATTAAAATTGGAGAAGGCAGAACTGAAAAAATACCACATTTAACAGACAACACTGTATAGATCCCACCTCATATGATTTGTCACCAAGATATTAAGGTAGCATAAATAACCAGGAATATTTCGAGTTCGCCAACCAAGTCATACTAACGTGTAAAAATAAGGATGCATTAATCCTCAATAATGAAATCTTAAAAAAAATGAATGCACCACAAATAAATTATCACAGTGCTGATTCTGTACTTGCTGATGACAATGAAAGTCAGGCTAACTTTTCTACTGAATTCATAAACTCACTAACTCCTTCTGGAATGCCACCACATATTTTGCAGCTAAAGAAAGGTGCAATTATCATGTTACTGTGAAATATGAACCCCCAAAAAGGCCTATGCAATGGGACAAGATTAATTGTTCAACAATTAAAGGACCATTTTATAGATGCTGACATTTTAACTGGCACCCATAAGGGAGAGAGAGTTTTCATACCAAGAAGACAATTTCCCATTATTATGGCATTTGCAATGACCATTAATAAATCACAAGGTCAAACGTTCAAATCTGTGGGTATTTTCTTGGAAGAACCAGTATTTGCACATGGTCATTTGTACGTTGCGTTATCACGGTGCAAAAATCCACAGGCTATTAAAGTTTACATTGAAAAGTCAAGGTGATTTATTAGAAGATGGATGTATTTTTACTAAAAACATTGTCTACTATGAAGTACTATAACTTTTCATTAAAGAAATAAGACCCATGCAAAACAAATTTAAAAGCATTGAAAAATACAAAACAATAAACAATTCAGTCATAATTAATGGAAGTACTGTTTATGGATGACACTTGCCTTGCATTATTTTAACAAATTATGTTAAAATGTTAATTAACTATGTTATTGTTTCTAATGTTACAAGTTTGAAAACAATATTTTCAAGGTCATTACTTAGACTGATAAGAAAGTTCAAGTTTAAAAAAATATAATTTCAAGTTCTTTACTTCAACATATTACAAAGTTCATGTTAAGAGCTCAACCACGTTTTGAGTCACAATGTAAATATTGTTTGTTATGTTAAGATTACTCCCTAGATTAATGTTTATCTCTAGTTCATGGGGTCAGGAAGGAATTAATTTAATTGGGTACGTTTAAAGGAGGGTTTTTACTGTTTGCCTTCCTCTGCATTCAATATATATTGAAGTTAACAATTATTCAGATAGAAATTGCATGTTAAAAAACCATTGCCTCAAGTTTACAATACTGATTAGTTTAAAGTTCAACTGTTTTTACATTCAAATGTTAATACTTTTAATACAAAATTATGTTAAAATATTAATTTACTATGCTACTGTTTATAATGTTCCAAGTTGGAAAAATGTTTTGTCAAGTTCCTAAGTTACACAGATAAGAAAGTTCAAGTTTCATAAAATATTATTTCAAGTTTTTTACTTAAATATATTACAGAGTTCATGTTAAAATTGGGTAATTTTCAAGGAAGGTTTTTACTGTTTGTCTTCCTCTGGATTAAATGTATATTGAAGTTAACAATTCTTCAGATAGAAATTGCATGTTAAACAAAACATTACCTCAAGTTTACAATACTGATTAGTTTAAAGTTCAACTGTTTTTACATTCAACTGTTAATACTTTTAATACAAAATTATGTTAAAAAATTAAATCACTATGTTACTGTTTATAATGTTCCAAGTTCAAAAAATGTTTTTTCAAGTTCCAAAGTTATACAGATAATAAAGTTCAAGTTTCAAAAAATATGTGGCCACGCCCAGGAAGGGGTTAGTCTGTATGGGGGACTAGCCGGGCAAACATCGCCGAAGCTCTGCTAGAGTGTCGTTAAGGCTGTCCAAGCTTTGTACCTCAAACATGCTATATAGCGGCCAAACAAGCCTGAACCCCGATGCAACAACTCTTTGAGGCTGACGCCTGAGGCCAGGTCCAAAACAAAGTTGATGGATATCTGAGCCACACTACTGGGGCATAGCGGTCTAAAGTGCTGGTGGAAACTGACTGAGCCTGTGAGGAGAATATCCGGTGTGGTTCATGAGAGGAGCCAGTTAAAGTAGACCTCAAACCACAAGGTGAACGTGAACTTGTGTTATGCCCCAGGTGAGGGAAGCCGGTGTGCCGTGCTGATTTATTCTACTGGGCACCAGGGGCTGGTAAGCATTTGCCACTGAGAGGGGGATTCCTCCTTTATAACCTTTGTGGCGACTGGCTTCAGGTTAATCTATCCCGCAGCAGGTAACGCTGACAACGCCCTGTTGCTACGAAAGTCTGACGTTGCGGAGGGTGAGTGCATGTTTGTATTGCTTCTGTTGCAATTACTCCCAGAATATAACAACTGCACGTGAGGGCCAATTTGAATGATAGAAGTGGAGGAAAATAAGAAAGCTGCTGGGAAGTGTCCCCCATATGATGGGTTCTGAAGAATAAGCTGGGATCTTTTTAGCCCATATAAATAGGCCCATTGGGTCTTATTAACCAACATTGTCCAATTTACACCTATTGTGACATTTCCTATCGGTCTCATGAGGCTGGGGGGAACTTGATGGAAGAAATACGACTCTGCAAGCAAGATATATTATATATGCCTTTTGGTATTTAAAACTGTTCAGCAAAGAAGAGCAAGTTACAAAGTGGACTACCTGTATACAATTTTTATACACTCCTCTTCTCCCATTTCTTTTCTCTTTTTCCTTTGTTTTTTTAGATAGCCTTGTGGTATCTATGCAAAGGTCTAAAGAACAACAAGCCCCTAGGGGCAAAGGGTCTAAAAAGACAATACAAAACAATAGCTCAAAATCTACAGCTAATTTTCTCTCTCCTGTAGATAAAGAGAGTAGACAGGACAAGAGAGAATCATATTCACTCTCTCAGTCCACGTTAGACTTTTCTGAAACTCCTATAGAAGCTGAGGTTATTATAGGGGATGAATCTGTGAGAGAGATCACTCCTGAAGAACCTCTAACAGCTTCAGAGTTAAATAAAACTATGACAGCTCTTCTAATGGAGTTTCAGACATCCATCAGGGAAGAACTGATAGGCGAAATTAAAAAATAATGCAAAGAATATAAATACATTAACAGATAGAACAGAAATTGTAGAACAGACTCAAGAGCTGATTTTGAAGAATAATGATGAATTAAAGAGAGAGGTAATGGGACTTAAAGAAGAGATCCAGACACTAAAGAGCCAATATCTCAGATTAGCGGAAGCTGAAAAACGATATAATATTAGAATCCGTGGTATATTAGAGTCTGTTACCTTTAAAGACCTCCGTCAATTTGTGGAAGCCTTTCTGTTAAGCTTAGTGGAGCGGCAGAGCGAGAAGCCTATAGAGAGATTATACCGAATTCCTCTTCCACCTAATATGGGCAAAGAAATTGCTAGGGATGTAATTGTAAAACTGCATCATATGTCCTATAGAGAAGCAATACTAAAAGCTTCATTTAATAAAAAATGTTTTGAGAGTCCATATGAAAATCTTAAAATATTCCCAGATTTGACAGGAGAAATTCTATTTCAACGTAAGAAACTTCAATTTGTGACTAAAGTTTTGAGAGACAAACAGATTTCCTATAAATGGGGAAATCCCCCAAAATTGATTTTTTGATATGAGAATCACAGATACATTATTAATGACACCTTGGAAGGGGAGAATTTCCTGACAAAATTAAATAAAAGTCAGTAAATATATGTTTGTTCACAGCGGTTATTTAAATATGTATTGGAATATAAATATTAGATTGTCTTCAATCAAAATATTTTTGGAAAGAGTAGTGTATATGTATTATTTGGATAGAAAAGGGGAAAGAAAGGGAAAAAAATGAAAAAAATTGAATGGTATTTTTTCACTGCTAATTTAGAAGTAACATATAGATGGTACACTTTAATGAATTTAGATAATGGGGAAAATACACCATGTTTTGATTAATACTTTTGAATCACTGTTTTACTATGGGAAATTTAAAGAGTAAAATATAAACTCACTAGTTGTTGTGTAATTTTTTTAGATGTGAATATATATTTTCACTTTTTGTTTATATTGTTGGATGTTTTTTTTTTTTCTTTCTGACAATATTAACACGAGGGAAACAATAAAGAAAACACTTACCTAGATAATGGGTAAAATATATTAGTATTTAATAATGACACTAAGAAAATGTACTTTTATAAATTAGTGAGCAAAATACAATTCAGTAGTTGATTGCTATAAGTGAAGGGGTTCACAACTGGAGCAGGGAATTTAAAGGGAGAGTTCTGTTTGAAATTCTCTCAAATTAAAGGGAATAATATAAAAATCTAGAGTAGGATATAAAGCTTGGACACACAAGATAATAGTAAAAAACAGATAGAGGGTACAATAGAGCTTTGGCTAAGGCTTTCAGATGTATTCATCTGACATTGTTGCATCACGGGAGGGACTCTTCCTCCTCAAGGAGGACTGCCTCCCGATATGCCTCAATGAGTTGAGGAGGGATGAATGTTTTATGTTTGGTTTATGTATTAGTGTATTTCTGTATTTGTGGACTGGAATTAAAGTTATTCCAGGGGAACGGGGACTGACCATCATTTCTACTGTGATGCTAACAGCATGTTATTAAAGATAGTAACGCAAAACGTTCAGGGACTGAATCATCCAGCTAAACGTAGTTTTTTCCTAAAGAGCTTTCTGCAACAAAAAGCAGATATAATCTGCTTGCAGGAGACTCATTGTCAGGGAGCTCCAATTAAATTTTTTAATACACATTATAAAGTCGCATACAATTCAATGTATAAGAAAAAAGCAAGGGTTACCTCAATTTTTTTAGTAACAAATTTGTGGAAATAGATCAGGAGGGTCATTATATATTATGGATAAGCACAATTAACCACCAAAAATACTCAATATTGAATGTATACGTGCCGAATAGATCCCAAATTAAATTCCTTAGTAAAATCTTAAAAAAGTTCAATAAACTGATACAGGGATCTCTTATCGTTTGTGGAGATTTCAATATGCTCTCAGACCCAATTAAAGATAGAAAACCTGAAAATCGTTCACCTCCAGACTCATCAGTGATAAGATTGTCGAAACAGTTTATTTCTCTGATGACAAAATATCATTTAATTGATGTTTGGAGAGTATTTCACACCAATGAAAAGGATTTTACTTGTTTTTCTCCAAGACATCATACATATTCTGGGTTAGATTATTTTTTTGTTGATATCAATACACTTAAAATAACTTTGAGAGTTGATATTGGGCCAAGAGTGTGGTCGGATCACGCTCTAGTTAACTTGGAATTGTTTTCGAAAAATTCTTCCATTAACTCAAAATCTTGGAGACTTGACTCATTGACTCAGAGACAAGTCGGGATTATCTTAAAAAAGAAATTGATTTCTTTTGTAAGATATGGCTTATACAGTGAACATTTTTAAACATTGTGTATTTAATAAGTGTATCTTATAAAATATATGTAGTTGTATAGATCTTTATTCATAATATATAGATGGTGTTCATCTAACCCATCCCTGAGAAACCAGGTGTGGCTATCTATTAACAAAGACTTATGCCTGAGGTTGTTTATGGGTAAACAAAAGAACAGTTGGGTGTGGAGGTCTCTTGGCCCAGGGTGTTTATATGTAAACAAAGGAACATCTGTGTGTGAGATTCCCATCTATGGAATTTTTATGGAGTTTGGGGTAAGGTGAGATGATTTTAATAAGATGTACAGTCACATATCAAGGGTGAGTGTCCAAGAAAGATATACAAAAAGCCCAGAGAGTTTAGTCTGGAGTCTAAGTCTGGAGTCTGAGTCTGGAAGTCTGGAGGTCTGGAAGTCCAAGAAATCTAGGAGTGTGGGTGTCCATGAAGAGGTGTCCAGAGGATTGCCCAGCTGAGCAGAAGCCATGCCGTGCTGTGACTTGAGGCCTAAAGATATGGACTCTGAAGATATTGCTGACCTGTGGTGTAGTATTTAATAATAATGTAGTTATTCATATAAGTATCTTTTTGTAAATATCGTTTTATCCCTACTGTCTATCTGTTTGTCTAAAACCCATTGTGTAACCGTATATTGATTTATGCAAAATATATCTTAATTATAAACTTATTCATATGTTCGTTTATTGATTTGTCCAAAAGAACTTATTATTTGTAGAAATTATACATTAATTATTTAATTATTAGTTAATTTCTTACATATATGGCGAGCCTTGATCCAGGAGGACATTAATGTAATAATCAAGCATATTAATAACTATAATATTTTGCATAAATTAATGTACTATTTTTCCTATTGTGTTCAGTAGTTATAGAAAGTTGTAGAAACGTTTTTGTATGGTACGTTTGGCTGTGGTAGATTCAGGATTCTAAAGCAGGTTTTGTTTACTCCTATATTTTTGCTTTTTTGCACTTTTAAAATTGTATAGTTTTGTTACCCATTAATGGAGGGCTTAATGAAAAAGATTGCTAATGTTGATAACTCTGATGCTATAATTAGAGCTATGGTAAATACTTCTGACCCCTGGTCAAACGCCCAGAATCTAGTAGAATTAGCTATTAATGAAAATAAATTGTCTAAATCAAAAGGGAAAACAATTTTAATATTTGCTGCACATTGGTTTGCAGAACAATATAAACATTTATGTGTGCAGAAACAAGCTTTAGAGACTAAAGTGTGTCAGCTTAATACTGTTTTAGAAACCCTTACTGTCACTGCCACTACAGCATCTGCTTTGGGTTTAGATAATCAGAAGACATTGCAAGAAAATGAGCAACTACATAGAAAAAATAAGGAACTTGTGGATAGATTGCTAGATGCAGAAAGTGCAATAAGAAGTTTAGTTTCTTGTAAAAAGGATACTGATTATAGTCAATGTTTAGCAAAATGTAAAGAGACAGAGCTCCAGAAAGTGGACTGCAAAGTTTTTAAGAAAAGTAAAAATGATTGTTTTAAAAATGGCGCCAGTTTCTACTGAGCTCAAGAGAGGAGCACATGGGCAGGTCATTTCTGAAACTACTGTGAATAGATCTCTTTCTATTAGTGAAATTCAGACTTTGAGCAAAACGCTTGATTGTATAGGTTTTCATGATGATCCTGTTGAAATCATGATAAAAATTGAAACGTTTTTAAAATGTTATGCAAATTTAACTGAGACTGATGCATTTGCTGTGATTATGGCTTCTTTAGATCAATCCTTAAAATCTAGTTTGCCTTCTGATGTTTTTGCAGAGCCTAGATCGAAAGAGCATTTGGTTAAAGAGACTTTAAATGTACTGGGTTTAAATGAATTGGATCATCATTCTGTGTTTGGTAACTGTACTCAGAAGATGGGAGAGTCTATACAAGAGTATAGTGATAGATTATTCATTTTGTATAAACTCACACTCCCTTCTGATACTGAGGCTAATCAGAATGATCACATTTATAAGAAGGCCTTACTAAAAAGATGTCTGCCTGAAATTATACATATTGTTGGGTTGACAGTGTCTACAAACAATCACTTTTTAAAAATTCTACATTATCTAAAGAGAGCAGAGAGCAGTTTAAGAGAGATAAATAGAAATAAAGGCAGAATTTGTGTAGTTAAGACCACCCCACCCCAAACAAAGATGTTTAGCAATGCAAATCAAATCTCTTGTTTTGCTTGTGGAAAATTGGGACATTTTGCCAGGTACTGCAAAAATGTGTTACATCCCCTCCCTAATTCAAACAAAGGGCCGCATAATACCAGATGGACAAACAATAGCCATAGTCACAACAGGTGGGCAACAAATGGTAGAGTTAGAATAAATACAAATACTCCATTTGTTCCTTATCATGTACTGAAATCTCAAAATGAATTGCTCAAGGCTGAGAATTTTACACTAAAACAGGAAAGAGATGTGTTCAAGAAAAAATTAGAAGCTCTAAGATCAGAACTGAATCAGTGTAAATCAAACTATAGTACAGAAAATGATTTACTTATCAATCTTTCCCAAACTAACTGATTACCAAGTTTTATTTTTACAGGAGAACATGAATGGGCAAATGAAAAGGAAGGAAAGGAGATCCAGTAAATGACCTTTCAAAATTTCTTCTACAGTTTTTTTTTTTAAATATATAATAGAGGACCTTCGCTTTTATTTTTATTTTTCAGGACAAGCCTCTATAAATATATTTATTTATTTTTTTTACATTTTTTTTATACAGTGTGGGTGGGACAAATTCCAAATTATAGTTTTTGTGTGTTATTTTATACACATATTTTAAAACGTCTGCACTGTCAGCTACTTTTTGTTTTTGCTGAGTAAATCTTACTTTAATTTTTTTTTAAACTGTTGCCACAATGAGGACTGTACATACAAGAGAGCATTTTAACTGTGATTTTTGAGAAGCAGTAATACACTCTTATTTTTGTGTTTTTAAAGCCTCATTAATTGTTTTGCTTGTTTTTTTTATGAATGGCAGCAAGTGTTTAAAATATTTTTATACAGATTGCATGGTATCCTTTCTTAAAAAAAAAAAAATAAATAATGCATCCCAACACCCATTTCATAAAATCTAAGTTTTCTAGGTGGGGACATTTTAAAGTATAAAGGAATCATTCAATCTGGATCATTTTTTTATTATTTTTTTTTAAACATTGTTTTTTTTATATATTTTTCTGAAGGAGGTTTGGCACACAAAGGAACCTCACCAGTATTCATATAGTTTCAGAACTAGTACATTCTGGAGCTACATGAATATAAATGTAAATATACTATACTTATATGAATAATAATTTAGTAATTTAGTAATGATGTGTAATTGATATTTGTTTTACATTCAATTGGTACTACCAATTAGACAATTAGTATGATACCGCATTGGTCAGTCATTCGTTTATCTCTTGTTTTATTTGTTTATCTCTGTTAGGGACACAGACCATTTTAGAATTAGATCACCCCAATTTAGGAATGGTTATGAGCATTGGATTATTATGAATTTTTATTTTTATTATCTTGTATCTCTTGTTATAGAAAGCCAGATGTGGGAGTAATATGGAGGTATTGAGACACGAGTGAGATGAACAACCATAGTGATTCCATTGAGATCCTGCGGCATGCTTTAAATGTAGTTGTGGGTCTCATAATTTCCTGAAGCTACACAGAGATTATCACACACATTTTCCATTTCCTGAGTGAATACTGAGTCACATTTAATGTTTTCACTAAAAGTACCTAATAAGGTGCTACAATCACCTACACACTTTTTCTATCCACACGTGCTCACAATAAAGTGTCCTTTGAGTGGTTTCTTCAATACACACAATAAAAAGACAGCATAAGTCTTAAAGCAAGCTAGCTATGTGTAACATTAACCTCTCAATAAGATCCAATATGGGTCAGAGGATGGGACATGGATGAAAATGCTGACACATGGATGCAACAATGCAGGAACAAAATGGTGGAAGTTGTGTGTGGCACACAGAAGTGGTATTGAAGTGTAAACAGATCTTGTGGCTGAGGGATACATTTGCAATAGTTATGGGAGGGTGATGTGATTTTACACAGTAGCCACAGGAGTATAAATTGATATTATAAAATGCATACTGTGAGTGCATACATAATTAGTCAAAACTTGCCTCACAGAACCCTAAAATTTAAAGAAAGTATTGGTTGTTATCAGATCATTCCTGTCTCAGTGGGTCTATACACAATAGGCCATATTTGTTTGTGTAAATTGAGAGAGAGCTCATTCTATATTTTGTATCATTCGCTCTCTAAGTGGGGATATGTAAGATATGGCTTATACAGTGAACATTTTTAAACATTGTGTATTTAATAAGTGTATCTTAAAAAATATATGTAGTTGTATAGATCTTTATTCATAATATATAGATGGTGTTCATCTAACCCATCACTGAGAAACCAGGTGTGGCTATCTATTAACAAAGACTTATGCCTGAGGTTGTTTATGGGTAAACAAAAGAACAGTTGGGTGTGGAGGTCTCTTGGCCCAGGGTGTTTATATGTAAACAAAGGAACATCTGTGTGTGAGATTCCCATCTATGGAATTTTTATGGAGTTTGGGGTAAGGTGAGATGATTTTAATAAGATGTACAGTCACATATCAAGGGGGAGTGTCCAAGAAAGATATACAAAAAGCCCAGAGAGTTTAGTCTGGAGTCTAAGTCTGGAGTCTGAGTCTGGAAGTCTGGAGGTCTGGAAGTCCAAGAAATCTAGGAGTGTGGGTGTCCATGAAGAGGTGTCCAGCGGATTGCCCAGCTGAGCAGAAGCCATGCCGTGCTGTGACTTGAGGCCTAAAGATATGGACTCTGAAGATATTGCTGACCTGTGGTGTAGTATTTAATAATAATGTAGTTATTCATATAAGTATCTTTTTGTAAATATCGTTTTATCCCTACTGTCTATCTGTTTGTCTAAAACCCATTGTGTAACCGTATATTGATTTATGCAAAATATATCTTAATTATAAACGTATTCATATGTTCGTTTATTGATTTGTCCAAAAGAACTTATTATTTGTAGAAATTATACATTAATTATTTAATTATTAGTTAATTTCTTACACTTTTATCAAGTAAACTTGGCTTCAGTAGAATCTAACATTATACTTTGGAACACACATAAGGCTTTTATAAGAGGGATCCTGATTAAATTGCAAAGTCAAAGGAAAAGAGAAAGAGGAACTCCTTTGAGAGAACTATATATCCAATTATATAATTTGGAACTAAGAAATAAAATTAATCCTAATGCTTCTGACTCGATGTTGATTAAAAAAATCCAATTGCAGATTAAATCCATCAATCAGATGAGAACTGATAAGTCTATATGGCTTTTACAACAAAAAATTTACCATTATGGGAGTAAACCAAGTAAAATCTTAGCAAATAATCTTAGATCTCATGCTGCTAAAAAAAGGGTTGATTATATTTATCACAATGGAACCTATCATAATAACCCAGTCCAGATAGCAGAAGCATTCGAACAGTATTATTCTAGGTTATATCATTTGGAATTGGATCCTTCTTTTCAGAAGCCATCTCTGGAGGTCATTCAACATTTTTTGAATGAAATAGATTTGCCGCAAGTTTCACCAGAGGAAGCTTTAACACTAAATAAGGATTTTTCAGAAAAAGAGATTTGTGACGTTATTTCTAAATTTAAGGTGGGTACGGCCCCAGGCCCAGATGGTTTTGGAAATCATTACTATAGGTCTTTGGTAACAACCTTAGCCCCCCATTTAAAAAATCTTTTCAATGAGATTAAAAGAAAGGGACATATTCCTTCAGAAATGTCAGAGGCTCTGATTATCACTATACCAAAAAAAGATACAGGTATATTGGAATGTAAAGACTTCCGCCCCATTTCACTTTTGAACGTTGATGTAAAAATTTATGCTAAAATGCCGGCGGACAGATTGAGTGAGGTTATTCACAAACTTGCATCAATAGAACAAACTGGATTTGTACGGGGACGTTTGGGCTCCGACAATACCAGACGCATGTTGGATTTGATTTCATATTCTAAACACAAACTTCTCTCAACAGTGTTTCTATCAGTGGACGCAGAGAAGGTCTTTGACCGGGTCGGATGGGATTTTATCAGGTGTGTACTCCAGAAATATGGCCTTGGCTCTTTTGGATCTAAGTCCATTGGAGCATTATTCTCTTCCCCATTCGCTTCGGTCATTGGAAATGGGTTTAAAACGCAGAGATTTGCAGTTACTAATGGAACTAGACAGGGTAATCTTTGCATTGATAATGGAGCCCTTGGCGGTTTCTATAAGAGATAACCCCTCTATACATGGAATTACAGTTGGTGGGATACAGCAAAAAATAATGCTGTATGCCGATGATGCGGTTGTGTTTGTGTCTAACCCCATTGATTCTTTGAAAACCTTGCATGTAATAATAGATAAATATTCTAAAGCCTCTAACTATAAAATTAATATCTCCAAGTCACAGGTTTTGGCTCTAAATTTAGCTAGTCTGGAAAAAGATTACTTGAAATCCATCTACCAGTATAATTGGCATTCTAATACCATAACTCATATGGGAATCATATTTTATAATTCTATCCAGTTAATAATTAAAAACAACTATAAGGAGCTATTAAATAAACTTACAAAAATTGTTTTCTCTTGGAGACCTTTGAACTTAACTTTAACAGCTAGAATAGCTGCAGCCAAAATGTCACTTCTTCCACTTCTTCCAAGATTAAGCTATATATTTAGATCTATTCCTATACCTTTATCCAAAACGTTTATAGTACCTTTTCAACAAATAATAGACAAATTTATCTTTCAGGGGAAAAACAACAGAATAAAGAAAGTTATAATTTCCAGAACATTTAGGAAAAGGGGACTAGCATACCCAATGATTCAGACCTATCATGATGCTACAATGTTTTCACATGCAGTCAAATGTATAAAAAGTTTGAAAGTGGCAGGTTGGCTACAGGTTGAAAGATGTTCAGTAGTTAAGGATTCTTTAGGCTGGTTGATGTTTAGGAAGGAGTTAAAAAAATAACTCTTTTTAGAAGGATCTGATATTGTTCGTGAAATACTTGAATTTTGGGATAAACATAAATTGAGATCTCAATTAATGCCTTTTCCTAGCCCTATCCTTCCGATTTTATTATTAGAGAGAGAATTGAACTTATCCTTTTTGGGTGGATGGAGAGCGTTTGGCATTTGTTGTTTGAGAGACTTATATATTGGCAACTCTTGGGCTTCTTTTGAAGACTTGAAGGAAAAATTTGGGCTTCCTCATAAAAGTTAGCTTGAATATAATAGACTTCTGGCTGCGTTCAAAGATTCAATCTATTCTAGTTTTAAAGTTAGATCTTTAACTTCTTTTGAAAAACTAATGTTTCTAGAAGATAGAAAGTACTTAATATCTAATTGTTATAACATCTTGCGGGAGGAAATGGATAAATGCCCTTTTAACAAATCTAAAATTTGGCAACATTCTTTTAATCTCTCTTGGTCAGAAGAAGAATGGTCCGATTCATTTATTCTCACAGATCAAATAATTAAAAATACATCATACAGAGAGCTACACTTTAAATTAAGTACTCAATGGTATTATGTTCCAACAAAAATGGCTCAGATTACTAAAAAAGATAATCTGTTTGTTGGAGGAACTGTGGTTTGGTGTGTTCACAAGCCCATATATGGTGGAGCTGCCCAATAATTCAACAATTTTGGGAAACTTGTTTTGGGCAAATAAGGAGTATTTGGGGTATTACCATTTCCTTTTCTGTAGAAAATGTCTTATTTCACATTTTTTCGAATCAGCTTGCTCTGGACGTAATTGCGTTTTTACTTCAGATATTCATGGCATCTAAACTGTTGATAGCAAGGAGATGGGGTCAGTCTTCCGTTCCCTCTTGGGGTGAAATCACAAATATGATAGATAGAAACAGAAATCTTGAAAAATCTCTTCAAGAGCAAGGTCTTATAAAAATAAAACTTTATAAATGGAAAATTTGGGATCAAAACAAAGATCTTTCTCGGTTATGATCTAAGCTTTAGTATCTCTGGGACTTAGCTCCCAGCAATTATAATTTCTGGTACAAGTTCACAATATGTATTGTAAATGTATGTCTTGTCTTTTTTTTTGTCGTTTTTTTTTGGTGTGTATTCTGTTTTATATATTTATATTGTAATTGTCTACTTTTGATACCAATAAAAAAAAAAAAAGTTTCAAAAAATATACTTTCAAGTATCTTACTTACATATATTACAAAGTTCATGTTAAAATTGGGTACGTTTCAACAAGGGTTTTTACTGTTTGCTTTCCTCTGGATTTAATGTATATTGAAGTTAACAATTCTTCAGATACAAATTGCATGTTAAAAAACCATTACTTCAAGTTTACAATACTGATTAATTTAAAGTTTTAACTGTTCTTACATTCAAATGTTAATACTTTTAATACAAAATGCTTTAAGACTTATTGTTCACGAAGAGAACATTTTACAAAACTAAACATGTTTAATATCACAATACTTACAAGTGTCAAATATGTATATTAATAACTAAACAACTTTCCAAACATACACATCTCATTGCCGTCATTTTTTGACGGGCAAGTCGCTAGTATAACATAAATTAATGATTATTACTTTGTCACTTATTACATACTTTTTGTATGGTAAATGCATTAATGTAAATATCTGATTAAGGAAGCATTTAATCTTATCACACACAAGCAAATACTCTTTATTAAGTCACATTTTTTTCACCATTATACACTTGGTCACATGAATGGGATTTATTTATGGCACATATAATACATATATTTTTTAGATGGAATGGTTAAATGAGTTTTTCATTTGAAATAAGATGAGATCACGCTATTTTAAGAAATATACACATACATAATACATGACATTAAGAATTACAAGTCTTTTTAGATCCTGATATATATAAATGTATAAAGATATATCTCTCATATACATGATCTTAATTCTTATCTGTAGCCCATTTTTATAGATTAGCGTTCCCTATAAACTGCATGCCACACTGTGAGTATATATTGTAATGCTATTGAATAACATAGGTTAGCCATGTGCAACATAGCAACATTACTAGACTATAAATAGACAGCAGAAACATACCTCGCCTTCCCCTCCCCTTTGCAAAAGACGCAGGAGCGTAGAAATGTACGTTAGGGCGTAAGACGCAACGTGTGACGTCACACGCCGTTGTCGTGAGGAGGCTGAGATAGCCTAGGAAGGGAAACCAGCTATTCGGGTTAGCATTGATGGTTCCTGATATTGAGAAGCCCTTAAAAACATCCACTCATTAAAGACACATAGTAGCTTAGTTTTAAGAATAATGCTATGTGGCATCAATTTAAAGCGCTAATGTAATAAGCCAAAAAAGTTTTGCAGATAGTGATATTTAACGCTGGGCTATTTAAAAGCCAAAAACTTTTGCATATAGTGATATTTAACGCCGGGCTATTAAAATACTATTCAACAGGAACCTCCAAACATCTACCCAAAGGGACCCTATCCTTTAATCTTAAGGCATATCAGCCCCATATTATTTAGATTGGAATATCCTATAGAAAACAAGCACAGGGTGAATTATTTTTAAGTTACCCTGAGGCAGTGTGCATTGTCACCAATAGTACAAATAGGGATTCCTTCATTTAAAATGGTATGAACAAAAAAGAAACTGGTTTTCTAAAAAAGTTGGAAGCATCTAACTATCAAATATAAGTGTATGATACATTCAGAAAAAAATTAGTTTCCTATAATTTACCATTTTCTATTAAAAGGGAGGCATTTTTATTTTTGGTTTGTGCGCCACTGTCTACCATATGGTACAATAAAAATGTATTTTTGTAAATATGTTAATATTATAATTTTCCACATATATAGCAGTTGTGAGTAACCCCTGCGCAGAACGCATCTGGCAGGCGTTACAACTGAAAACTATTATATACATATGAATAATTAGAGTATTGCACTATCTAGTGATACCTTCTTTATTGGACAAACATATTCATAAATATTATGACTAGCTTTCGAGAGCGGACCTATAAAGAAGGTATCACTATATAGTGCAATACTCTAATTATTCATATGTATATAATAGTTTTCAGTTGTAACGCCTGCCAGATGCGTTCTGCGCAGGGGTTACTCACAACTGCTATCTGTAAATTGTGGTAAATTTAACTTAATACATAACTTAAGTTAATACAGTTTAACAGAGTATAGTTAAATTACCTTTAAGATTCAGTCAGCTACCTTCCATATCTGAATGTTTGAGAATTCTATATAACATGACTCCCAATGATTAAGTCTACATCCTTTTCTACTGTAAAGCTTTGTAAACTTTATTGAGCGGATTGGTATAGCTTGTTAAAAAAAGGTAAGTTTTTCATGTCAGAAGCAAAACTCTTGCTTCTGTGTTGCTTCTGATTTGAAAAAAGAGAGGTCCGCTCTCGAAAGCTAGTCATAATATTTTTTAATATGTATAATAGTTTTCAGTTGTTAGCAACGCCTGCCAGATGCCTTCTGTGCAGGCGTTACTCACAACTGCTATCTGTAAACTGTGTTAAACTGTGCAACTGTGCAATTTACCACAGGGAGGGTGAGAGAGAGGGAAAGAGAGAGAAAAAGCGAGGGAGATAAGGGAGAGGAGGCAGAGAGAAAGATAGGGGAGGGAGAGACAGAGGGGAGGAGATAGAGTGAGGGGAAGAAATGGAGGGAAAGAGAGAGGAGACAGAGAGTGGGGGGAAAAAGAAAGAAGGGGAGGGGTAGAAAGGTAGGGGGATAGAGGAGGCAGAAAGGAAGAGAACAAGAGAAGGGGAGATAGAGGTGGCGAGAGAGGGAGGTAAAGAGAGAGAAGGAGGGAGAGAGAGGGGGCAGAGAGTGAGGGAAAGAGAGAGGGGGAGAGAGAGCGAAGGAGAGAAAGTGGGAAGGGGGAGAGAGAGAGAGAGAGAGAAGGATGAGGAGAGAAAGAGGAGGAGAGGAGAGGAGGCAGAGTGGGAGGGAGAGAGGGGGGAGGGAGGAAGAGAGAGAGAGGAGAGGGAAAGAGAGGGAGGAGGGAAGAAGCATGTAGAGCACAGAGAGAAGGCAGAGAGATAGAGGAGGCACAGAGAGAGAGGGCGCACAGAGAGAGAGAGGGAGCACAGAGAGAGGAAGCACACAGAGAGAGAGGGCACATATATATATATATATAGAAAGAGAGAGACAGCGCACTCTCTTTTTTTGCAAGGCATTGTAGATAGATTGATAAACCATACTCTGCCTCGTTTTTATTCAGTTTCAGATTTGTTTGCGTTTTTCGTCCGCCATTTTTTTTTTCTCGCTTAGCCGATTTTCGAGTGACGAAACACAGCAAATTTGTCTCAAATTTGCTTGCAACCTTACTCCCAGGTGTCCTGGCTCTCCCCCTGTGCTGTTTGTGAGTGTTTTCAATTTATTTTTTATTATTTTTCTTGTTTTTTGATTTCCGCGGTTCGGTCATTACATTCGTCTTTTTGAGAGGTCGGATTTGTGTGCCCCCGAGATTGCGAGCTCAGATGTTTTTGTCTAAGTCCTGCGTACCTCAACTGCTTGCAGCCTAAGTAAGTCCCGCGTTCCTCAACTCGCCTCACTTTGCGAGGCTCGCAGGAGCGCCTTTGGTGCTCATTTCAGCCTAAGTCCTGCATGCTTCCATGCCTCAACTGCTCGCCTTCAGCGCTCATTGCCTAATATCTGGGCCGCAAACGACTTGGCGAGGCTCTCAAGCGTGACGACAAATCTCAGTTTGACAATTATAAAATGTGATACATAGAAATATATAAATATATATAAATATATATATATATATATATATATATATATATATAAAATATTATAAATATATGTGTATGTACTGTATATAGAATATATAACATATATTTATATATATATATATATATATATATATATTATATATACAGTGGATATAAAAAGTCTACACACCCCTGTTAAAATGTCAGGTTTCTGTGCTGTAAAAAAAATTAGACAAAGATAAATCATTTCAGAACTTTTTCCACCTTTAATGTGACCTATAAACTGTACAACTCAATTGAAAAACAAACTGAAATCTTTTAGGTAGAGGGAAGAAAAAATATAAAAATAAAATAATATGGTTGCATAAGTATGCACACCCTTAAACTAATACTTTGTTGAAGCACCTTTTGATTTTATTACAGCACTCAGTCTTTTTGGGTATGAGTTTAGCACATTTTGACTTGGCAAGATTTGCCCACTCTTCTTTGCAAAAACACTACAAATCTGTCAGATTGCGAGGGCATCTCCTGTGCACCCTCTTCAGATCACCCCACAGATTTTTAATCGGATTCAGGTCTGGGCTCTGGCTGGGCAAATCCAAAACATTAATCTTCCTCTGGTGAAGCCATTCCTTTGTTGATTTGGATGTATGCTTTTGGTCGTTGTCATGCTGAAAGATGAAGTTCCTCTTCATGTTCATCTTTCTAGCAGAAGCCTGAAGGTTTTGTACCAATATTTACTGGTATTTGGAACTGTTCATAATTCCCTCTATCTTAACTAAGGCCCCAGTTCCAGCTGAAGAAAAACAGCCCCAAAACATGATGCTGCCACCACCATGCTTCACTGTGGGTATGGTGTTTCTTTGGTGATGTGCAGTGTTGTTTTTGTGCCAAACATATCTTTCGGAATTATGGCCAAAAAGTTCAACCTTGGTTTCATCAGACCATAACACCTTTTCCCACATGCTTTTGGGAGACTTCAGATGTGTTTTTGCAAAATGTAGCTTGGCTGGGATGTTTTTCTTCGTAATAAAAGGCTTTTGTCTTGCCACTCTACCCCATAGCCCAGACATATGACGAATACGGGAGATTGTTGTCACATGTACCACACAGCCAGTACTGGCCAGATATTCTTGCAGCTCCTTTAATGTTGCTGTAGGCCTCTTGGTAGCCTCCCAGACCATTTTTCTTCTCATCTTTTCATCAATTTTGGAGGGAGCTCCAGTTCTTGGTAATGTCACTGTGGTGCCATATTTTCTCCACTTGATGATGACTGTCTTCACTGTGTTCCATGGTATATCTAATGCCTTGGAAATTATTTTGTACCCTTCTCCTGACTGATACCTTTTAACAATGAGATCCCTCTGATGCTTTGGAAGCTCTCTGTGGACCATGGCTTTTGCTGGGGGATGCGACTAATAACATTTCAAGACAAACTAACTACAGCAGCTGAACTTTATTTGGGGTTAATCAGAGGCACTTTTAATGATGGCAGGTGTATGCTGACTCCTATTTAACACGATTTGGAATGTGATTGCTTAATTCTGAACACAGCTACATCCCCAGTTATAAGAGGGTGTGCAGACTTATGCAACCACATTATTTTTATTTTTTATTTTTCTTACCTCCACCTAAAATATTTCAGTTTGCTTTTCAATTGAGTTGTACAGTTTATAGGTCACATTAAAGGTGGAAAAAGTTCTGAAATGATTTATCTTTGTCTCATTGTTTTACAGCACAGAAACCTGACATTTAACAGGGGTGTGTAGACTTTTTATATCCACTGTATTTATATATATATATATATATATATACTCACTGTCCTCTTCCCCCCTTCCCCTCTCCCTCTGGGCTCCTTTACCTCACCTGACTCCCCCTTTCCCCTTCCCTTTGCACTCTTTGCTCCCTTAGCCCCTCCTGCCCCCCATCCTGCCCCCCATCCTTTCCCCCACCAGGCTCCTTTACTCTCACCAGCTCTGTGCTTCTCCAATGCTCTTCTTCTGGTTGCGGCAAGATATTCCGAATTACACCCCTTGTGTTTTTATTTATGTTGCCACCTCTAATGTTAATTTTGACTACATTGATGCCCCAGCATTTTAGTATGCTGTAATTGGTATGATGAAAATGTAAATAATGCATAGCTACAGAAGATGTATTTTTTTTAATTTTATCCAGATCTTAGAGTACTTAATATTACTTTTTATTTTCCTGGATGCTGATGCTAAGAGCTCAAATCACCATCCCTACACAGAGAAGGTTGCATGGGCATAATAAGCAGTAGATTACTCTGCATATCTTGCAATTTATGTAGTATTTTATTTTGTAGCTTATCTAGTCCACTATTGTTTGTGTTTTTAGCATATGATTGCACACAGAGCAATTTCCACATTTTATAGAACCTTGAAACAGATGTCTACAATGATTTTGTAACACAAAATTACTTTGGACCAATATGTCCTTGAGATTACAACATCTCCTGTAGCTGTAGAGAGGGCAGTTTGGCAGTACTACTTCTCTTCTTGAGAACTTAATCAGTGTGTAGGATGTGCCAGTGATAATTAATCTCTTTTTCTCAAGCTATTATCCTGCTAGTTGTATCCCTGTCTAGCTCTCAATATACTGAAGCAATTAGATATTAGATGTTTTGCATCTTTTTTAAGACAAAGTTTTCAAAGTTAGATAAATCCCTATTTACTAGGTATAAATATTTTGTATCAATCAAAGCTTTTTTTTTTTTACATATTAAACTCTAGCCACTTAGAGGCCAGGAGATCGCAGTGTAAACAGAGTTCTTCATATGAAAAAAAGTAAGTTGTTATTAAAAAAAATTGTTTAACTTTGTAATACCCCAGTTTTTCCAATTACTTCTATAAGAAATATTTAGAGTTTCCTCAAGCATATTAATACGGATTCCCGGACTTGGGAAAGAGGCTAAATTACTTTTATGCCAGAATTTAAGGCCTTTTTTAACAATGAATAGAGGTGATACTACCTCATTTGCCCTCTCATACTAAATTAAGTGATTAAGCTTAACTTTAAATATGGTTGATTCCTCAATTTGAAACCATCTCTTTGGTTCCTTTAAAAGAGACCACTTGATCAAATGGGAAAGCATAGTGGCATCATGTGCCACTTAAGATTGGGTAAGGCTAATTCTCCTCTCCTAAAATGTATAACCAACATGTATTTTTAATCCTTGCTTTTTTACCCTTTTAAATAAAGTTATTTATCAAAGTCTAAAGCTGTTTGATTAAATAACTGGGTACTTCAAGAGGTATAGAACGTATGAAATAATTAATTCTAGGTAATAGAGACATCTTCACAGAGGCGATTCTCCCTGACCATGACAAGTTAGGTGACCTCCATAAATTTATTACCTCTTTCAATTTTACATATAATTAACGATAATTCATTTTCATCAATTATTCCAAGTCATTAATACAAAAATGCCTAAATGAGTTACACTATTTAAGCTCCGGTTGAATTAATACTTGGATTCCAATGAAGACCTCAACAGCATATTTATAGTCATAACTTCACCTTAAAAGAAGATTATCTGCTAAATGTATCCAACATTTTTTGGAGGTACTTCAATGAGATTGAAAATTAAAAGAGAAAGGAGGCAGGCCTTACAGGTCTTATAAACTACAGAAAATCTATGGGAATTAAACCCAGAACCTGAAACATATGATACTAGTAATGAAAGAGGCCTTAATTGCCGAGGCTCCTGGAGGAGTGTAACATTTTACTTTTGAAATAGCTTGTTCAATCTCTACTACTGATGTTTCCCTATTTAGCCATTCAATTATGGAGACTCAAAGTAAATTAACCTGGTCTAGGAAGCACTCAATCTCATTTATAGAGGGTTTCACAAAGTCTTTTTGGCGTTAAATTATATTAGGCTTTATAATAATTGTAGAAAACATTCCCTTTTTCGTTTCTTATTTTTTCTATTCTACTCAGCATTTCTTGCTTATTCAAAGAATTATCTACAAGTTTGTCTACTTTATTGCCATAATAGTACATCTTGCTATAATGGTTCATCATTTTGAAAATATGACTGATCACGCACATTTTTTTTAAATTGTATTGAAGTAATCATATGAAGCCATTTATTATCACATAGTTGTTTGGCTCCTTTTTAAATCATAATGATATCAGAAATCACCCAAATGGCCCTGATCAAAAGTTCCTCTTTAAAGAGTTATTGTCTTTGTTTCTTATTTTTGTTAAATATTATCACAGAAATAAGATGAACTATTATCTGGTCTTGTTTTATATCAAATACTTCTGTCTACCCAGTCTTGCCTTTGAACCAATTAGGTGTAAAAGAGACCTCCAATCCAGACTTAGTTCAATTATACTTCATATCATAAGCTGTTCAGTCACTTGACTTTTTTCATGTAAATGCTTATATGATGACAAAGTTCCTCTTTTCCCCAAGAGAGTTTCTAAGGTTTTAAACTCTTTTTAACTAAAGTCCATCCATCAAACCATGGAAAAACATAATTGGTCAATATAATAAACAGAGAAGCCAGTATCCCATAGTACAAAGGAATAACTTAAACAAGCCTTCTTAATTTAGTTGAAGACATTGCACAATCTAAATCACCCTTATATCACATATATAGTTGTGAGCATGCAAGCTGTTGCTAATGCTTGTGGGCTTGCGCAGCGAGCCTGCGGCCCTCGTGAAGCGAGGGCCTCAGTTGCTGGCATGGAGCGCCGAAGGCACTCCTTGCCAGCAACTGCGGACCTCGCAACATTCACGTAGTTGCGAAAGGAAAATACGAGACACGTTACAACCCTTTACGACCTTGCAAAAATCGTCCGAAACACGCGCTCATCAAAACATTAAAAACACAATAAATACACACAACAAATACATAAAAAGCTTACCTACAGGAAGAGGGGCACCCAGGACCTCGAAAACTGAAGTTACACCTGAATTTAATTTAAAAAAAAAAGAGTTTAGACACTCAAAAATCCTCTAAGCGAGAGAAAAAATGTCAGTCGAAAAAAACGAAAACGAGGCTACAGCAGTTTAAAGACGAAAAAGACCGCCAAACACCTACGGATTTCCTGAAAAAGACATACGAGATTCGAAAAACAAGGACGCAACCCGCGCGACCCCAAAAACATTAGAAACACAATAAATACACACAACAAACATATAAAAAGCTTACCCACAGCAAGGTGGTGCACCCAGGACCTCTGCAAGTAAAGTTACACCTCGATTTAAGTACAAATTTCAGCGTTTAGACACCCGAAAATCACCTAAGCGAGAGAAAAAATGGCCGCCGAACAAAACAAAAACGAGGCTAAAGGACCCTAAACACGCAAAACACCACCAAACAGCTACGGATATTGCAAAAAACGCCATCCAAAACGAAGGACGCTAAATCAGCCACAGCCGCATACCACACATTAGCCGCCATTTTAGAACAATAACTTATACAATGCGGAAGTACACAGCTACGCTAACAGATTTGTCTCACGCACGCACACTATTACACTCCACACATTCATCACGCTTACACAGCAGCTCCACAGCACTATTGCAGCAGCAACATCAAAACAGATTGCCAGCTCTTCAACAGAATGCTTCCTGCATATATTACTTCAAAATAGGTAAAGGTAGGGGAGGTGCCAGCAACTGAAGAGTGCAGCAGCAAGACAGCTCAGCTCCTATAAACAAGGATTAAAAAGCTTGAAAAATCCTGGTGACCTGCAACCAGGGGCTTTCATCTGGGGAAAGTGAGATACCCAGAGGAACCCTGACAGAAGCTAACCTGGCAACAACCCCCAGGGAAAATGTGAGTACAGAGGGGCTGGGGGAGAAGGAGTCTGGAGTCTGGGTGGCAGCCATTTTCCCTACTCCACTGAGACAGGCACATAAGCCCAGGCAAATACTCACTTGGACACAACAAAATACAACACCATCTCCATATAGTCTGAGCTGAACACAGAATATAACTGCAGGAACTCTAACTTTTTGGCAAGAATCCCCTCCATTTGCAACAATTATTGGATAACTACAACCTACCAGCTAATGCTTATGCAGGACTTTTTGCTACTTTCCCACAAACAGCACCAAAGGGATTCAGTTCAATAAACCTGCAGGCCTAGAAGAAGTGTGCCCACCTCTTTCAGAAAAGATTGCAACTGCTATAACACCAGCCTTGATGAGAGAACTGTCTATAACCTCACTATAAAACATATTATTGTCCCCAAAGAGAATTTCAAAAAAAGCAAAAGTTTGTCTCAGAGGCTTTTGTGCTCAGAAGCAGATCCCTGACTCTGAACTCTCAGCAAGCAGACACTGACCCCAGGTGGACAATAGAGAAACTACACATTGACCCACAGAAGTGTATAGGTCTGACATTGTATGACTACAAGCCTGAGGGGAGGTGTAGCAACACAACAGACCGTCTATACTCATCACCAAGACCCCCTCTTTACAAAACAGAATCACCATAATCTGAGATGTAAGAGTTCCTAAAAGCCCACCTCAAAGGGACACTGGCATAAGGAAAAGTGACGACAACATATGCCATAGGATATGGCTGGAGTGGCCACTCGCAAGAGCACTAAGAGTATACAATCTTATTACGCTCCAAAGGTCTCTCCACCTTCTAAGCAAAAAGACCAAGGGTCAGTAAAAACTCCCACCCCAACAGCCATGGAACACTCAGCCCCAAGCACCAAGAGCGATATTCAGGATCTGAAAGACCTGATATTATCATTCCGCGAAGAAGTCAAAGCTGAGATCCAAAAGGTAGCAGCTGACCTATCAGCCGAAATAATAAAAGTGGACTCCAAGACTGTTACACTAGAGGGAAAATATAATGACCTCAAAGAGGCACACAGCAAGCTGGAGGCTGATATCACGGCCCTGAGAGAGGAACAACTATCTCAGCAGTCTGTTCAAGAGGACCTAGAGAATCGCTCAAGGAGGCAGAACATCAGACTACGTAATGTCCCGGAGTCGGTGACTGATCTCCATCTATATTTGCTGGAGCTGTGTGAACTCCTCCTACCAGACATGAACTCTGAACAATACCGTCTAGACCGGGTGCACAGAGCACTGGGTGGCCGGTCCACGATGCCAGATCGTCCCAGAGACATTATTGCCCGCTTCCACTATTATACAACAAAAGACCTTTTTATGAGAGCCTCTAGAGCAGGAATCCCGGCCATTAACGGGCAGCAGCCCAGCATATTCTCTGATATTTCTCAACTTATGCTAGCCAAAAGGAGGAAGATGAGACCCGTACTGGACAGTGTTCTCTCACATGGGTGGAAATACTCTTGGGGCTTCCCGTTTCGACTGTCCATTGCAAGAGATGGCAAATTTTTCCACATAAAATCTCTGGAGGAAGGAATCAACCTGCTATCCTCATGGGACATTCAGCTGCCAGAGGCCGCCAAAGACCCATCAGGCACCCGCCCAGTACGAGAAAGAAGCCGAGACTTCAAGTTCCGTCAGAGAACCCCGAACCTTCTGACCGGCAGACCTCCAGACAGAGGGACCAACAGACACAGAGAGGCTTCAAACCTCTAAGACCGTTTTGTTTCTTCATTGTACAGTATATATTATCTTGTCTAACACCTTTTTTGGTACTCTGTTTTACACTTAAGACAACTGCTTAGAATTTCCTAGTTAATGCTAGCTACAGACAAGAGTCGTCACACTCTTATAAAAAGATTTATGTGACTCATAGTGTCCCTTATGGGCTTTTCACCTTTGTTAAGTTTACACGAAGGGCGAATCCACTCAGTGTTCCCTTGTAACATTACTGGATTCAACCAAGTGGTTAAGGAAGCCAGAAGTTGCTCTCCTGTAGGTAGTTTTTTTTCCCCTCCCACCAAAGTTACTTAGTTAAGTGCTGTTAATTTACAACAGCTGCTATTCACTTTTACCTAGCATAGGTGAGTCTAGACTGTCCGAACATTAGTCTAGATTTACTTAGAGAGCTAGAAGTTCCTTCCTTTTCCTTTCTTATTTATTTTTCCCATTTTTACTTATTCCTCTCGTTCCCTTGGTCCTCCCCTTTTAAGATAATGTTCTAACGATAACTTAAAGACTCTTAAGAGATAAGATCAACAACGTATCAGCTACTAGCCAGACCGTACAAGTAAAATCTTTTCTGTATAGGATTAGAGATCAGCAAGCTTTAAGTTAGGATAGCTAACGCCAGCTCTCACTATCTAACGTACCATTTTTCGCTGTGCTCCAATCCCTGCAGGAGGTAGGTCCATTTGGATCTAGCGAGGCTCCGGTGTGGTCCCAGCAGTTGGTCCACAGTCCTAAGGAAGCTCCCAAGGAAAGTTCAGCATCTAACCCCACACCTGGGCGGTGCCTGAGCCTGAGGCTACGGTGAGTCATGAGCATTAACATCATTACACACAACACTCAAGGCTTAAACGAACCAGTTAAGAGAGGTATAGCCCTGAAAGACTACACAAGACTGGGGGCGGACGTAATAATGCTGCAGCAAACACACTTTAAGAAAGCAGCGGTCCCAAAGTACTGGGTGAAGGCATTTAAACAAACCTTTCACTCGACAGCGAGTGAAAAGAAAAGAGGGGTGTCAATCCTAATTCACAATAAACTTAACTTCCGCCATACTCGCACACAAAAAGACGCTGAAGGGAGATACCTAGCAGTCCACGGCACTATCCAGTTTCTTTCCTCAATCTGTATGCCCCAAACACTGTGAGGAATTGACTCTGCTGGGTTTTGAACCCTGGTCCCCAGGCTGCTATACCTCTTCCTTACCACTGCGCCAGCCTGCCTCTTGCAGATTTGCCTGAGATCTGATACCTTGACTCTAAAAGCAATGCAATCAGTGACAACTCTCTTTAGCTGTGTCTGGTCAGCTGTCTGGTTCTTGGCCTATATAAGGCACTTCCTGTCTCTGTATCCTTGCCAGATTATTGTGTGGTTTCTGATCACTTCAATAAAGCTTGTTCCTGTTTCACCTACAAATTGCTGAACTTGATTATTGCTGACCTTGGCTGCTGGTCTCCACAACCTTGTGATTCCATATCATTACAGAATAATCTGGCCCTTTCATGGAGACCGCCGGGTCAGATTCTGCATTGGCCCAGCAGGTTGCTTTATTTGCAAGAACTGTGCAGACCCAGGCACAGACCATTCAAGTGCCGCAGGACCAGGTAGCTTAACTGCAGGCCCAACAGGTTGCTTTTACTGCAAGAAATGTGCAGACCCAGGCACAGACCATTCAAGTGCTGCAGGACCAGATAGCTGAACTGCAAAATAAAATTCAGTCAATGCACAGTGAGTATACCAGCTACAGGGGACGAGATGTTACACCTGCACAAGATGCCCGCTTGCCCCTACCAGAAAAGTTTGGAGGAGATCGCAAAAAATTTAGGGGTTTCCTAAATCAATGCCGTTTGCACTTCATGATGTTACCTCCACGATTTCCATCTGAAAGAGAGAAGGTGGGATTTATTTTTTCCTTATTCAAAGATGAAGCCCTGGCTTGGGGCTCCCCTCCTCTGGAAAAGGACAGTCCAGTCTTGGGTAATCTAAATTACTTTCTTGAGGCCATGTGCCTAGTTTTTGATGACCCAAATCGATGTGCTACAGCAGAAGCCACTCTCCTTCATTTGCATCAAGGGAGGCGCTCAGTGGCTGAATATGCTGCTGAATTCAGACAGTGGGTTGCTGATACTACCTGGAACCAATCAGCCCAGAGGTTCCACTTCAGAAAAGGTCTCTCAGAAGCTATAAAAGATGAGCTAGCTCGTGTTGATCTTACTGCTGACTTTGATGCATTTGTGCGTTTGGCTATCCGTATTGATCGGAGACTTTCTGAAAAAAGATTGGAAAGACAGGGCTCTTTTAGACCAAGTACTACTCCAATTTCCTATTCAAGAACTTCTACTCCGATCCCACAAACACCTACAGACTCTGAGCCAGAGGCTATGCAGGTAAATCTAATAAGAGGGCCATTATCCAACGAAGAAAAACAGTGGCGACGCACTCACAATTTATGCCTGTATTGTGGTAGTGCAGGGCACTATGCCATCAATTGCCCTAGCAAATCCAAAAGAACAATAGCTATGGCAGCTGAGGGTGCACAGATTCAACACCAATCCCAGATTTCAGATCAACTGAATTCTGTCACACAACCCTTGTTTTCTCTGGCTCATGGTGAAGAGGGTATGTTGACTCAACATCCTCATTTTGTGGTGCCTATCACTTTGCAATGTGGTGATCGTAAAATTTCAACTACAGCTATGATAGATTCTGGAGCAGGCGGAAACTTTATGGACATTAAATTTGCAGCAGGAAATAGAATTCAGTCTATCCCTAATTCTTCACCTGTGTTAATGGAGACAGTTGACGGTTCTCCACTTACGTCAGGCCCGGTTACACATGAGACTGTGCCCTTAATGTTGACTGTGGAAGTGAGGCTATCTCTTTCCACCTAATTTCCTCAACACAGTTTCCAGTGATTTTGGGGGTACCTTGGCTTGCTCTGCATAACCCACAGATTGATTTGAAGATCAGAACTTTGTCCTTTCCTTCAGAACACTGCTTAATGAATTGTCAACCCTCTAAGGTAACACCTGTTGCCACAACAATTAATGAAATGGTTGCTACAAACTTGACTAAGCTTCCTCTACAATATCGGGATTTTGCAGATGTCTGTGATAAGAAGAATGCTGATCAGCTTCCACCACACAGGCCTTATGATTGCCCAATAGAGCTGTTGCCTGGGGCTGCTATCCCATTTGGCCGTATATATTCCCTTTCTGAGCCTGAATTGAAAGCTCTTCGTGAATACCTACAAGAAAATCTTGCCAAAGGCTTTATTCGACCATCTACTTCTCCAGCAGGAGCTCCTATTTTCTTTGTAGAAAAGAAAGATGGCAGCCTACGGCCATGCGTTGATTACAGGGACATTTATAACATCACTGTTAAAAACCGCTACCCCTTGCCTCTGATTCCTGAACTTTTGGAGAGACTTCGCTCAGCTAAAATATTTACGAAGCTTGATCTTCGGGGGGCATATAATCTGGTTCGCATAAGACCCAATGATGAATGGAAAACAGCTTTCAGAACCAGGTACAGGCATTACGAATATCTAGTAATGCCTTTTGGGCTGTGTAATGCCCCTGCAACTTTCCAGCATCTTATCAATGATGTACTACGAGATCTCTTGGATCAGTTTGTTGTGGCATATTTGGATGATATCCTAATATTCTCTGATAATCTTGAAAACCACAGAAAATAGGTCCGTATAGTTCTAGAGCGCCTTCGTACCCACCGCCTATACATTAAACTAGAAAAATGTGAGTTTGAACAAACAGAAATTCAATTCCTGGGGTATGTAATAACTCCCAAAGGTTTAAGTATGGACGCAAGTAAAATTAAAGCTGTGCTGGACTGGCCCATCCCCAAGAATGAAAAAGATGTTCAGAGATTTGTGGGGTTTGCCAATTTTTACAGGCGTTTCATTAAGAATTTCTCTGCCGTTATTACACCGATCACTGAACTCACAAGTAAAGGGACTCCTTTTCAGTGGTCCGATAAGGCGGAAACAGCATTTTCCCGATTGAAGACTCTGTTTACCTCTGCCCCTGTCCTGGTACATCCTCAGACGGAATTATTATTTATTGTGGAAGTTGATGCTTCTGATTCAGCTGTTGGTGCTATACTGTCTCAAAGGACTGGACCTAAGATGCTGTTACATCCGTGTGCCTTCTATTCCCACCAGATGGTGCCAGCAGAAAGAAACTATGACATAGGGAATAAAGAACTTTTGGCTATAAAAGCTGCCTTCACCGAATGGAGACATCTCTTGGAGGCAGCTACCCATCCAATTACTGTCCTCACAGATCACAAAAATCCGTAATGTATTCGATCAGCAAAGAGACTGTCAGCCAGACAAGCACGCTGGTCCCTATTCTTCTCGAGGTTTAATTTTTTGTTTACATACTGTCCTGGCTCCAAGAATGGTAAGGCGGATGCCTTGTCTAGAATAGCTGACCCCCTCCATACTACCGTAACCAAGACCACCATCTTGCCGGAGGATATATTTATAGGAGTTACATTTCCTTCTGATCTGATGTCTCGCATTAAAAAGGGCTACGCCGAAGACCCAGTTCTTCGTGATCCTCCTCGTGACCTCCATATGACGATGCTTAATGGGTTTTGGATTTTTCAACAACGTCTGTTTGCTCCCGAGTCAGTGCGACTGGACCTTTTACGTCTCTACCATGACTCAAAAACAGCAGGTCATCCAGGAATCCGAAAGACGTAAGACCTACTTGCCCGATCCTTTTGGTGGCCGAAGTATCATGAGGATGTTAAGAAGTATGTGTCCTCTTGTGATGTATGTGCCAGACATAAGACTCCTCGCTCATCCCCTGTTGGCTTGCTTCAGCCTCTTCCGATTCCTCATCGTCCCTGGGGATCTATATCCATGGACTTTATTGTGGAACTACCTCCCTCTAAGGAACACACTACCATTCTTGTTGTTGTGGACAGGTTAACTAAGATGGGTCATTTCATACCAGCTCGTGGTCTCCCTTCAGCTAAACAGACGGCTGACCTGGTTATTCGGGAAATATTTCGCTTGCATGGAGTGCCTGATGAAGTAGTTTCTGACAGGGGAGTGCAGTTTACATCTCGTTTTTGGAAATATTTTTGTTCTAATCTAGGTATTAATGTAAATCTGTCGTAAGCTTTTCATCCGCAAAGTAATGGACAGACTGAGCGAACCAACCAGACTTTGGAGCAATATTTGCGGTGCTATATTAGTTACCTGCAGGATGACTGGCTGGATTTTCTACCCACGGCGGAGTTTGCCTATAACAATGCCCAACACTGCTCCACTTCTTTGAGCCCATTTTTTGCCAACTATGGTTACCGTCCAACCTTTCTAGTCAGTCTCCCAATTACTACTTCCATTCCTGCTGTCACTGACCGGCTAACCGCCTTACGTGATTCCCAAGCACTGTTGAAAGAGACTCTTTTGGAGGCTCAGGAATGTTACAAAAGAGCTGCTGATAGGCATAGAAAGGAGGCCCCAGTCTATCACGTTGGTGACAAGGTGTGGCTGTCAACAAAGAACCTTAAGCTTCGGATTCCTTCTCATAAATTGGGTCAAAGGTACATGGGACCTTTTGAGATCATTGCTCAGATCAATGCTGTCACTTTCCGTTTGCAACTCCCGAATTCCATGAAAATAACTCCAGTGTTTCACGTTGCACTGCTTAAACCTTTTCATGAAAATACTTTCCCTGGCCGAGCCCTGCCTGCCCCACCTCCAGTCCTCGTGGATGGTGAGGATGAGTACGAAGTGGAAAAAATTCTTGACTCCAGGATCTTCCGTAACAAGCTTCAGTATCTGGTTCGCTGGAAAGGCTATGGTGAGGAGGAGAGTTCGTGGGAACCAGTGGACAATATTCGCGCTCCTGATCTCCTTCGGTCTTTTCATGTGCAGTACCCTGCTAAACCAGGTAATAGGGCATCCAGAGGCTGCACCTATAGAGGCGGGGGTAATGTGAGGAATTGACTCTGCTGGGTTTTGAACCCTGGTCCCCAGGCTGCTATACCTCTTCCCTACCACTGCGCCAGCCTGCCTCTTGCCTGGTGTCTGGTCAGCTGTCTGGTTCTTGGCCTATATAAGGCACTTCCTGTCTCTGTATCCTTGCCAGATTATTGTGTGGTTTCTGATCACTTCAATAAAGCTTGTTCCTGTTTCACCTACAAATTGCTGAACTGGATTATTGCTGACCTTGGCTGCTGGTCTCCACAACCTTGTGATTCAATATCATTACAAACACTGACCAAGCAAAATTTTTCCATAAGATATCTAATCTCATTACAAGCTGGGAAAACTCAATCTGGATAATAGGAGGGGATTTGAATGCCGTCCTAGATCCGAGTAAAGATAGATCACCTCCCCCCGCGCCATATTCCACCCCCACTGCAACCAAGGCATTTAAATTGATCTTAAGTTCTAACTGCATGGTAGACTCATGGAGAATAATGAACCCGCTAGACAGGGAATATACCTTCTACTCCGCAAGACACCAATCTCACTCACGCCTAGATTACCTCCTAATTCAACAACATATGACAAACAGCCTAACGACAGCCTCCATTCACTCTATCTCCTGGTCGGACCGCGAGCTGGTTAAAATTGCCCTTTCGGGCATAGCACCAAAAGGTCGGTCTCCCAACTGGTCCCTTAATCCTCACCTCTTCAATGACGTAGAAATAAACAAAAAAATAAACAAAGCAATTATTGAGTACTTCAAATTAAACACAGAATGAGAAGTAGACGAAGCAGGAGTATGGGCAGCACATAAAGCGGTGATCAGGGGAATCTGCATACAGCTAGGGGCGGCAGCCAAGAAAGCAGACCGAGCTCAGATTTCAAAATTGAATCTAGAGATTTCGGATTTACAAGCAAAGTTCGCTAAACATAACAATGTACAAGTGTCCTGATATTTTGATCTTTGACCAACTTGGAGACAGATCCAAGGGCTAGGAGGTGAGTAAACAACATTTAATACACTTAGTAAAACAGTTGTACCCCTCCTAGACCTACAGTGATGTTGCTAAATGCTGAACTGGCTAGTCCATAAAGAACTCTACTAATATTCAATGCTTGGGCTGTGAAAACAAACACAGATATTTTGCAAGTGTGAAGTTGTTGTGTATGTTTTAACCCACACTACAACTCACAACAGCTAAATAGTATAACGCTCCAAGAAGGGGTGCAGTGATTCCAGACCCCCAAAAAGACAGGTGCTTGAAGGCTATTAAAAGGCTCTTAAACTATTGTACATAGAGACTTTTGGCAAAACAAGACTTGCAAACTCAAAGATCAGTTACTATGTTATATTCCTATGTGGACATATTATTACTGGAGCTACCATAACACAAACAACACCTGTTTCTTGTTTGTTTCTGGGACAACTGTCATGGGGACCATCTGCAGGGACAGGGGTAGAACGCCCAGAATGATATAAACAGAGAATTAATGAAAATAACCGTGCAGCTGTAGTTTCATGGAATCAAGTGGCACCATCTTGTGGACAAATTAAAAATCTGCAAACTCAGACTTTTAGCAAGGAAGAGGTGCTTTATCGCCATCTTTTAGACCTACAAAACAATTGCAGCCTGAAAAGAACTTGCAAAGGCAAGCTCAAAACCTGTCTGAGATTTATTTATACAGAACTTTTACCTGCATAGCAGGGTGCCTTATTGTGTCTCAAACAGTTAAAACAAACATACTTTTTACAAAAAGGCAGATATTGTCTGATTGAAAGCAGAAGCTGCTCAACATCGCCTGCTTTATTTTTTGATGCGAGAAGATAAGATTATGCCCACTATGTAAGCGCACCCCATACCCCAGTTATGGTGGCACAATCTAGAGCAAAGTGACTTACCTGAAGAATACAGCTAAATCTCATGTTTAAAGCCCATAAAAAAGGAATGGCTGGTATCTCAACAAGAAGGGGTGCTAAATCTATACAGGAACTTTGTACAACAAAAACAGGCGCCCAGTCTCCCCGACAACCTCCTGTGACACCTGAACATTTGCTAACATATACTATGGAGCCTACAGCACCCAGCACAAAGGGGGATATACAAGATTTAAAAGATCTGATTTCTTCGTTTAGAATGGAAATTACAGGAAAAATCAAGAAAGTGGACGCAGAACTCACTGGAGAAATAAAAGCTGTTGATTCCAAGGTGACTGAGCTGGAAGCAAAATATGATAATCTATTGGAGGCGCTCACCCAACTAGAGGATGAGGTGTCGGCTTTGAGGGATGAACAACTCATACTTCAATATGCGCAAGAAGATCTGGAAAATCAATCCCACCGTCAAAATGTCAGAATCCAAAATTTAGCAGAAACTATCACAGATCTCCCAAACTATATGATGGATTTCTGCAAAGCTTTGCTACCAAACTTGGAAGAAGACGCCTTCAGACTAGATTGCATTCATAGAACCCTGGAGGGACGTCCTGCCTCTGGAGAAAGACCTAGGGATATGATTGCGAAATTCCACTCTTACACAACCAAGGATCTTTTTATGAAGGCAGCAAGACCCGGCATTCCAGAGATTGCAGATGGCCAACCTAGCATTTATGCTGATCTTTCCCCGACCACCTTGGATGGAGTTATACTTGGGGATTTCCTTTCAACTTGAACATTCTGAGAGATAGGAGTACATATCCAGTTTTTGATATGGAGGAGGGCATGGTATTGCTTACGTCCTGGAACATTCAGTTACCAGATCAGTTGGGAATTGCCCAACGCCCTAATCCTAGACCTTACCGACGCTTAAGGCCGCAACAGAGATCCTAAGTCTGTAACAACTTTCTATACTTTTGTATGTGGGGAATTCGAGAGCAGTTACTCTCAAATGCAGATATTGCTTCAGGATGTTGCTATATGTCAGAGAGAGGACTAAGTAACCTTACATGTAAAATGCATAGTGTTTGGTTTAAGTTTAGCTAAATGGTAGCAATGTTTTAGTTCTGTGTGTCGAATTCGGTTCTACCACATGGGTTCATTAAGGAATTTTTCCACTATTAGACTTCAACTGCATTGATATAGTCACTTAAGTATTAATGTTTTGTTTTTTAAGAAGTGCCCCATAGGGGTTTAATTTTGTATATTTTTCAAATTTTATTATTTAATTATTTTTAATTTTTTGGTGAGACACCTGTGTATCTTATTGAAAAGATACCTGGTTCCTCACCCTAGGTTTTAGGAGGACAGCTCTTTGCTCTCCTCAATTTAGTTCAAACTGGACATTGTTTTGTGTATTTTTATTATACTTAAAAAATACATATATATTTGAGTAATTATCTATTTACATACTGTTAGACTGATTTATTTTACTGCAAAAGTACGTGATTGATATTGCACATTATACATTGCTTTCATATTTTCTACATTTATTTCCTACTTCTTCCTGGTTCTTCTCCCTCTTTTTTTCCCCTCTTTCCCTGCTCTGCTTATCTCTTGTCCTGTGTGGACTTCTGCGAGCCAATAGTTCCCAGTGGAGTGCAGTCCTTAGGTCATCAGCCCTCTGTGGATAATATACCTATCAGAGTCCCTATTTTCTGACGGGCGATCAGTGCAGGTGGTGAGTAATGGCTTTACACATAGCATCTCATAATGTTCAGGGGTTAAATGAGTCGGTGAAGCGAGTGGTTGCCCTGGGTGAATACAGTCATATGCGGTTAGATATTGTCATTATACAGAAAACACATTTTAGGAACAATGCTATCCCAAGGTATTGGGGTAAACATTTCACGCAAACATATCACTCTACTGCTCCAGAAAAAAAAGAGGGGTGTCAATTCTGATACACAAAAGGCTGAACTTCCAACACTCTTCCACCCATAGAGATCCGGAGGGGAGATTTATTCTAGTACAGGGTACCATTAATGAATGTAAACTTTCACTGTTAAATGTATATGCCCCAAATGCTGAGCAATCACCCTTTTTTTTCGTAGAGTGTCAGAGATCATGGCTGACTGGCAGCAATTGGCATGGATTCTGGGGGGGGGGGGGGGGGGGGCATGAACTCTGTTTTAGACCAAGCAAAAGACAGATCAAGTTCTTCTTCCCCATGGTAACCCAATCCGTCACAAAATCCTTCAAACTCCTACATAACCATTATGGTATGCTTGATGCGTGGAGAATGGTTCATCCTACTGATAGGGAGTATACTCACTGCTCAGCTAGGCATGACTCATACTCCCGTATTGATTATGTTTTTATTCAGCAATACTTAGCCCCGAATTTGCTGAATGCAGAAATCCGACCTATTGCATGGTCTGACCACGATATAACTAGAATCTCCATGAATGATCTACTAACCAAGGGGCGCTAAACCCAGCCCTGCTCAATGATGTAGTCACGAAGGACAAAATATATAGCGCTATAGTAGAATATTTTGATTTGAATAGTGGGGGTGAGGTGGATCACGCTGGAGTATGGGCTGCACATAAAGCAGTTTTGAGAGGCAAGTGTACAGTATTCAAATTGTCTCCATTTCCAAAAAAATGGAATTAACCCAAATTAACACATTAAACAGTAAAATATCAGTCCTTCAAGCTATTCCCCTTTCTAGGAGACCGCCTGGGACTCAAGCAGAAATATATACACTTAAGCAACAATTGCAGGTGATTCTCCGTAGGAAGGTTGTAACTGTGCTGCAAAGGACTCAGTCTCACTTTTTCACGTATTCGAATAAGCCAGACAGAATGCTAGCCAAAAAGCTCCACCAGCAAAGGGCAGACTCTTTTATTCCCAAATTAATGGTGGAGAATGACAATACTATCTATAAGCCGAATGATATTACAAAGGCATTTGAAACATTTTATGCTGATTTGTATTTAGCACCTGTTAGCTCGGACACAATAGATCATATGACCCAAATTGATAATTTTCTGTCCTCCATTAGTCTTCCGAAACTTGAGAAAGTGCAATCTGATTTGCTAGACATCCCTATATCATTAGATGAAGTTAAGAGAGCTATAAGCAAGACTAAATCACATAAAGCCCCTGGCCCAGATGGGTTCACACATTTCTATTATAAGCAATTTATAGATACACTGGCACCTTATCTCCAATTGCTCTTTAATGATTTCCTGTCTGGTAAGCCTATAAGAGCAGAATTTTTGGAAGCTAAGGTGATAGTAATACTTATCTCAATGTAAGAGCTACAGACCCATCTCGCTGATGAACTGCGATACCAAACTCTACTAAAAAATTATAGCAAATAGGCTCTCTTAGGTGCTGCCAAGCTTTAATCACCCAGACCAAGTAGGGTTTATTCAGGATCGTGAGGCACCAGATAACACCAGACGTATTTTAAATTTGCTTGATGTAGCGTTGGCTCAAAATACACCTTTGGTGCTTCTCTCTCTCGGTGCAGAAAAGGCTTTTGATAGAATTGACTAGGTGTACATGGCCGAAACTTTACATAAGTTTGGCCTAAGTGATAAGCTGGTGAAGGGTATCTTAACACTGTATTCGGCCCGACAGCATATATCAGAGGTTTAAATCACAATCCTTTAAAATAACAAGAGGGACTCGCCAGAGTTGTCCTTTGTCCCCCCTCCTTTTTGCACTGTTTATTGAACCCTTAGCTACAGCCATCAGGGAAAACTTGAATATAAAGGGAGTTAGAGTGAGGGAGACAGAACATAAACTGAGCTTATTTGCGGATGATGTTATGCTAACTGTTACTGAGCCTCTGACCAGTCTCCCTAATCTATGTTATGCTCTTGGACTTTTTGGCGGCATTTCTGGCTTTAATATTAATATGAATAAGAGCAAAGCGTTAAATGTTTCTTTACCAAAGCATTTAGAATTCCAATTATCAGGGAAATTATCCTTTAAATGAGTTCCAAACCATCTTAAATACTTAGGGGTTTATATCCCTAGACAATCTGGTCTAACATATTCAGCAAATTTCCCGCACTATGTATCTTTTTCGCACTATTCCAATGGCTGTTAGCACCAAGGACCTCTCGGTACTTCAGGGGGCAATCTCTCGCTTCATTTGGGATCATAAAAGGCCTAGAATAAATAAGAAGGCCATGATGGCATCTAAAGCTAAAGAAGGGTTGACTCTGCCGGATTTACTCAAGTATTACAAAGCTGCCAGATTAGCCCAAATCACAAAGTGGTTTGGTAAGGAATACCTACCAGTGTGGGTGTAGATAGAGAAAGATATCTTTGAAGAAAGTGGCCTTCGCATTAGACAAGTATTATGGCTTTCCCTACATTCTAAATTGAGAACTTCTTCCCTTCCCAAATGCATGGCTCAGTCTTTGACAGTTCTGGCTTGAAGAAGCAGGTTCTTAGCTTACCCCACTGTGGTTATTTCAGAAGTCAGCATCAATAAATAGATTTTCACAATTTAAATGGTGGATAGAAAAACAGTTTACGATTGCTGCTGATCTGTTAAAGGAAAATCAGCAATGCTCCCCTACAACATTTACAGACCAACATCATTTGCCATTAAAGGAATGTCTTAACTTATCCCAGATACATATTAATATATTTGTGCATATAAAACTGAACTCCTCTGCTAAGGTCAATCCATTCGAAACATGCTGTTTTAACAACCCTAAAAGCAAACGGAATATCTGCATTTTTTATAATTACTTAATGGACCTAACCATACCATCCAAACTCCACCATCAACATTCTTGGGAGCCGGAACTCACCATTGACATAACTGATGCACAGTGGAATAAGATACATAAGCAGGCCACAAGTGCCTCACTCAATATTATACTTAGGGAAAAGGCATACAAGACCATTTTGAGGTGGTACTTAACACCAGCTAGGATGCAGCTCTCTAACCCCGTCAGTGGATGGTAAATGTTTTAGGGGATGTCACACTCTCGGCACCCTTAAACATGTTCTCTGGGTCTGCCCTAAGATCGCCCACATTTGGTTGGAGACCTATGATATTTTGGAGAGACTATGATGGGCACAGGATTCCCAAAAAGCCAGAAATATGCTTTCAGTTTACATAAAACAGAAATAACAAAAATGTAAGTTTGGTTTAAAAGGTTATATGTATGTGTTGTCATTTATTAAGTGTTCTGGTTATGTTACTAATGTTTTATTTTTGAAACACTTGTGTTATGGTATTAACCGTGTATTCTTAATAAAAAATATATATATAAAAAAAAAAGAACCCCCCCAAAAAATTATTGCTTTCAATAGAGATGTCTTACTTTGGTCTGGGTCTCTAACTAAGCTCCTCTTCCCTCTACTATTTCTCTGGTGGTCTAGTGGTTGTCACTTGATTGCAATTTTTATGGTGATAAAATTAACTTTAGAAGAGAATGCGTGTCTCACACCTCTCCACGTGACATAGCAAGACAGAAATAGCCCTCTTTTCATTTACATCCATTAATTAGCAATAATGTCACTGTTGCCGTCTCTTTATGATGCTTTAATGGAGCAGGAACCTACATCCCTCAGGTTGCAGGGGAAGTATCCTAACCATCTTTCTAGGGTATTTTCATTTGCATAGTAGAAATCAATTTCGTCAGATTTCAGCCATGTGCCTTTTATGGTTTTGTTTTGATAAATCAGCGTGGCTGGAATATACAAATTTCCAAAGTGTATTCCATTTTGCCATCAGGGTGATTTTATCTTCCATTGGTTACACAATTACACATTGGTTACATATTGTAGAACAAAACGTCACATGCCATTTTGAGAAAACTTCATGTGACCTTGGGCAGTTTTAAGTACAAGGAAGAGAAACAAACAACTCAAACCCCTCAAAACTAAGAAACTGAAACCTAAAATCCATTGTCACTGATTCAGTCGTTAATCTAAAGAATCAATGACTTCTGCCCACTTCTGTATTTTTTTAAGGTTTTACAGTCTACAGGATATTCTAAAGGAGAAAAACAGATGCATATCTGGGGGTTATTTTGAAAATGGTTCTGTAATTTGTTTTTTAATATGCAACACAACCAGGTAGGAGCTGTGGGTCCACACATAGTGGGATAGTAGAGTGCCAAAACACCATACACACCTGTTCACCATTGCTCTCAAGTAAATACTGAAATATCCCAAAGAATAGAAAAGGCTTTTAGCCATCCCAAAACTTTATGAGCACATCATATCTGTTACATCTTCCCTGCATTGTTTACACAGACCTCTACCTTAAGCTGTACCAACTTCTGTGTCAAAATGTCATCTATCAACTACAATCGTAGGATAAACAGCATATTGTGTACCAGCTATGGGACATCTGTGTTGTAGGGGATTTAGCATTGTTTGAAGTACTAGTTGTGCCAGTAGGTGGGCCCAAATAATGACCTTTAACCCTTTAAGTGACAAATAAAATTTCAAAAAGTTGCTTTGCACTGGCAATTAAATTGTAACATTTGTTTAATTTGCTGAAAAAGTTCACTGATAAACTTATTTTAACATGCAAAGTTTAAAACTCTAATATTTTTCACAAAATTAAAACAGCTCAAGTTGTCATTTACGCTAAGAGGAATACTAGGGGACATTTTCCTCACCAGAAACTTTTTGTATAAGAGGTGGAAACTTTACCCCACCCCGTCAAAAAATATATATTCGCCAAGAAAACCTCATGGATAAGCCAGAGACATAATGATATATATGCCTGGCATTCTGCTGTTCATAGGGTCATGGAAAGTTGGACACATCTAAAAAATAATATTTATATATATATATATATATATATACAGTTGCAAGCAAAAATATATGAACCCTTTGGAATGATATGGATTTCTGCACAAATTGGTCCTAAAATGTGATCTGATCTTCATCTAAGTCACAACAATAGACAATCACACTCTGTTTAAACTAATAACACACAAAGAATTAAATGTTACCATGTTGTTATTGAACACACCATGTAAACATTCACAGTGCAGGTGGAAAAAGTATGTGAACCCCTAGACTAATGACATCTCCAAAAGCTAATTGGAGTGAGGTGTCAGCCAACTGGAGTCCAATCAATGAGATGAGATTGGAGGTGTTGGTTACAGCTGCCCTGTCCTATAAAAAACACACACTAGTTCTGGCTTTGCTTTTCACAAGAAGCATTGCCTGATGTAAATGATGCCTCACACAAAAGAGCTCTCAGAAGACCTACGATTAAGAATTGTTGACTTGCATAAAGCTGGAAAGTGTTATAAAAGTATCTCCAAAAGACTTGCTGTTCATCAGTCCACGGTAAGACAAATTGTCTATAAATGGAGAAAGTTCAGCACTGCTGCTACTCTCCCTAGGAGTGGCCGTCCTGTAAAGATGACTGCAAGAGCACAGCGCAGACTGCTCAATGAGGTGAAGAAGAATCCTAGAGTGTCAGCTAAAGACTTACAAAAATCTCTGGCATATGCTAACATCCCTGTTAGCGAATCTACGATATGTAAAACACTAAACAAGAATGGATTTCTTGGGAGTATACCACAGAGGAAGCCACTGCTATCCAAGCAAAACATTGCTGCACGTTTACAGTTTGCACAAGAGCACCTGGATGTTCCACAGCAGTACTGGCAAAATATTCTGTGGACAGATGAAACTAAAGTTGAGTTGTTTGGAAGAAACACACAACACTATGTGTGGAGAAAAAGAGGCACAGCACACCAACATCAAAACCTCATCCCAACTGTGAAGTACGTGGGGGGGGGGCATCATGGTTTGGGGCTGCTTTGCTGTGTCAGGGCCTGGACGGATTGCTATCATCGAAGAAAAAATGAATTCCCAAGTTTATGAAGACATTTTGCAGGAGAACTTAAGGCCATCTGTCCACCAGCTGAAGCTCAACAGAAGATGGGTGTTACAAAAGGACAACGACCCAAAGCATAGAAGTAAATCAACAACAGAATGGGTTAAACAGAAGAAAATACGCCTTCTGAAGTGGCCCAGTCAGAGTCCTGACCTCAACCTGATTGAGATGTTGTGGCATGACCTCAAGAAAGCGATTCACACCAGACATCCCAAGATTATTGCTGAACTGAAACAGTTCTGTAAAGAGAAATGGTCAAGAATTACTCCTGACCGTTGTGCACATCCGATCTACAGGAAACGTTTGGTTGTAGTTATTGCTGCCAAAGGAGGTTCAACCAGTTATTTACTCCAAGGGTTCACATACTTTTTCCACCTGCACTGTGAATGTTTACATGGTGTGTTGAATAAAAACATGGCAACATTTAATACTTTGTGTGTTATTTGTTTAAGCAGACTGTGATTGTCTATAGTTGTGACTTAGATGAAGATCAGATCAAATTTTTTGACCAATTTGTGCAGAAATCCATATCATTCCAAAGGGTTCCCATACTTTTGCATGCAACTGTATATATATATATATATATATATATATATATATATATATATATATATATATATATATATATATACATTATATATATACTAGCGACTTGCCCGTCAAAAATGACGGGGCAATAAAAGTGTAAGACAGGTAATGCTGTTTGCCACAGACATTAATTTTTTTGGTGATTTGAAATCCTTTCTGCACTCATTGGGAGGCTCCCGCTGAGCGTTTTTGGCGCTCATCGCGTGTCTCGCAATGAGCGCCTTTGGCGCTCATTGCAAGGCTGTTGGTTGTTGTATTTTTTTTGTGATAGGTACTTTTGCTGTTATTGTTTTGCACTTATTGAAAGGCTTTGTGTGCTATGAGCAGGGTTGGCGCTCGTTGTGAGGTGGGAGTGAATGGCTTATGTATTTTTGTATGCTAATTAAATAATTAATAAATTAATAAATTGAATATATTTTACCTATTTGTAAGTAATATATGCAGGAAGCAATGTGGTGAAGAGCTGACAATCTGTTTTGATGTTCCTGCAGCATACAATGTAGGTTTGCACTGTTAAGGTGTTAGTGTCAGCAATGTGTGCAGTGTGTAGTGTAAATAGGCAGCGTGCTCGAGGGGAATCCGTTTGTGTAGCCTTTGGCTCATTGCAGCCGACGTTGGAGCCTCCAACTTCCCCAAATGCGGCTTTGCGAGGGTCCGCATTTGCGGCCCGAACTGTGTCCCTCGCTTTGCGTGACGATGATTCGTAGTTTGACAACTATTATATGTGATAAATGTGTATATGCAAATGGGTATATATGCGGCTTATATTCGCGACCGTAAAAAAAATCACTGTCGATTTGCGAGCTTGTGAGTTACGCGTGCGGCTTCTATTCGCGAACATAAAATTACTGCCGATTTGCGCTATTGCGAGTGAAGGGTGCCGATTTGCGTGCTTGAGACGGTATTGTAGCAATTGAATAGCGATTTACGGTTTTAGTGATTCTAACATCCTGTAAGGCCTGTAACCTGCAAAAAAAAGCTACAGAACTAATTAGAAAGCCTGTTTCTTGCAATGGCTGATCACTTGGAGAGAGTCTCTCAAATATTAAGGGTGCGGCTTATATTTGAGTACTATCTTTTTTCTATTTTTTCCTCTGAATTTTACAAGTGCGGCTTATATGCGGGTGCGGCTTATATTCGGACCAGTACGATACATATATTTATATATATATATATATATATATATATATGCATATCTATATACATTTATATGCATATAAATATATATATATATATATATATATATATATATATATATATATATAGTTGAATAACCAGAGTATTGCAGTGAATAGTGATACCTTTTTTATTGGACAAACGTATTCATAATAAAGCGACAAGCTTTCGAGAGATAATGCCTCTCTTTATAAAGTCAAAAAGCGATACTGATACAAGTATGAACTAAAAACAGCAAACAGAAAGAGATGGGAAATTTTTTTTGGGAAAAACGAGAAAGACTAAATTAATTGGCCAGAGTTAAGTGAGAAACAGACCAGCACTGTGAATAATGTCCTGATAGTTCAGTAAGTCTATAGATCAGGTTGTAGATAAGAACACAGCAGAGTGAAATAAAGAGCAATAAATTTAAGCATAGCATGTAGCTTACAAAAACAGCAATAGAAGGGGGGGAGGTAAGTGGAATGTGTTAGCTATAAGACATTAAGATAGTGGGCCAGGACTCTCACTCGCATCCCTGCTGGGAGCTGCAGGAAGGAGAAGGCTGGAGAGAGCCTTGGCGATCTGACGCTTGGGGGTCCCGATTGAGCTGAGCGGAGAGGCCAGGAGAGAGTACCCAGTCTCTAGGAGGCTCAGCAGGGGCCTGGGGAGAACAGGCGGCGGCCATCTTAGCTACTCCCGAGGAGGGAGCTCCGGACCAGGCCCAGGTGAAGGGGGTACCCCAAAGGAGTTCTAAAGGCTCCCCAGAGACGTCCGGTGGCGGCTGGTTCCGGCCGGAGGGGTGTCAAGGGGCCTGAAACCAACTAGAGCTGCAGCCCAAGGTACAACAGGTCGCGGGAAAAGCCCGCGAAAACGGGGGGCGGCCATTTTAAATATCAGGCCTAGTAAAGAAGTCACAGCCTCTCTACTCCCACAACTCCTGGGTCTCTAAGGACAAGGATTAATTGCCTGGACCTGAACAGTGAGTACCCTGCTATACTACAGGAGCCTAGGCTTCTATATATGCCACATCTCCATTACAAGAGATACTCTTAGTACTACAGCTTATACAAGGCCTACAAACAGCATCAGATACACAACACCCAGGAAGCAAACACAGCTGCACAGACGAATGTGGTGACTGGCAAAGCAGTTTAGCACTACTACTCTGGGTCACGGCTGTAAGACTCTGATTAAAGTTGGACAAGACCTTTACTATCTATGAACAATCTAACTACTCTAACTACCTATTGGATATTGCTGGTATGTGTAAAGAGTGAAATGCAAGCCTAGTATGGTCCGCAGGGGGAAACCTTGACAGATCATGGCTTAGCAACATATTACGCCACAACTTGTAAAACAACAAACTGGAATCCTACCCTAACAGGAGCACATTTCTGGATTGGATCTGCTTCTGGGTAGGAACTATAACACACCTTATACTGTGAAAAGTGCACTGGAGTTCAATATGGGAAAAAGTAAAAAATCCCTCCCACTCAAGAGAATTACAGATTACTGCAAGCCTCCCGAAACTCCTAGAGAAGGGAGATCTGACCTATCAGATGAATCGGAGGGGGAGGATATCCAAAATGCATCCCAGATGGATATAAAACTCTCCAAAAGTGCAATAGCACAAATTGAAAGACTGTTCCAAGCTTACACGACTAAAACGGTGGACGCAATCAGGAAAGACATTCAAGACCTAGGTCAAAGAACCCATCAACTTGAAGAAACAGTAGATCAATTAGTTGAATCTCACGAAAAAGATAGGAGGGAGGTGCACCACAACACGTCTCGTATTGCGGCTCTAGAGGACAAATATGAGGATCTAGAGAATCGCTCGAGACGACATAACATAAGAGTGAGGGGTATACCAAGAGCGGTAATTAATCTGAAAAGATATATTATGGACTTGCTTGCTGGGATCTTACCTGAAGGGGCAATAGCAGATGTTGATATAGAAAGAGCGCACAGGGCGCTAGGAGCTACTAGAAATGTGGATACCCCCTAAGATGTAATCGTTCGACTTTCCCGACAACAGTCAAGGGATTCAATCCTAGACGCAACCAGAAAAATCTCGGATCTTAGAGGACCGGATGACCGGATGATGCTCAGCTTATGGTCTTTGCAGATCTCTCTCCGGTCACACTGGCCAAGAGAAGAGAAATGAAACCGGCTTTGGGAATACTCATTCAACACGGAATCCAATACCGATGGGGCTTCCCTTTTGCCCTGATTTTTCAGTATAAGGGAAAAACTCACACGATCCACAATTTGGAGGATTGTCAAACTCTCTTACAAATGCTACATATAACTACCGATGGCGGAGATAGAGAGCCTGAAAGCCAGGGTGCAGCTTGGAATCCTCTTCCTAAGAGACAGTGGAACACAGTTCCTCAAAAGAACAGAAACAGATCTAAGGAGACAAATACATTAGATGCCACAACAAAACTCCCAGAGAAACTCACCAAGACTCGGGGGGAGGAACTGAGGATTTGCCCAGAAATGGAAGGACTTGGATAATTTATAATTCAAAACTATAGGAAAAAAAATAAAAAAAAAAGAGAAGAGAAATTGTCTGAACCCCAAGTTAAAGAGATACCGGAAACGTCCTGGTTGAGTCATGGGACTTATAACTCAGAACTCTTTTTTTCAATCTTTAAAAAAAAAAAATGTTGTTATTTACAGTTGTGATTTTTTTAATCTAGTTAATATGTTGCTTGTTATAATATTAGCCGAATAATTTGATGTGTTAAGGGAATTCCCCCTCTTCTTAGTTGGAGTTTCTTTACCCCAAAGAAACCTATTACCCCTTCCTAACGGGGCGGTACTAGAGGATGGCAGGTCCATTACTCTCTCCCCAAGAAGCCAGGTTAGACGACTGGCGTAGGAAGCTATGTGTATTAAAAGCAATGTTTATAATAGTATTCCTTGATGATTGCAAAGATAATGATCTCCTTGTGAACTCCTCTAATGTTAACCTGACTCCTTATTATGTTTTTCTCCTCCAGAAGTATATGCTCGTCTGTCATCACTACAATGGCTTCAAGGAGCCTTTTGTCATGGCTCAAACACCTCTTCGGTCGCCCCATCCATCCCGGCTGCAACCAAAACAAGGTAAGCAGATTAGACCAGACTATCTTAGGATACAAGACATAAATGACTAGGGTTATTAAGGATAAGTATAGTTTTTTAACACATAATGTTAAGGGCTTTAATTCCCAATTTAAAAGAAGGAAAGCCTTCCTGTACTACCAGACAAAGAAACCGTCCGTAATATTTATGCAGGAAACGCATTTTGCAAAAAATCACATTCCTTCGTATTTAAACTACTACTCGGACTAAAACAGCATTTTCTCGAATTCTGAGGGTTAAAACTAAGACTGGGAGGATAACAGTGAGTCAAAGTGAAATTAAACACACATTTAGGGAGTTTTATAACTCAATTTTTATAACAAGGATTATCCCTTATGCCACTCCTCTACCCAACGGACCAAAAAAGCAGGAGCCACCATACTCATTCATACCCCGGGATCAAATATAGGATGGGTGTGGATGGCCCACAAGGCCTATATCAGGGGGTCATGTATCAAGATGGCATCAGTTCTAAAAAAAAACAGTATGCGTCAGGAACAGGAAATTAATACTAAATTAAGAGATTTAGAGTTACAAAATCAAACACACCCCACCACAAGCCTTCGCAACAGTATAGATGATGCTAGACTAGAACTAGATGCCTTGCTTTCGCACAGGACAGAGAGCGCCCTGAGACGGACGAGTCAGCTGTTTTACTCTAAAGCTAATAAACCAGACTCATTTCTGGCACGGAAGCTTCGGACTAAAACAGCATTTTCTCGAATTCTGAGGGTTAAAACTAAGACTGGGAGGATAACAGTGAGTCAAAGTGAAATTAAACACACATTTAGGGAGTTTTATAACTCAATTTACTCGACAAAGATAAACCCGAGCCCAGAAGCTCTCAGATCTTACCTTGATTCCTGCGATCTCCCTAAAGCCTCTGAGCAAGACCTAGAGGATCTCAATGCGGAAGTAGGTGTAGATGAGATATTAGAAACCATTAAAAGCCTGAAATCAGGGAAGGCCCCAGGGCCAGATGGCTTCACCAACTCTTATTACAAGATATTTGGGAACGTCTTAGCCCCTTATCTTAGTTGTCTATTTAACGCAATACTAAATGGGGGATCTATGCCCCCGGAACTCAATAAAGCGAACTTGGTAGTTTTCCCTAAGGAGGGGAGGGATCCCCTGGAACCGAAAAATTACCGACCCATATCCCTTATGAATGGGGACATTAAATTATTAACTAAAATTATAGCAAATAGGATGGCAAAGTTTCTCCCAACCCTAATACATAAAGATCAGACTGGGTTCATACAACATAGACAAACGGTGGATAATATTCGTAGGACCATGAATGTAATACACTTAGCCTCCCAAAATAAGACGCCTCTTTGTGTATTGGCGTTGGATATGGAGAAGGCATTTGACACAGTAGAGTGGCCTTATTTATATGCGGTACTAGCTAAATTCGGTATTAAAGGACACTTTATACATCTTATTAGAACACTATATAAAAATCCTACAGCTCATTTAAGATTACCTGGGTCAGGAGAGGCAATGGTAGACATCCAAAGGAGTACCAGGCAAGGGTGCCCCTTGTCCCCACTACTATTTGCATTAGCTATTGAGCCTCTGGCCCAAAAAATAAGAAGCGAGGGGGAGATCGGGGGTCTGCAGATAGGTCACCACCACCTGAAATGCTCCTTATTTGCAGATGATCTTTTATGCACTTTGACGGAACCTGTAAACTCTATACCTAAATTGCTGTCTACGATAAGGGAATTCGGGGCCATGTCAGGGCTACAAATTAACGAAGAAAAAACTGAGGCCTTGGGGGTAGGGGTTCCAGGGCCTATAATAGAAACATTGAAGGCGGCATACAATTTTCAATGGCCTAAAAATTCAATCAAGTACCTTGGAATCAATCTTACCAAAAATTTAGCGGGTTTATATAAAGCTAACTTCCCACCATTAATTAGACAGCTGACGGAAGACTTGAGGACCTGGTCTAAATATCAAATCTCATGGACGGGTCGTATAACATCAGTAAAAAAGACAGTGCTCCCAAAAATTCTATATCTTTTTCGAACTTTACCAATCAATTTATGTATGAGGGAAATAGATCAATTCCAGAATACAATACTTAGATTTATCTGGCGTAATAAACCACCACGTATCGCGAGGAAAACAATGTTCAGGAGTAGGCAAAAAGGGGGTCTTTCTTGTCCCAACCTGAGGCTTTATTTACAAGCAGCACGACTGGCGTGCATTCCTATAACTCATTCTAGTAAACTGCAACCACTATGGACCTTTATTGAAAATTGGCAGATGAAACCCCATTCATGGGATACGGTGATCTGGGAGATAGCAAAAATAGATACGAGATACAAACATACTAACCCAATAATATATACGATCCTTAAGACCTGGGATAGGCTTAAAAACTCAAGCAACTTGGTTTCACCTCTATCACCACTGATGTCCTTAACATCCTTCCCTGAGTTTGGGGCCACTCTTAGCCCAAATTCTAGAATATGGTGGCAGACCAGCCCTTTAATGAGAATAGGAGAATGGTTTTCCACGGAGGCCCTGTTAACGCACACCTCTATCATATCCAGATTTCAAATTCCGGAGAGGGAATTGTGGAACTACCAGAAGTTTAGACATTGGATCTCTTCGTTAACCCATAGGTATGGGAACCCTAAACATACAAGTTGGTCATCTATATGCGCAAAGATTCCCTCAATGAAAGGCACTTTAGGTTACATATACTCTTACTTGATGGAGTTTCAGAATACACAAAAAACTAAATTTATGGTAAAGTGGGAGCAGGACCTAGGAAGGGAATTAGATCCCATAACCTGGAAAAGAATCTGTACTAATCTGACAAGAGGCTCATATACATACAGTTTACTTGAGACCTCTATTAAGGTACTACACAGAACCTATTACACTCCCCAACGGATGGCAAAATTTGACAAAAACATAAATGGAGAATGTTTTAGGGGATGCAAAACAGAAGGGAATTTTTTACATATCTGGTGGACATGCCCCATAACACAAAAGCTATGGGGAGAACTTTCTGACTTGTTTACACAAATCACAAAAAGTAACATGAGACCCGAAATTGAAACATGCCTGCTCGGATTGAAAAATAACGATCTATCTAGAGAGCAGAATGAACTTTGGCAATTCTGGACCTTGGCCACTAAAAATTGCATAGCCAAAAACTGGAAAACTTCCACACTATCAATTAAAGAAATTATAACAAAAATAAATTATATAATGATAAATGAGAGAATAGCCAACTCACTACAGAACACAATGCCTCAGTTTACTAGCACGTGGTCTCCCTGGTTGATGTCCAAATATAGTATACAGATCTAGGTTGGGATAGGATTGGTCAATTCGGGAAGTCGGTGGATGGTGGCGGCTGGAGAGGACGGGTGTTTCACATCTGGATGGAAGCTTTTGGAGTGATGATGAGGGAGCTCACAGGTACTGAATATCCTATATATGTTAACACAAGTAAGCATTAGCGGAGGAAGCTTAATGTTGGATAAATATTCTTGTAAAATGGATGTAAGTAAGCATACTTCAGAATGCAGGATGATAATCAAAAAAAAAAAAAAAGATAGGACGTCCCTTTTCATCATGGAATAGAAAGTTGTATGGAATTCGGATAATAGATGGTCCATATCAATATGGTTGGGGCACTAGGAGCCTATAGTTCATGTTTATCCTTATATGCTCTATTTATACCATTTTGCTGAAAATTTTGGATATTCACTAGACCATGTTTGCATAGCAGGGTACGGAGGACAGGATGTCTAGACATTTGTGTATTTTTGATCTGTTCTTCACTCTTTTTTTCTGCTTATGTTTTATTGCTGTATGAGAGACTTTTCTATGCTATGCTAAACTGTTATATAAAAATGACTTGTCCTAAATAAAATATTAATTATTAAAAAAAAAAGATAGTGGGCCAGAAAGCCGAAATCGGTGTTAATACAAAAATCCTTGGTATTAAAAAATATATATACTGTATATATATATATATATATATATATATATATATATATATATATATATAGTGCCTTACAAAAGTTACATTACAGCCTTAAGTTCAATGTTTTATTAATCTGAATTGTATGTAATGGATCAGAACACAATAGTCTAAGTTGGTGAAGTGAAATGAGAAAAATACATACATAAAACTATTTTTTAGAAATATAAAACAGAAAATTGGCATGTTCATATGTATTCACCCCCTTTGTTATGAAGCCCATAAAATGCTCTGGTGCAACCAATTACCGTAATAAATCAAATAATTAGTGAAATGATGTCCACCTGTGTGCAATCTAAGTGACACATGATCTGTCATTACATATACACACCTTTTTTGAAAGGCCCCAGAGGCTGCAACCCCTAAGCAAGAGGCACCACTAACCAAACACTGCCATGAAGACCAAGGAACTCCGAAAATAAGTAAGGGACAATGTTGTTGAGAAGTACAAGTCAGGGTTAGGTTATAAAAAAAATATCCAAATATTTGATGATCCCCAGGAGCACAAACAAATCTATCATAACCAAATGGAAATAACATGGCACAACAGCAAACCTGCCAAGAGACGGCCACCCACCAAAACTCACATACCGTGCAAGGAGGGTATTAATTAGAGAGGAAGCACAGAAACCTAAGGTAACCCTGGAGGAGCTGCAGATTTCCACAGCAGAGACTGGAGTATCTGTACATAGGATGACAATAAGCTGTACGCTCCATAGAGTTGGGCTTTATGGCAGAGTAGCCATAAGAAAGCCATTACTTTCATCAAAAAACAAAATGGCAAGTTTTGAGTTTGTGAAAAGGCATGTGGGAGACTCCCAAAAAGCAGGAAGGTGCTGTGGTCTGATGAGACTAAAATGTAACTTTTCGGCCATCAAAGAAAACGCTATATCTTGCGCAAACCCAACACATCACATCACCCAAGGAACACCAAACATGGTGGTGGCAGCGTCATGCTGTGGCGATGTTTTTCAGCAGCTGGGACTGGGAAACTGGTCACAGTTGAGGGAAAGATGGATGGTGCTAAATACAGGGATATTCTTGAGCAAAACCTGTACCACTCTGTGCGTGATTTGAGGCTAGGACAGAGGTTCACCTTCCAGATGGACAATGACCCCAAACACACTGCTAAAGCAACACTTGACTGGTTTAGGGGGAAACCTGTAAATGTTTTGGAATAACATAGTCAAAGCCCAGACCTCAATCCAATAAAAAATCTGTGGTCAGACTTAAAGATTGCTGTTCACAAGCGCAAACCATCCAACTTGAAGAAGCTGGAGCAGTTTTGCAAGGAGGAATGGGCAAAAATCCCAGTGGTAAGATGTGGCAATCTCATAGAGACTTATCCAAAGCGACTTGGAGCTGTGATTGCTGCAAAAGGTGGCTCTACAAAGTATTGACTTTAGGGGGGTGAATAGTTATGCACATTGACTATTTCTGTTATTTTGTCAAAGTTGCGGGCATGTTCTGTAAATGAAATGATGCAAATCCTCAAACAATCCATGTTAATTCCAGGTTGTGAGGCAACAAAACATGAAAAATGCCAAGGGGGTGAATACCTTTGCAAGTACCGTATTGGTCCGAATATAAGCCACACCTTTTTTCCGATTTTTGAGCTTGCGAGTTAAGGGTGTGGCTTATATTCGCGACCGTAAAAAAATCATTGCCGATTTGCGAAATTTGCTTGTTACATGTGCGGCTTCTATTCGGGAATGCAAAATTACTGCCGATTTGCGCGATTACGAGTTAAGGGTGCCGTTTTTCGTGCTTTAGACTGCGGTATTGAATAGTGATTTACGGTTTTAGTGATTCTAACATCCTGTAAAGCCTGTAACCTGCAAAAAAAAGGTACAGAACTAGTTAGAAAGCCTGCTTCTTGCAATGGCTGATCACTTGGAGAGAGTCTCTCCAATTTTAAGGGTGCGGCTTATATTTGAGTACTATCTTTTTTCTATTTTTTCCTCTGAATTTTACAGGTGCGGCTTATATGCGGGTGCGGCTTATATTCGGACCAATACGGTAAATATATATATATATATATATATATATATATATATATATGCATATCTATATACATATATATGCATATAAATAAATAAATATATATATATATATATATATATTTAGAGTGCCTTACAAAAGTTACATTACAGCCTTAAATTCAATGTTTTGTTATTCTGAATTGTATGTGATGGATCAGAACTCAATAGTCTAAGTTGGTGAAGTGAAATGAGAAAAATACATACATAAAACTATCACTTTGAGAGTCTTTTTCTCTCCAATTTTACGGGTGCGGCTTATATTTGAGTACTATCTTTTTTCTATTTTTTCTCCATGAACTTTACGATCTTTGCGGCTTATATGCAGGTGCGGCTTATCTTCGAACCAATACAGTAACTGTATATATATATATATATATATATATAAATGCTGCCAGGACACCTGGGAGTGAGACTGTACGCAAATTTAAGCTGAATTTGTCGAGTTTCGGCACTCGAAAATCGGCTTAGCAAGAAAAAAAATGGTGGCCCGAAAGAAATGAAAACGGGGCTAAAGGAGAGTGCAAATCACAAACAGGCACGTATGCGTTAGCCAGGAACGGAAAATGCTCGCGAGCCAAATAACACATAGAAAAAAGCCGCCATCTTACAACACTAACTTGCAACTAATAACATTACGATTCTAAAATGGTTCTTTACCCATCTAAACAAACGGGTTAGCCTTGCGCACGCAGCCTATTTACACTGCACACTTGGCACATTGCTGACACTTTCTCCTCAGGTGATAAACAGTCCAACTGTACATTTTCTGTATATCCAAAGAGATTGTTAGCTCTTCAGGATATTGATTGCTGCATATTAATTATAAATAGGTAAAGTATATTAATTTATTCACTCATTCATTAATTATTATAAAAAAAAATTATAAAAAAAATAAGCTAAATATCATATTTTACACTGCCCTTACTTTATGAATACATAAATGCTTCGCACTTTCTAATACATTTATTAATTCATTAATTATTAATATACATACATTTAATAATTAGAAATTAGAAATTAAAAAAAATAACCCTTTCCACTGCACTAACAAACATTTACATTTTACACTGCACTTATATCGGTATTACTGCTCATTGGCTGACAGTGATATAAATCTCAAAGAAGTTAAAGATTCAAATCACTTTATTATGCTCTTACACCTGCAAAAAATGTCTAATTTACACTGCACTAATTTTTTTTTATATTTTACACTGCACTTATATATATGTATTACTACTAATTGGCTGACAGCGATAGGACTTTCAAAATAGTTAAATATTTAAATCACTTTATTATGCTCTGAGACCTCCAAAAAATGGATACTTTACACTGTACTAAAAAAATTGTATATTTTACACTGTACTTCTATATCCGTCTTCGAGATGAGCACCGAAGGTGATTGTTTCAAAGCAGGAAACTTGAAGTACACGAGGAGAGGCCAATGGCGCTCAGCACGGGGCTCGCAATGAGACCCAAAGGTCCTCAGAGGAGCAAAAGCCTTACATTGTGTAACAAACAGCATTGCCATGGCTTAAAATTTTATTGCCGTCATTTTTGATGGGCAAGTCGCTAGTATATATATATATATATATATATATATATATATATCACATATATAGTTGTGAGCATACGAGTTGTTGCTAAGGCTTGCAGGCGTGCGTAGCGCGCCGCGGCCCTCGCATAGCGAGGGCCTCAGTTGCTGGCATGGAGCGTCGAAGGCGCTCTATGCCAGCAACTGCGATCCTCGCAAACTTTGCGTTACAACGCAAACAACACGACACACCAACTGCGACCCTCGCAAACTTTACGTCGCAACGCCAACAACATACGAGACACGTTACCACTCATTACGACCTCGCAAAAATCGGCCGCAACTCGCGAACATGAAAAAATTCAAAACACAATAAATACACACAACACATACATAAAAAGCTTACCTACAGCAAGAGGGAGCATCCAGGACCTCAAAAAAGCAACTTACACCTTGATTTAAAGCAAAATAAAAGAGTTTAGACACTAAAAAATTCTCTAAGCGAAAGAAAAAATGGCCGCCGAACAAAACGAAAACGAGGCTACAGCACTCTAACCACGCAAAACACCACAAGAAACTCGCAAAACACCACAAAAGACCTACGGATATTCTTACAACAATGCGGAAGTACACAACTACGCTAACGGTTTGGTCTCGCGCACGCACAGTATTACACTGCACACGTTCATCACGCTTACACAGCAGCTCCACACCACTAATGCTGCAGCAACATCAAAACAGATTGCCAGCTCTTCAACACAATGCTTCAAAATAGGTAAAGTATATTCATTTATTAATGTATTATATATTTCATTATTACATACCAAACAGCATTAGCTACCTAACAATTTCATTGCCGTAATTTTTTGACGGGCAATTTGCTAGTATATATATATGTGTGTGTTACCACAAATATGAGACTTGTTCATGTTTCTCTAGATAAGACTTAAAGTATGTTAAATAACTCCTATTTACTTTTGAAGCAGAAAATAAGACATAAGAAATGTGTTGAAGCTAAAGAAGAAAAAATGATTGGCTTGGTTCCCCTTCAAAAACAATAAGATAATAAGATATAATTTCACACTGAACTTGAATGATACTACCTTGTTTTGTTTTAATATATTCAGATTCTACTGCAGTCTTAATGAAACAAGCTTCAGAATTTTCTGATAAACCTAATTTCATAACTCCAAAATCTCCAATATTGTTTCTTGGTATCTTGTTAACTTTGTGGTATTTTTTTAACATACAGATATCATTTGTAAGATACTTAGATGGAAATCCAGGGAAGCAAATTACATAAGTTATTCACAAACATGTCAGCTGTTGTAAAAACCTCATCACAATGTAAACATAATGAACTCTGGAGATTTTCTGGTTATGTCTCGGGCAAAGGTTCACTGCACTCTCCTCATTTCAATAGGAATTTTGTTGTGGTTCCTCATTTCAGAAACTTTCCCTCACATGAACTGTCTGGATTTGGCAGTTAAGTGAACCATCCTCATTTCCTCATTCCTTTCGCCATTCATTAAATGTAAAGAAACTGAAAGTGAAAGCCATGTGGAGAAGCAATTCTATCACTTCCTGTGATGTACCGAAACAAGGAAATGGAATGGTTTCCCAGCTCGTTCCCCAGCATTGTGGATAATCAGTGGAACAGGCTGAACTCTATTTCTGGCATTTCCAATAGGGCAGAATTAAAACAATGTTAACTACCACACTGTATGATATCATAGTAATAATTACTGTGGGAAATAAATTGTATCTCCATCTGTAAGCAAAACAAATATTTTGGGAAAATCATGACAAACTGTGTGACACATTGTACAATATAAAAGATTTGAACCTTAATAGTAGGATTTAATTGATATAAATTCATTTTCCCTCTTTGTAGAGCAGAGAATATAAATTCCCAAAAGGAAAAGAAAAACTAGCAGTTGGTAATTCCATAAAGATAAACATTGATTCATTTTGTGGAACTTTTTAATAACATTCCAGAAATGAAGGCAAATATTTATAATAGCAGAAATGTTTTTTTTATTGCTACCTGCGTATGTAGAAAATCATCTATATAATTCCAGGTCAGCATAGAGAAAATGAAAATCCCAGTTATTTACGGACACATCAGCATAACAAATTTCAATTATCCCCTTCGATTAAGATATCTGGGAGGCATTCCCTACTACTGTCATGGGGTGTGGAGGACACCTCTTAGTCAACCTCCACATGCCCCTCATGTCAATGCTCAGGGATTGAAGGACTATATATTTACTATTGAGAAAACAGGCACTGAAGCTTATTCCAACCCATGCAACGCCTTAGTAAATCTCCCCTTTATGGCAGACCAATGAGAGTAAAAGCTTGATATATCAAGATTACAGTAAAAGGTACTTTTGCTGGCATTGTATAAAAGCCTATTTAATATTGTATTTAATTTTTTCTTTGTATTAACCCTTGAACATCATTACAGAATATGTTGGCGCTTTACAAAAAACTATAATAATAATAATAGTAATAATATTAATGCATCATATACTGTGTTTCAAAATAAAGCATAATATTATTTATGTATTCCTTTTTTACTGTATTGTTAAAAAGACCATAATGGCTACTTACTCATTTCAACATGATTATATTTCTAGTATCTGTTAAATAGCTGCTTCAGCCTACTCATCACCTTGAAAGGGGAAGTGAAAGGTAGAGTTAGTTCCCTAAAAGTAAATATATTACTAAAGGTAGCTCATATGCCTTCTATGAATATGGTTTTCAGTATCTTGTCTTCAGATACATGTTTCAAAGTCTGTAAACATGGGTGTAGGAACTGAGGGGATGGGGAGATAGTCAGTATGTATGTATAAATAAGCTATTCTATGGACTGTTTATGCAATAAGTATCCCCCCTTCAGTCAGGGTATATAAACATTTTTTTGTGGGTGTTTACCAGTGATTTTTTTAGTAGATGGGAAAAAATAACACTAAACTTAAAACTCATTTATTCTCAAGGGACACTTAGAGTTCTTAAATGTAGTAGTTTAGGCAGTTTTTGATCTCCCATGCTCAGGTAGAATGCATAATCATTGTGTCAGCTAATTAAAATGAGATGTGCAAGTTGTGGAAGAACAAATGGAGCCCGTAACTTATTTTGCTATTCAATTAGCTTCCGTTTGCGGGCTGGGATCGAATTACGGGCTTTGAATTACGGGATTCATTGCGATCCATTGCGATTGTTCAAATCGCAAGTTAATGTCCCTCCAAGCTTTTGATCTTTTACGGCCATAAGACTTCCAAACGTTAAAATTGCAAATCGCTATTCATTTGCTCCGATTCCCCCTTGCTAACCACTCCGTCAAGCCCACAAATGGCAAAAATCGAATCACATGTTACTGGTACCAAGGAGGTCTTGCAAAGGGTTAAATGACATGTACAGAGCACTGCTGTAAATGCATATATAAACACTGTACTTCTATTAAAAGGGAAAGTGATGTTAGGTCTTAGAATTAATAGCACACCATTCTCAAACTCGCAAATCAGCCCAAAAAAAACTTGATTACATTTTTAATTTCCATGTTTTATCGATCCTGGCAATCAATGTTTTAATACATATAATGGAGCTTGCATGTAATAGAATATCATATTTATGGCTTTATCAATATTGCATTATATCTGGAATGTGGGTCCGATCGTAGCTCATAATTCAAGCCCGTTTGACTTTGAAATCCGACCTCCAATCTTTCATTGAAGTCCTACGGGCTTGAACATGATCACTGACGGAAGGCTGTAACTCGTGGTTAGAAATGGAATGTGGGTCCGATCGTGACTCGTGGTTTAAGCCCATAGGACTTCAATGAAAAATTGAGGTTGGATTTCAAAGTCACATGGGCTTGTACCACGAGTCGGACCCACATGACATTGGCTGTTTCTAACCGCGAGTTACGGCCTTGCATCAGTGATCATGTTCAAGCTACAAAAGCTACTTTCAATATCGGGCCAGAATTTGCAGGCCCGGCCAATTGAATAACACCATAAGTTGTGGCCGCTGCGGGCTCGCAGCAGGCCCGCAAACATAAGTCCTACCTTACCTAACTTCTGATGCACTGAATGAGGGTCATTGTTCTTTTTTACCTGCTAGAAAGCATATGGATGTTTTTTTTCTAGTCGTAAGTGAAAGTAGCTATGAAGTTTCAGACGTGGCAATGGGTGCATCTGCTCTCTCTGTCAATTCTTAATTTTAATAAATACAAATATTATTTTTTCATTTCTTTTAAAGTATACCAAGGCCCCTATTCAATTGAGCAATTTTAAGTTACTGGAGCCCGTAATGTAGACCGTAAACTAATTTGCTATTCAATTGGTGTCTTTTAGCTACCCGCAAGTGATACTGCACTTTAAAAGACGGGAAAAGCAATGAAAGCCATTAGAATTAATTGCACAACAGTCTCAAGCTCACAAATCTGTGATCAAAAATATATATTTTTTACATTTAATTTCTGTGTTTTATCAATCCCGGTAATCAAGGATTTATTACATATGAGGCCACCCACATGTACTATAACATTTCCTTCAATCCTTTTTTATTATTTTGTACATTGGCAGATTGCGAGTCTGATCACATATCTGACTTCTAAATGATAATTGATTGACATTTACCCTCCATGTTTTACTGACGTCATGATGACGGTCTTGTTTACTATTGGTTGTTTCTAAATCAGTAATTACGGGCTTACTTAACTGATCATGATCATGCACTGAAATGCTACTTGCGGGTGCATGGTTTATGGTTTAGACTTACGGCTGTTATGAAGGCAACTGTGGGGTTGCAATTGTATAGGGGCATTAGAATCACAAAGTTGACATGCAAGAAATAGTTTCTATGCCACTGAATATGCTTCTTTCAGATGAAAATTCTACAAAAATCTAGTATTTTAGTTTATTTTAAAGCATTGAAGCAGAATGGTACTAATTAATTATAGTAAAAATGTATTTGTTTTTGATAGTTGCTGGAATGGACATGTTACCTTTGGCAAAAATCAGTATTGAACCCAATGGACTAGCACACTGCGTTTTATAAATGTGGTTATAGCTTTGCATTTTTATATAACTAGTCATTTAAATTTTTTTAGAAAATAAAATAGGTCATATATATAAGTCAAATAGGGAAACTGTAATGTTTGTAAAATAAAAATATTAGTAAATAAAAAGGAAAAATAGAAAAAGCAGGATTAGAACCCAGGATCTATTTTTCTAAAATCAAAGTTTTTTTAGCCACTACACCACATCTCCTCATATATGATAAGCAATGATTATAGAAATCAAAGCTTCAGTAGCTACAGTATATAAGTAATACTTAAAAATTACATTGTTTAAGTAAATGCTTGATCAATTAAAAAAAATAATGAAACATCTTTTTCCACATGATTTTTCACCCTTTATATAATGGTGCAGAGTGCATACAGTGAATTAAGTGAGCCTTTAACTAGTAGCAACGAATAGGTGGACCTGGATTTAATGAAGGCCACTATCTCCTACATACATCCTGCTATAGACTACAGGTTAACTACCCACAAGGATCCTGGGGTTCTTGGAAATCTCAGCACCAGCACCCTGATATCTGGCTTCTGTATCGGTCAGGGTCCTTGCATCAGAAATCAGAGCTTCCAGGCTATCAAGAGACTCCAGATCTGCTACTTCTTAGGGGCTTGACAGTACTTGTTACAGTCAAACCTACACCAGCTGGATCCTACAGAGTCTCTCAGTACCTCCCTGCAGCCATCCAGGAGAACAGGAGCAAAATAATAGACACACGATTTCTATATGTCTCCAGAAGTGAACTGTCTTATTTTTAGAAAAGTTGTCAATATGTATAGCAGTTAGATACAGAGGGGGTTTACACAATGTAACAATGAGAGGGTGTGGCAGACAATTACAGGAGATGACCCCATATAGGGTCTAGCAGTACCTTGATGGCTGGTACTTGAGGACAATAGAGCTACCTTCTAATACACATCCTGTCACATCCTGTCTAGTACATCAGAGATGTACTTAGCTTATCTGGCAGAGAATGGGATAAAGCAGATTACGATACAATGGAGTCGCTGGAACTAAGCCATCTTATTCTTTAATGTGCAAAAATCCTGGAATTGAAAAAGGGGTCCATGACAGGTCTCTGCCCCCCCCCCCCCCCATCTTATGAGGGGTTAGGTGTGTGTCTCTGTTTACAGAGTTTCTCATGTGTATTAGTGCAAGGGGTAATGCTTGGGGCCAGGTGAGGGAAGTTGCTGCACATATTTTGGCCAGTTTCCCTTTAAGGAAGCCAATAAATTATACCTTGCATGTCTGGATGGCACTGTGTTTATATTTCTGGAGCGATATAGTTGCATTGTTTGAAGCAAAGAGTCTGCTTCTGGTCAAGTAATGGGAAGAGATGTGGTGTTCATTTCATTCACATTAAATTATCTTTACAATGGTTCCCTGCTCCCTTCTTCTGCACCCCTCTCTCCACTGATAGCCAAAAGCACCTACCCCCACCATCAAGCTCTCAAGATGGGCTTGTAACAAACACCAAATGGATTTCTATATTTATAAACCAAATTCAAATATTTTGATTTTCCTAAAAAATGGCTTAAACAGCTGCGAATCTTGTTATTTTGTTACAAACTTGACAAATAAGTGTATTTTTAAAATGCAGTGGTCCTTTAGGTATCTCCTTTCTGCTTCTCCTTCACTATATACAATTTTTGATGTGCCATTTTGAATGACTTTATATTAAAACATTGTATATTTGTAAAGAAAAGATAGATTCCAGAACTTGAATTAATTTTCACAAACACATCTGGACCTGGACTTTTTTTGTAAAACATGGATGGACTATCTATACTGTTATTAGTGGTTAATCCTGAACTTTATTCCTTCATTTTGCATGCAGAGTATTTAAAGAAAATCCCTTAATAATTCCCATAAGTGATTTTCATGCAACTAGCAAGGGATTTTTAGAAAAAAAACTTCTGCTAAGTAAACGACATTTGGAAAGTATGCCAGAGAGCAATTCTAAGTTTCTAATTAATAACAGAAGCAAACAAAGACTTCACTAAATATCACTTTGCTATCTGAATACGTTGTATCAGTGTTGTTAACGTTTGTACAATGTTCAATGTGCACAGAGAATTCTTAGTTAGTCTCCTATACGAAGAATACTGTCAAAAGCAGTGGCAGCTGGTGAACTTTTAAGTTGGAGGGGCGCCAGAGCGAGACTTGGCTCTTCCCCCTACACAGACCCCACCCATTTTTAAACTCCCCCCGATGTCATATATACCTTTATATGCCCAATCAAATGACCTTATAATTGATATAGAAATAGACTATACCTACTGATTTTTTAATACTGTTCAAATATTCTAGAAACTTTGGTTCCAGGCAAATAATAACATTTATCTTCTGCATGAATGCAATGACACTCACCAACAGTTGACACTCCTTCTCAGGGTGTCTTAAAGTGTAGAAGTTGACCAACAAGTACAAAATAGTCTGTAGCCGCAGAGTGTTTAGACCTGGGGGTGATATAAAACAAGCAAACAAATCAGATAGTGCGAGACCCCAACCATACTTAAAAACACTTATGAAACCAAGAGAGACTATCTAGGCCCCAACCATACCTAAAAAAAACATATTATACAAAGCAGGACTATATAGGCCCCAACCGTAACTAAAAAAAAAACTATTATGTCAAGCGGGATTATATAGGCCCCAACCGGACCTTAAAAATCCACATTAAACCTTAAAATACCAATCAGTACTATATAGGCCCAAACCGTACCTAATAAAAATTACAATACCAAGGGGGACTATATAGGCCCCAACCAGACCTTAAAAACCCACATTACACCAATCAGGACTATATAGGCCTAAACCGTACCTAAAAAAACTTAAAATAGCAAGCAAGCAAGACTATATAGGCCACAACCGCACCTTAAAACCCACATCCCACCAATCAGGACCTTATAGGCCCAAACCGTACCTAAAGAACCTTAAAATACCAAGCGGGACTATATAGACCCAACCGGACCTTAAAAACCCACATTACACCAAGTAAAACTATATAGGCCCAAACCGTACCTAAAAAACCTTAACATACCAAGCAGGACTATATAGGCCACAACTGTACCTTAAAAACCTGCATCCATCACACCAATCAGGACTATATAGGCCCAAACCGTACCTAAAGATCCATAAAATACCAAGTGGGACTATATAGGGCCAAATCGTACCTTAAAAGCCCACATTACACCAAGCGGGACCATATAGGCGACCAACCGGACCTTTAAAAACTTAAATTACCAAGCAGGACTATATAGGCCCCAACCAGACCTTAAAAACCCACATTACACCAAGCAGGACTATATTGGCCCCAACTGGACCTTAGAAACCCACATTACACCACTCAGGACTGTATAGGCCCCAACTGGACCTTTAAAACCTTAAAATATCAAGCGGCACTATATAGGCCCCAACCGGACCTTTAAAACCTTAAAATACCAAGCAGGACTATATAAGCCCCAACCATGCCATGTGTCTCTTTTCAGCATCTCCCCCCTGTGCCTTCCCTGTGTGTTTCTCTTCTGTGTGTCTGCTAACTGTTTGTGTGGGGCCTCACTCCCATGCTTCCTGGTTCTCCCCCTGTGCTGTGTGTGAGTGTGTTTTTATGTTTTTTTTATTATTTTTCTTGTTTTTCGTGGTTTTCAATTTCGGCTGGTCGGCCGTTAAATTCGTATTTTTCGAGGTCGGATTTGTTGGTGTAAGTGTCTTTGCCGTTGTGTATTTTCTAAGTCCCGCGTGCCTGGCGTTGTTCGTGTAAGTGTTACTGTCTTTGCCGTCATGTATTTTTTATGTCCCGCTTGCCTTTTCTCAGACTCTCAACCTCACTCCCAGGCTTCCTGTCTCCCCCTGTGCTGTGTGTGTTTTAATTTATTTTTTATTATTGATCCAGTTTGTCTTCTTTTTCGATTTCCGATAGAATATATGTATATTATATATTTATTAATGGGGAAAAAATCATTAGTCAGCGGGGAGCTCCTTGAAGGAGGAGCTCGGTTACCTAGGTGTTTTTTGTTGTTGTTGTTTTTTTAGAGCAATGTTTTTTTTAGGTGGAGGCCTAGGGGCAAGAAGGAGGATCAATGGCTTTAATCAAGATTGAAGAGGACTGGATTCTTCAATCAATATGGATAGCCACAATATCCAGGGCAGAAGGTTGCCTTTGGAGGGGTTAATTGGCCAGGTATGTTTTTACTTATTGTATGTCCCCCCACCCCGATTTTTATTTCATTTTTTAAAGTGTCAGGCAATGTACTTTTTTTTTTTTTTATTGCAATGTTAAAGATACATTGCCTGTCACTTGGAAAAATTAAAGACAAATATGGGGAGGGGGGGTTGGGGGTCTGGGTTATGTGTGTGTGTGTTATGTGCTGGTAACTTTTTTAGATTTTTTGCAATGTACTTAGTATTAGGCTTGTAATATTTATTTTATTTTTGGTGCCTTTTTTATTCTATGTAATGTAGTTTAGTGCTTGTAAATTTTTTGTTACGGACATGGTTTAATAATTAGGGACTACAGTATGAGGGTCCAATATGGACCCCTTTTGTAATTGGTTATATAATTGGGGGTCTTTATAGACCACCAATGATATAGGGGGCATGGAGGGATCCCCAGGCCTGCATGGGGGGAGGATCCCCAGGCTCCCGGGGGCCTGCATGGAGGGATCCCCAAGCTCCTGGTAGGTGGGTCCCCAGGCTCTGGGTAGGTGGATCCCCAGCTCTGGGTGGGTCCGTGGCTCCTCGGGGCTGCATGGAGGGATCCCCAGGAATTGTGGACCTGTGTGGGGTTGTTCCTCATCCCCGTGGTCCTGATTGCGGTGGTCCACAGGCCTTGGGGCCTGGGTAGGCAGTTAGGTGGGTGCTTGGGGGTCCCCAGGCCCCATGGGACAGCTTGGGGGGATCCCCAGGCCCCGCAGACCTGCATGGAGGGGTCTCCAGGTTGGGTAGGTGGGTGGGTCTGTGGATCCCTAGGCCCAGCGGGCCTGCATAAAGGGGTCCCCAGGCCTGCATATATAGTTTAGTTAGTGGCGGCTAGGTATAGTGGGGCCACTGAGTTTATTCAGACTAAGGGGGCCTTGGTAGTGTAGTGTTGGGCAAACTTACTTTGATGAGTTTGGGTAGATCAGAGTCCAGCCAGGGAAGATCAGTCAGGGACAAAAGCGGAAACAGAGTTTGAAATCATGGGCTTTTATAGCCTTCCTGATTTAATATCATAACACTGAGCCTCTATAGGCTTGGAGGCGTTCAGAGGGAACGGTCAGAAGAGATGTTCCTAGCAACCTGACAGCCTGCAGCACTGATTGGTTGATGCTGCAAGCTGACAGGAAAATTGAATCCCTAGCACAGTGAATGTAGATTTACCAAGGATGAGCAGGACAGCATTACGACGCTATCACTGTACTATATGATCTATAACAGCACTAGGGAAAGACAGCAGGCAAGGGGGAAGGCACACAAAGGGTTAATTTAAAGTGATAGATGCATATTTTTAACAAAATCATATGAAAGAAGACATGAAAGCTGATATGCAGATATAATTAAATTGTATTATCTATATAAATTTAAAATACAATATTAAAGTGATTGATCATTTTTTGGGGGGCGCTTGCCCATTTGTCCCTATGCACTTGCCACCCCTGGTCACAAGGCCTATCTTATTGTTGCCTGGTTAAGAGTAACTGTGTATCCATTTTCCATTATTCGTGTCCCTATTAAAGGATTTATATTTAATATAGAAATGTGTATGATGTTTATATTCTCAGACTTATATTGGCATAGGAATATTATATAAGTTAGACTGAACTCAGCTTATACTCGAGTCACTCTCCCCCCGTGTGTCTCTAACCCCCCCGTGTGTCTCTAACCCCCCCGTGTGTCTCTAACCCCCCGTGTGTCTCTCTACCCCCCCGTGTCTCTCTACCCCCACGTGTCTCTTTCCCTCCCCCTCCTCAACCTAAACCCCCCTCAACCCCCCTCCTCCACCTAAACCCCCCTAAATACCTCCCCCCTCTCCCCTCACTTACCTGCTTGTGCTCTGGCCTCCGCTCCTTGACTCGGCGCCGGCGCGCTTTTGGCGTCACATGCGCGCCGCGTCATTAGCGTATACCGGGTGCCAGCACCCGGTATATGCTAATGACGTGGCACGCATGTGACGTCACATGCGCACCGGGTCAAGGAGCCTTTCAAATAAGGTGCGTATATGTAATGACAGATCATGTGACACTTAGATTGCACACAGATGGACATCATTTCACTAATTATGTGACTTCTGAAGGTAATTGGTGGCACCAGAGCTTTTTATGGGCTTTATAACAAAAAGGGTGAATTCATACGCACGTGCAAATTTTCATTTTTCTATTTCTAAAAAATAGTTTTATGTATATATTTTTCTCATTTCACTTCATTAGCTTAGACTATTGTGTTCTGATCCATCTCATAAAATTCAGATTAACAAAACATTGAACTTAAGGCTGTAATGTAACAAAAGGTAAAAATTGAAGCGGGGTGAATACTTTTGCAAGGCACTGTATGTCAACAGAGATTTAAAACATTAGATTTTTTTATCTGTCATTAGTGTAATAAAAAATACAGAATTTTATCATTTAGTCTTGTGCTCTTTCACATCATGTAGAGCACTTATAGTCAGTTCAGTGGCCCTTTAAATTGTATTGCCTTTATGTAACTAAATTATTTTTACAAGAGCAATTGTCCTGTTAATCCTATGTAGATATGACTCCATTGTAGGTACTGCCTCTGTGTTCTGTTTCATGAGAATAATGGGTATCTCGTCCTTAAATCACATGATTAACCTGCACCATCCCTACCCATTTTCTCACTACATTCATACAATCTAGCCTATCACAATCCCAAGCCCATCCAGGAGTCAGCTGGCATTTTATCTTCTAACATAATAACTAAATTAAGCCCCCCTCTTAAAATTAAATCCTCCAGCAAATTCATAATTATCATAAAAATAATCTTTTCCATCATCCCACTATTATACGATAACCTAGATGTCTGAGTTTCATGCCCATCTTTGGTCATTGCTATCAAACATTAGAATTCCTTGTCTGTTCATATTATTGGACATTTTTCTCTACATAATAAGGATCCACTAGGTCTTTCTATTCTATACGCTGCTCCCTGAAGCAGATATCGCACCGCCTTTCTCAAGTTGCTCATCCAGCTCCCTACAAGTCACTTTGTGCACCACCCAAATTTGTAACTGATTAAATCACTCCATTTCGTCCACTTCAGAAAGTCTAAAATCCACCTTCCTCCTCCCCAAGCTGGTAATCAGGGTCAATATTATTTACAACAACCATCTGTCACTTCAGAGACATCATCTCACCAACCATCTCCCTGTCACTCATTCACCAAACCAATTTGAGTCTTCCCTAAACCAGCCCCACCACATGGTTTCCAAGACCGATGTTTAGTCTCTTAATATACACTTTGATTCCCTATTTACCGCTTCTTCTCTTGACAGACCCCTTTCAGTGGCAGGAAGACAATCATCATTATGGTCATGGACTGTGCCACCACTTGCCCAGGAACTCACAGACAAAGGCATTCCTTCTCCAGCCTCAGCAAGAAAGGCAAAACTATACTGTCTTCTCCACAGCAGTCTAAATCTGCTTCCTCTACTGATTGACCACTTATCTGATATTGCAACGTCAATCAACACTGGAGAGATCAGGATGTCTAGATTGGAGAATCTTACCAGATCTGAGCTTGTACTTCCTTCTACATCTCACTCTACTTCCCAAGGAGAGCATCCCAATATATCTCCTATAATCATGCCAGCTCAGTTCGTCCCTGCTCACATCAAGAAGGACATCATCGATGGGAAGGATGTGAACCTGGTGTTACTTCTCATGCCATCATTTGACTCCTCCAAGAACAAGACCCTAACCCAGGGAGATACCTCCATCTTGATTAAGTGGAAAGACCCCAGACTTAACCAGAAACTCATAGTTCGGCCTGGCCTTTAATGTCTACAGGGATATGGTCTGCTCCTCATTCCCTATAAAGACATTTTGAGCTGAATAATTTCCGTATGTCCTTATCATTGATCTAGCTCATAAATATGAAGCTGCATTATTCAAGTATAATTAGTTTATATTAATGAAAGTTCTGTGTCTTGTACAATAATATGTATTACACTTCACAGACAAATGAAAATCCTAACAGATTAAATTTGATACATTAAAACTGGAAATTCAACCCTGTAGAGTTATTCTCTTGCAAGTAATTTTCAGAATATATAAAGGCAGGCTAACTATCTCAAACATCTTAGATAGTGTTGGTCCTAGAATCAGACAACCCAGCCAGTGGCCAATGGTGCCAAGCCTTTGGATGCAATCCATAATATTAATTAAAAAGTAAGTTGTCAATTATTAATGAACTCCAAACGCACGAAGGAGAGAAGGACTTAAAGTTATATGCAAGTGAGCTGGTTTATGAATGCATCTGTTAGAGGGGAAACGGTAGTGTACGATTACATTTATTTGCATGTACTATGTTTTTTTAGCTTTGAATTAAAAAAAACGGTTGCTGGTGATGTTTACACCCCTTGAGCACGGCCCCTGAGAGGGTTCATTTTTGTAAAAATGTACCCTGTCTCTGTAAGTATGCTCAGTTTTGCAGCCAATCAGCAATAAAGCATGCAGCCAGCTAGATGAGGCTTCTACACTGTGTCCTTAAAGGACCATTCATCGACCTTCAAGTACAAATGCTTGAGCGGTTACACGGTTGTTGTTTAGACATACACCCTCTCCTTGATAAATTCTGACAAATTAGAATTGTACTGAGACCAAACATTTCAAATTCTTCTTCCTATTCTAATTTGTCTTTTAGGCAAATTTGCATTTATGTTTGATTTATGGTCTTGCAATGACCTGCAAATATTTCTGTGCATGTGTGAGTGCATGTGTCTCTGTGTGAGTGAGTCCATACAATTCACTGGGGCTGGGAGAGATCTCAGGGGCAATTCACTGGGGCTGGGGGAGGTAATGGGGCAATTCACTGGGGCTGGGAGAGGTGATGGGACAATTCAATGGGGCTGGGAGAGATCATAGTGGCAATTCACTGGGGCAGGGACCAGATAATTCAGTCAGGCTGGGGTGATAACAGGGGCAAATCACTAAGACTGGGGGAAGTTTCTCTTGGGATGTAGATAAAACAATCAGTGAATGAAGGGACACAGACCTTGTTCTGGGTATTACAGAAATCGAAAGGAAAAAAGCAGCTCAATTCACAAACCAAAATGATACAAGGTATTATGTATGCTAATTGTCGCTGGGATTTTCAGGGGGTGTCAACACTGATAGAAAACAGTTTGTAAATTCAAGAAATTCAGCAAACTTTAGGATAACTGTTTAAATGTTTATTTTGGTATCTTTTTCCTGCAAACAATTTTTTTTATTCACTGCTAATTCTCCTCTGTCAGATGCATTCATAATCCAGCTCACTTGCATATACCTTTAAGTGCAGAGAGCAGTTTCATTCGACTTCACTGCCTCAGAACACCTACGGACATCCTATTTACTTGTGAGCCTTCCAGTATGCATTTCACTGTCTCACTTTTCTCTGCTCCAAGTGCTACAGAGCTCATCATGCTCACGTGTTTATCTTTGGTCCCAACTATATGCATTCAGCCTCGTCCAATGCTAAACTCCTGTATCGTTTCTTAAAATTGGTCATCTCCTTTTCATACCCCCCTAATTCTGATTCCTCCCGTTCATGATACTTGCTTCAGTTTTGCCAAAAGGATGTGGCTTGTTCCATGCTGATCATACACATCTCCTGTAAATAAAATCAGGTATCTGGATCCATGCACAGAAAGTGTTTCCCCTTGAGAATAGAGTCTCTGTAGGTCCTCTAGATCAGGTTCTGCTGCCCAAAATAACTTCAAATATACACAGAAAGCATCTCAGAAAGATAACACCACAACACTGTAAAAATCCAAAGCTTTTAATGATGCAAAAAATAAATTGCAGCATACAATTCACTAGAATTACAGCACTATAGAGATGTGAGGAAAAGGCAAGGCATACTGTGCCCCCAGTATCCAAAGTACTCAGAGTGAGCCTAATCCTTAAATAGTTTGACTTCAATCCGACTAGGCAATCAATAAAATAATTTTCCTCCAACAAGTCACGGGCTAGTAATTACCAAGGCCTACATTCCATGGCTCCTGTAATAATTATCATGAATCCCCATGACGCTCTTTCTACCACCACAGAACTCCATAGTGGACCCCCATCGACCCTAACCCCCATGGGTGTCAATTAAATGCATGGAATAAAAATCTTTAGAAAAATAAAATAAATTAAACCTGAAGGGGGGAAAAGTACATTAATTACCCTATTGACCTTCCCCAGCAAAAATCATTGAAGCCCTTGTCCTCATTTTTCAGGCACTTGCATGTTGCTCTGTCCTCTTCTTTCTTGATTGAAGCCCTTGCTTCTCATCTTCTCATCCTGGGCTTCCACCTAAAAAACTGCCACTCTATAATAAAACAAACTCCCATGTGAGTAATGTTTCATCTTACATACTAATTTTACGGATTCCGAATTGAGTATCCAGCTCCAGTCTAACCAATCAGAATGCACATATTTTAGTCTTTTGAGATCGCATGGTATATGAGTTAATGATATGTTTCACAGGGTTCCAAAAAGACCCTGACATATAGGGGTTAATTTTGTGTTCCATGGAGGTCTATGAGTCCCACATGTCATAGCATAGTATACCATGGGGCCTGTTGAGACGCCCCATGGTATAGGGTCCTAACGGCCCCTATAGTATAGGGATTAATGTTAGGTTACTTTGGGGTTCTAAAAGGGATCCCAAAGGTAGTTGGGTAATATTTGATGCCATGGGGACCCATAACGACCTCCATGGTTATAATTGTGTTGGGGGGAGCCTCTGGCTCATAGAGTTTATTAAGGGGAATCCTGGTGTAACCATGGCTTATAGATGGTAGCAGGTATTAAGGGGGGTTTTGGGGACCTATCGGCTCATATGGCTAGTGAGTATTGATGGGGATCCCAAATATCCCCTTGTTCATAGGGGGTAGCAGGTATGAATGTGGAATCCCAGGGGATGCCCTGACTAATAGAGGGTATAGACGGAGAATACCAGGGTTCATAAAGGGTACTGAGTAGATATCCTGGGGTTGAAGTGGGAACGCAAATGGATCCACTGGCTCATAGAGGCCAGAAAGTATTTAGGGGAATCCTGGTGATCCCCTGGCTCATAGGAGGTAGCAATATTAATCCCTTAATTGTGTTGGATTTTAGCACTTGTAAAAACTTCTGAGTAAACTTCAAAGAGATGGGATATCATTATGGGAGGCATGTGATAGCGATGTTCAAAATAATTATGGAACAGGCACTCAAGGCTTAGGCATTTTTCAAAGTTACATTTGCATGTTTGATGTGGTAGCTCGGTGGTGATTTCATACTGTTCAATTCTTACAGGAGAGATGGAATGGAGACCAAAATGTCTAAAAACATAATAAAAATACATTCACATGTCAATATACAAAAAATTCAAAAAAATAATAAGGTGAAAACAAACAAAACAATCAACATTCATAAATATTTATTATTATTATTGATTGTGAAGTTGATGGATCAAGTATAATGTAGATTAATATTAAATATAATTTCAGCATAAACAGTAACATTGTTATCAACCTGAGAGAGCGCTAGAAAACACCTTTGGTATAAACAATTTTACAAGAAAGCATCCAGCCAGTTGAAAACAAAAAAAACGGATGGGAGGTTTGGGGAATATATATTTTAATTGTGCATCTTCTGTTACTAATGGTTGTAGATCTATGATTATTTCTGTATTTTCTCTGGATGGTATGGTATGTGTTTTACTAGAGGTATACATGGATGTTATGTGGTCACTAGAGGTATACAGTGCCTTGCAAAAGTATTCACCCCCTTGGCATTTTTCGTGTTTTGTTGCCCCACAACCTGGAATTAACATGGATTGTTTGAGGATTTGCATCATTTCATTTACAGAACATGCCCACAACTTTAATTATACTTTGTAGAGCCACCTTTTGTGGGAAATAACAGCTCAAAGTCGCTTTGGATAAGTCTCTATGAGCTTACCACATCTTACCACTGGGATTTTTGCCCATTCCTCCTTGCAAAACTGCTCCAACAGATTTTCTATTGGATTGAGGTCAGGGCTTTGACTAGGCCATTCCAACACATTTACATGTTTACCCTTAAAACACTCAGGTGTTGCTTTAGAAGTGTGTTTGGGGTCATTGTCCTGCTGGAAGGTGAACCTCCGTCCTAGCCTCAAATCACGCACAGAGTGGTACAGGTTTTGCTCAAGAATATCCCTGTATTTAGCACCATCCATCTTTCTCTCAACTCTGACCAGTTTCCCAGTCCCGGCTGCTGAAAAACATCCCCACAGCATGATGCTGCCACCACCAAGTTACACTGTGGGGATGGTGTTCTTTGGGGGATGTGATGTGTTGGGTTTGCGCCAGACATAGCGTTTTCTTTGATGGCCGAAAAGTACAAATTTAATCTCATCCGACCAGAGCACCTTCCTCCATACATTTTGGGAGTCTCCCACATGCCTTTTCGCAAACTCAAAACGTGTCATTTTGTTTTTGCTAAAAGTAATAGCTTTCTACAGGCCACTCTGACATAAAGCACAACTCTATGGAGCAGATACTCCATGTACAGATACTCCAGTCTCTGCTGTGGGTTACCTTAGGTCTCTGTGCTGCCTCTCTGATTAATGCCCTCCTTGCCCGGTCCGTGAGTTCTGGTGGGCGTCCGTCTCTTGGCAGGTTTGCTGTTGTGCCATGTTCTTTCCATTTGGTTATGATAGATTTGATGGTGCTCCTGCGGATCATTAAAGATTTGGATATTTTTTTATAACCTAACCCTGACTTGTAATGACTAAGGGCCTCATTCTATTATCGGCCGTAAATCGTCCGTAAGGCTGCGATTCCTTGCGGGGGTTCAGTTAACTTGCGATTCTATTATACGGCCCCGCAAGAATCTCCTTTTACGGCCGGCCGCATATCTTGGAACCGGCCGTAATCTCAGAAATATAAAAACGCAAAAATAAATTCAAGCCTGCACTGTACAGCTCTGTAAATGCTAGGGATCATATTGGGGGACATGAGGATTAAAAGGAACCCACTCTCAAGCTTGCACATCTGCCCAAACCCGAGTTCAAATTAACTGTTTATTTTCCGGCTGCGGCGTGGGTGTGTCTGAGGTGCTCCAAGCACTCTGGACTTTTTACATGGATATTTTACGGATATTAAAAATAAAATATTTTACGGATTTGAGTACAGGATAATTATGTGCTATTTTTTCTAACACCTAAAATCCCTTTATAGTCTTCTCAAAGTGCAGGATGGCTTTATTTGAGCTATTTTATGTGCTTAATTGGTGCTAGCGGGACCTCTTTCCTGCAAGTAAGCTGCGGCTCGCTTTTAGCCTTGCAGAGAGGTTTCCCGGAGCAATTGAATTGCAAATCTCTTGCGGCCGTTTTAGATCAAAGGCTTTCCTCCGGCGCGAGTGGCCGCAAGAGATAGCAAGGCACCGGCCGCAAGCCTGCCGGAATCCCCGGCCGTAAGGGAATAGAATAGCAGAATAGCTTGCGGCCGGTCCTTGCGGCCCCGCAACGGCTGCGGCCGCTAATAGAATGAGGCCCTTAGGCATTGTACGTGAAGTAGTTTGTTTTGTATTTTAATAGGTGTTCACGGGGTATTTTAATAGGTGTTCACAGGGTATTTTAGGCAGTGATTATTTTCTGGTTAATAATATGGGGTTTGTTGCCCTTCTGTTTGAAAGGCGCAGGCTGTGTTTAAAATGTTTTGTCACGGTCTTCACTGTTTGAGCAATTCAATGGTATTTAATAGCTTGACTATTGATTATGGCGTGTTAAGTGTGGGTGGGATGGAGCTGTGTAGCTCCAAATGAGTTCATCGCCTGTGAGCCTCGCGAAGCGAGGCGAGCCGTTAAGGCACTACAACGCACTACAACTATCAGCACAAACACGATGAGGCAATGAAACACGCAGGACTTAGCCACAAAACACTTAATAAACGACGGATCGCCATGGCATGCAAGCCGTTCACAAATGTGGGACTTAGAAAAAAAAACATTACGAGACGTGGGACTTAGAAAAAAAAAGATATGAGACGCAAAAACATACGAGATTAACCGACAAACTGTGAAAACATAAAAAAAATAAAAACACACTAAATACACCCAAAAAAATAATAAAAACATCACAGACTCCACGGGGCAACAGCCAGGACGTCAGGGTGTGAGGTGGAATGCCAATTTAAGGCAATTTAGATGACTCTCGCCACTCGAAAATCGCCTAAGGGAGAAAAAAATGGCCGGCGCAAAAAATTTAAACAAGGCTACACAACCCCCGGACCGCGCAAAACACTGCCAAACGCGTAGCACTTTACGCATCAAACTACGAACTAGAAATTACACTATTACAAAAGGCGGAAAATCCTCACGAGCCGCGTAACACATTAATAAAATTACGACTATACAATGCCACTTTACACAATAAACCAACGGCTTTACCTCGCGCACGCTGCCTATTTATAACGCACACTTGGAACATTCATTAGACCTTATCAACAGGGCACCAACACTCAAACTGTATATTCTATGCAGACGCAAAATACTGCTGGCTGCATATATTAATTATAAATACTTAAAGTATTTTAATTTATTCAATAAATAATTAATTATTAATTAAATACATATACAAAAAAATATATATCTCTCTTTATCATGACTGATGAAGGTGCTCAGAGGACCAAAAGTACACGATAGGAGAGGCTCACAATGAGTGCCAAAGGCCAAAGGCACACATTGTGAGGCATTTGATGAGCACCGAAGACCTTCAGCGCAAGGCTCGCAATGAGCGCTGAAGGTCCTCAGAGTACAACACGGTTTAAATTGTGTGTCAAACATCATTCCCATGGCTTAAAATTTTATTGCCCCGCCATTTTTGACAGGCAAGTCGATAGTTTATATTATGCTAGCAAATTGCCCGTCAATTGTATCGTAAGCCAGGCTATGCTGTTTGCCACACAATGCAATGTTTCGGTGCTAATTGTGAACCTTTCCTCCTCATTGCAGAGTTTGTTAACCTGGCAGTTTGTGCTTGGGAATGCCATGTGTCTCTTTCCACCATTTCCCCCCCCCCCGTTCCTTTCCATGTGTGTTTGTCCTCTGTGTGTTGGCTGAATGTTTGAGTGGCTGCGCTGACTGACGTTTGTTTTATTTTCAAAGTCCCGCGTGCCTGGCGTTGTACGTTTGTGTTACTGTCTTTGCCATCTGGTATTTTCTAGGTCCCGTGTGCCTTGCTTTGCTCAGCCTCGTTTTCATGCAGTTTCTAAATGTTTTACTTTTTCCGCCATTGTTTTCCTTGCTTAGCCGAATTTGGATCCGCTTGCCACCTCACTCCCAGGCTTCCTGGCTCTGCCCCTGTGCTGTGTGTGTGTGTGTTTTTATTTTGTTTTTATTATTTTTCTTGTTTTTCGTGTTTTTCCAATACATTGGTTCGGACATTAAATTTGTATTTTTCCCGACGTCGGAATTCCCCCCCATTCCCCCGCAAGCGTGACAACAAATCGCAGTTTGACAACTATTATATGTGGTGTTATTTGTTAAGTATATCTATACACTATGTAAGTATAATTAGATTTATATTAAAGGAAGTGCGTAGTTTGTTGTGCAATATTATGTAGAAAACTTTATATGTTCAAAAAATGCTTCGTTTTTACTAGGGGGGATAAACCACTATAGAGAGGCTACTCCTGTCATGTGGCTATTAGAACCCGCACAGTTGGGTGGATTGGTTCTGCCCATGACTCCTTGGCTCCACCCACCAGTGACATGTACAGTTATTATTATTGTTTATTTGTAATGCGCCAAAATACTCTGTAGCTCTATACAGGTTACAAGCAAGGCAAAAACAATAGCAATATTAACACGTTGCAAAGGATGGAGGGCTCTGACTTTGAGCTTAGAATCCAGTGTCCAAAGTACTTTCCCCCAACCACCTCACAAACTTACAATCTAAAGTTGTAAACACAAACTAGACAAGATGGAAGAGGATATCACTGAGGGAGAATGTGAGGTGCAAAATGGCAGCCCCCTATACTGAGCAACATGAGTGGCAACATAAAGCAAGTATGCCCAAAATAATTGTATATATTTCTGTAAAATGTTTATAAACATCATGGTAGATATTAATTTTGTTTCAATGTAAATCTTTTTCTCCAGAGTTCAGTTGCCTTTAAATAAGGTCCCCCAACAATGAGATACCTCTCTAGCAACATCTTCGTATACCCCACAAATAAAATTAAATATAATAAAAATATTAATACATTTTACATGCACAGCTTTAGGTACCATAGAGCATTGTCGTAGATCAGTCCCTTTGCATTCCCCTGTACCACACAGCCTCCACTATTTACTCTATTTATACTTTGCTTTATTGAATGTCTATTTTTCTTCTTGACACTTCTCTTAGTGCTTCTCCGCTTTTTTTTGTTTAACCTGAGGGAAAATATGTTATTATGGAATAATGAATCATTAAAAAGGGAATAATTGAACAATGAAGATAGTATGTTTAGAAGTACTGCAAAGAATTGTACTTCTATTATTTCAATAAATATGCAGTTTATAATGTTAACTCATCATCCACTTAAGATCCTGGATATTTGCCAGTAAATATGCATGTGTATCACGTCATTTATTTCTGCTGTTTTCATTCCCTTATCATTCTTGTGTTGCTATGATTAATCTTTCTGTAACTGTGACTTTCCTCCCTTTTGAAAGACCACTCATGTTTAATGATTAATCAGACAGAAGACCCCATTTAGTATCTGGGGCACACATGACCTTTTACTAAGGAGGGAACCCTAATGTGAGGTTGGTGAAATAGGTGGGACTGGAAGGGAGGGGTACAAAACTGGCTATAAGAAAGAGAAAGGAGAAGTGATGTAATTCCCAACAGACTGAGTTTTAAAGTTCATTTCCTCCTCCATTTCAATAATATATACATAAAAATATATAGATAGAAAGCGAGTAATATAGCTATGACTCATCATCACTACTTTTCAACAGATATATTACAAAATATACACGATGATTCAAACCTCAGGGAATAGAATATGCTTATAAATTGTTATCTTAATGGGCTTTTTCTTGGTGGAAAAAATAACATTTCTATATAAAAGGGAATATTATTGTTTCTATTTCATTATTAGTACTACCATGCACATTTTTGCTTACAAAATGCAGAGTCATTTTAACTACTTCCAGTCAAGCACAGGAGAATTTTCTTAAGTGGACACTGAGGAAAAATAATTTATAGGCAATAACAATTATTTTTGTAAACTGTATTTTCTTATAGTAAACATATCTTGCCATTAAAAACTGCATTTACTTATAGTAACATATCTTGAATCAGAATGTATGACAGAAAATACAATTTGGTATCTGTAGTTTTAAACCTACACTGCGTCCCTTTAATGATCTGCATTAAACCTATAAGAAGTCGATGATATAGAACTTATCTGAGAAGTGGCAGAGCTAGAGAATGGAGAGCCCTGGTGCAAAAATAGTTTTGGGGTCCCCTCTAAGGAGTTGTAAAAAATGTTTTGCTGTGTGCCCCGCCAGAACCAAATCACTCAGTGCTCCTCCTCCAGATCCCTTGCCATAACTGCTCCCCTCCAGGATACCGCTGCCCATAATAGAAAATCTTCCAAAGACCTTAACCCTAAACAAATATTAACACAGGCAATAAAGCATTAGTCATGCTGTTAAAGGTTCAAGAGTTGCAAAAGTTCACTGAAATCACATCTACATAGAACATAAGAAATGTCAACATTTAATGTTTTGCATTTAAATAATTTGTTGCAGTCAGCAGACAGCATCATTGTTTCAACATATTTAAGGATATAGAGCAATTACTTAAAACTGGGTAAAAGGTGGAGCTAGTGAATGGAGGGCCCTGGTGCAAAAAAAATGTTGGGCATGGTTGGGCATAACATGAAAGGGAAACTATTTTAGACTATATGGGTCTCCATGTTGAAAGATGGGTGCTTTTTAGTATGTAAATTGTAATTTGTGAAAACAATACCAATTAAAAAAAATCAAAGAAACATTGATTTTGTCCAGTTTACATAATCTTTAAGTAGTAAATATTATTATCAGGCCCTCTAATAACATATATAAAGCATTATCACATATTATAATTGTCGAAGTACGAGACGTCGTCACTCTTTGCAAGGGGCGTACGACTTAGGCGATGAGCTCCAAAGCAGTGGAGGCAATGAAACACGCAGGACTTAGCCTCCAAACACTTACGAAATGCGGGATCGCCTCAGGCTGCAAGCAGTTGACGAACGCGGGACATAGAAAAAAAAATTCAGAGACGCGGGACTTAGAAAAAAACATTTACGAGGCGCAGGGCTTTGAAAAGAAAAATACGCGATAGGAAAAATATGAAGTTAATGGCCGAACTGCACAAAGCAAAAAACATGAAACACACAAAAAAAAAAAACGAAATACAACAAAAACATCACACAACGCATGGGGGAACAGAGAGTGGGGAGTGAGTGGGAGTGAGGTGGAACGCAAATTTAAGTCGATTTTGCCAAGTTTCAACACTCAAAAATCAGCTAAGCGAGAAAAAAATGAAAACGAGGCTACACGACCCTGGACCGTGCAAAACACTGCAAACCGCCTACCACTTTCACCCAGGAACGTACATGGTACAAAATACACTATTACAAAGGACGGCAAATGCTAGCAAACCACGTAGCACATAGACAAATGACGCAATTTTACAATCCTAACTTTCCACTAACAACATTATGCATATAAAGTAGCGCTTTACACAAATAAACCAATGGTTTGTCCTCGCGCACGCAGCCTAATTCACAGTTGGGACATTCATAAAACTATCTCCTCAGGCCAGCAACAGTCCAACTGGACATTATATGCTGCAGGACAATAAAAAGAGATTGTTACCTCTTCAGGCTATTGATTGTTACATATATTAATTAGAAAAAGGTAAACTATATTAATTTATTATTCAATTAATTCATTAATAAGTATTTAAAAAAATATAGAGAGGGGCCAAAGGACACGCGAGGAGAGGCTCGCAATGAGCACCGAAGGTCCTTAGAGTATAAAAAGCTTAACATTGTGTGCCAAACAGCATTGCCATGGCTTCAAATTTTATTGATCATAATTTTTTGACTGGCAAGTTACTAGTATATATATACTAGCGACTTAACCGTCAAAAAATTACGGTCAATGAAATTCATCGCTCATCGCCCAAGTGCTGCGAGTTTTAGTATATATGTGATATATATATTATACATATATATTAATATGTATATATGCATATATGAACATATATATTAATATACAAAAATATACAGTAAAACTCCTGTTATCCGGCACCCACGGGGACTCCCTTTTGCCAGATAACTGTAGTTGCCGGTTATTCGGGAGTCCCCGAATTTAAGGGTATAAATGACCCTTAAACACCCCAAAACCCCTCAAAATGCTGTTAAAATGCATTAGCACCCAAACTGGGCCATTTAGGCCCAGAAAAAATAATTAGAAAAATAGTTACATTTTTTTTTTTGCAGTCTCGAACTCCGGATAGTGCCGGTTATGCCGGTTTAGCGGGAGTTTTTTGAAAATGGGGAATTGATGCCGGTGCCGGTTGCTTGAGAGTCCGGTTAGTTGGGTGCCGGATAATTGGGATTCTACTGTATATATATATATATATATATATATATATATATATAAAATCTCCCCATGTCTGCCAAACAAAACCAACCGTGCCCTGCCCCCTCCCCCATACCTGGCCGGAGCGGTCAGGGGAGGGCGTGGAGAGAGGAGACCTGGGCTGGGGAGAGAAAGAGACTTTTTGTCGGGGGGCAGTGCCCGCCTCCCAAGAAAAGCGGGCCCTGTTGCAATGCACCACCGGCACCACCGTTATCTTCAGCCCTGGTAAAGGGAATCCTAACCAAATTAGGTGAAAATATATATTGTGAGAGTATGGTTAAGCAATGTATCTGTTATTTTGTATTTCATATTATTTTATTGAAAGTGGTTATATTATGCTGACCTGGTTTTATAAAGATTTCTAGAGATGTTTTTAACAAGCGTGTCAAATTAACTTACCAACTAAACTGACTCACTAACGTTTCATTTAGTCACACATTGAACAGAGCAAAACTCACTCCATACATACTAGAGTGTGCTGGAAGGATACATTAGACACAAACCAAGTGGACTTCCTGGAGAACAGAATAGGAAGTGACCAGCTCTATTTTATGAAGAAAATATTTTAGTTAGAGTGACCAGCTTTCGAGAGGTGCACCTTTCTTTATAAAACCAGAAGCAATATTGGAATGCTCATTGGAATGTTCATGCTACATCTTAATAAGTATTGCCACTGACTTGAGAAAGAGAAGTGTAACTCTGGAAAGCTTGTCACTGTGACTAAAATGTGTGTCCAGTAAAAAGGTATCACTATATACTGCAATACTCATCTAGATTGCTGGACACTTATGGCTACCTCACTCTTCATAGTCATGAGCAGCAGTTAAAACTCATGTTTATCTAAATCACTGCTCAAATATTAAGTTATTTTTAGGGTCCTTAAAATATTTTGTTAAGGGGCTTTTGTATTTTGCTTTATATCACTAGTGACAAATAGAAACAGAATACACTGGTCAGCAAATTTTTTTTTTTTTTTGAAAACTGTATTTTTTACATATATTTTTTAATGCTGTGATTACAAAAATGACTTACAAAAAATTAACTCCAGTGCTGAAAATGTGAGTTTAAGATTTTATTACATTTATCACTATAAGTTCTATAGTTAAAAGGAAAGAACTTTACTAAAAGAATAATAACAAATTATTCATTTCAAAATAACATGTCTAAGTATTTTTTTTCACCAATTTTGTGAAACAATGTCCTTGATTTTGGGGCTTTAGCATAAAATAAGATTGTAATGGCATCTATAACCAGATCAAACTTATTGAGTAAGGAATTGGGGAGTTAATGGTCCCATATATGTGATAATAGTGCTGATCTATATAAGGATATATACTATACATTTCAGCTAATATTGTGAAGGCAGACTCATTATCTTCAATGGGGCACAATGTGGGGTGGACTACAGTTGTGGCTTGCTATTATCATCAGACAAAAAAAGCAGCAGTGTAAATATTTGAAACACATAGCCCTACCTGTCACCCTTCTCCATAGGAAATTTGTATAAAGGAGAAAGTTAGATATTATATGCAGGGAATGCAGAGATACTTTAATTGCCCTTTGTAGTCTCATAAAATAGGGGTCATCTGGCTAGGTCAACAATATCCCAGACCTGTGTTCATTATGAGGCCTGTGAGGGGGCAGAGGGCATTCCAACATTCAGGTCAGAGGCCAGATGCCTGGCAAAATACTCTATGCGGTTTTACAATACACTTCTGTTTATATGTGCTATTGTGGGAAGGAACATCCAACATACCTCACAAACTATAATAATAGATAATAAATGCACAAGTGTAATAAGCAATAATATATTCACACTAGTTGCTTTTAACATAACACTGAATGTCCATTTTGATAGCCTTGATGTTATCAATGAGATTTGTAAGAGTCCCAGATAAAAGAGTTTCTAGTGGAGGGCAGGGGATCCCCAAAGTCAGCCATGACAAATACACCAAGACTTTTTTTCAATTTGATGTTAGAGTGAGGGCTAGACTTGGGGTTTAGGGTTAGGGCAAGAGGCTAGGGATAGAGTTTAGGGTTACATATAGACTGTTAGTCTATCAAGTTCATCCATTTCCATCCATCTCCTCTGATCTTAGTAATATGTGTATTAATTTTCAATTGATCCAGAGGAAGGCAAACAGAAAAATAAACCAACATGGAAACATTGCCAATTGTCTCAAAAGGCGAAAAACATAAAATTCCTTCTTGGATACTGGCAATTGTATTCCTCTATGGATCAATACTCCTTCTCTAGTTACTCATCACCTCTCTCTCTCTCCCTACTTTATCACACACAATACCTTTAGGTTGTAAGTCTGCAAGTTTCAATCCTGCAATGTGCTTTGGGGGAAGCACCATGGGCACTGGATTTGAGGCTTTCCTATGTGTTGATTTGTATTCACCTTTGCCTTGAACTTATCTTTTGTACAGCGCTACGGAATATGTTGGCGCATTACAAATAAACATATATATAATAATAATAGTTATCCAGGATAACCCTGAATGCACTTTTTATTAAAATATATGCAATCTCTATCAAATCTGTTGTCACCACCTCCTTTGGTGGATAATTCCACAGTTTAACCATCACCCTTACTGTGAATAACCCTTTTCTTTCTTTACAGTGGAATATTTTACCTTCTAACCCCCAGAGATGTCCTCTTGTCAGTTGAAAACCTCTTGACACAAAAAGTTCACTTGACACAGACTTATATTGACCATGGAAAGCTTATCATCTGCCACTATCCTAACCCTGCTCCCTAATCCTAAACCCTAATCCCTAACAATTTACCATAAATCCTAATTCTAACCCTAAAAGTAACCCTATCTCTTACAAATTTAACAAAGTCTCATTGCAGCACCATTGCTCCAACAAGTGGCTGCTGCACACCACTGCTAGCGGGGATGAAACAGAAAAGGTTTTAAAGAAAATTTGAAACTGTTATACCTCAAAAACAATTTAAAATATCTAAACATTTCCAAAAAAGTCAAACAGACTTTGTAGACCACTATTATATTGCCAAATTTCAGACAAATCCATTCAGCTATTATTTCCTACATGTGAGCAAAAGTTTATTTGGGAAAAACACCAATGTCATCACCCCAAAACTGAACATAAACCAATTTTGGGCTGGACAATGTAATGAATCATTCCCCAATGCTTCCTAAAATATATAATCTCAAAGAGATATGTCAAAGCAGTGCAAAGTTATAAGTTCATGAAAAAAAAATAATGGAACATTTCAGAGAACCTTAATTATTAGTGCACAGCTGTGCTCTAATAATATAATTATGAATAGTACAAAAGCTGGCTTGCATAGCAAACCTCGGTCTAGTAAAAAGTAAAGATATTACAATATCAAAAACGGTCGGCATTGTAAAAAGCATGGTTCTCCCAATAGTAGCATATGGATGTTAGAGCTGGACCATAAAGAAGGCTGAGTGCCGTAGAATGGATGCCTTTCAATTGCGGTGTTAGATAAAACTGCTTAGAGTCCCTTGGACTGCAAGAAGACCAAATAAATCTATACTTCAGGAAATCAAGACCAACTGTTCACTGGAAGGTATGATCATGAGACTAAAGCTCGAATATTTTGGCCATATCATGAGAGAACAGGATTCCCTAGAGAAGACGCTGATGCTGGAAAAGATTAACGACACTCGAGGAAGGGGGAGGCAGAGCAATGGACATGGAAAATTTGCTGTTTTAAAAGTAATTTGTTGCTATTTTTTCTAATATGAAAGGGTGTAAAAAGCTTAAGTAAGTGGTTGTTGTTTAGTCGTTCAGTCGTGTGCGACACTATGGACCTTAGCATGCCAAGCACATCTTGTGTCTGGTTGTGCTAATCAATAATGTTTTCATGGCAAGGATAATGGAGTGGGCAATTGGCAATTACTTCTCTAGTGCACCGACATTTGTCTGTCTAATCTTGGGTGACCCTACATGGTTTAGCTCACAGCTTTATTGAGATTGAATAAAAGACTGTAAGAGGAATTAAGATGCTAGCAGTATACCAAGAACTCTTATGAGAGAACGAATATAATTTAACATGTATAAAATGTTTTTATTTTATTTATTGTTATGGTTTGGAAGGGACTATGGCCCGCATTCAGTTGAGCTTTCGGGAGATCCGGAAGCCCGTAAGTAAGGTTGCAAGCTAATTTGCTATTCAATTGGAGTCTTCTTGCGGGCTCGGAATGGCTTCTGAGTTACGGGCTTGACAAAATGGTGATAGTTAACCTTGCAACTTACAACCTTTAACCTTTCACTTTTTGGAAGGCTAAAATCGCAAATCGCTATTCAATTGCTCAATTTCCCCAAGACCGCAAAGGTTTAACACCCGTAAATGGCAAATAAAGGAGAAAATACTACAAGTGCTAGAGACGACTTGCAAGGGAGTTAAACACCTGTTCATAGCACTTTAAATGCAAATAAAAAATCAATACTGCACTGTAAATAACGGGGAAAGAAATGATAGACAGAATTATTTGCACAACAGTCTCAAGCTCGCAAATGGGCAGGAAATAAACATTATTTGTACGTGTCATTTTGGGGTTAAATCGATCTCGGGTATCAATGAGTTAATACATATCAGGCCACCCATATGGACTATAACATTATTGGCATTCTTTTTCATAATCCTTTATTTCTGGGATTTGTGAGTCTGATCACATATCGGACCCCTAAACCTAATTGATTGACATGTAACCTCCATGTTTTACTGTCTGATCATGTTCCCGCCCTGAAGTGCTCTGAATCAGAGCATGGTTTACGGCTTTGGCTTAGCGCCCGTAACTTGCGTCCTTGAGCAATTGAACAGCATCACAATCAGAGAGCAACAGGAGCCCGCAACCCACCTGCAGACATTCAGCTATCTGCGATTGAGTTGCGGGCTTCTAATTGAATGTGGCTGTATGTGCTCATTCCCATTGTTCCTTATGATAAACACGTATCATCAGGAAACACACAGGATAGAAAAAAAAAGATTCCACCTTAAGGAAAGAAAAGGGCAGTTGGACCATGGAAACCTACCAAAGGTGGTTATGAATGCAAATTCAATAGATAACCTTAAAAAGGGGTGGGCTATATATTTGAATTAAAAGGCCTTAAAGGGTTACATTTGATAACTAGAGAAGTCAGTCGGGGAGGAAGGGACACATTTTGAAGATGAGGTGGGGTGACAAGATTTGGAGAGTGATAAAATGTAAGGTATGCAGTATCTAAGATGCTTGAGCTAGCATATCTGGGCATCTGCAAGCCTCAGGAAGTAATTAATCAAATTAATACTTATGGGTCTACACATATCCAGATTCTTGAGCTCTAACACTTTTAAACTAAAACCAATGCATATAAAGTATAATTAGAAATTATTAACAATACCATAGATAATAATACAGGCATGTTGATAGGTCTTAAAGGCTGATTAACACATACAATTTCCATCATAAATGAAAGTTTATTGTAAGAAAATTATATTTATTTTAATAATATTCAATTGATAAAAAAATTGCTCCACCATAGTTTTAAATTGTCCACTGGGCCCCTTTTAATTAATTTAATGCAAATGGAGTAACAGAAAAACAATATAATAATTCCCTTGGTTATTATTGTTATCCTAATACTTGTTAAAGGGCCATTTACCTCATTATAAGTGTGCTTCATTGTATGAAAGAGCACAAGATTCTATGTTAAAGTGATCTATTGCTTTTTTTTAAATTTTGCTAAGAACAACAAAAAATTTGCAGTCTTAGGTTTGTTTACAGACTCACTGCTGACTGCTCTATGATTTACAGCATCTGGTGACAATGGCCCTTCCAAACTCCGTGAACAGAAAGAGTTATGGTTTTGCTCTTTTTTTTTAGTAATGTAATCAGCCCTAAGTTAACCCACGAGTAACATATTTAGTAGTTTTCAGCAGTCGTTTCCCTGCACATATGAATTTGGGAAGGGTTAACCCTCCTTATCTGTTCTCTGCACCAAGCTCTTGCTGTCAGTCTGCCTGGGGGAACTTGCCTAATTCTCATGTAAACAGAACTTCATTTATGTTTTTCTTCTGTGAAAAATTGCCCATGTTGTCAGGAGTACATTACAGTGGTGTGCTCCAAGGTATGCTGAATTAACTGGCCCTTTAACTATAAATATATGCAGCACTTCCTTTAATATGTAAAAAACACTGAGTCAACTTCCTACCATATATTACATAACAGTAGTAGTGCTGTCGTATTGCAAGGTTGTGATACCTTTTAATGACGGAACTTGAATGTACTGTATTGATCATATTACCTAACATTACTTGCTACACTTTAGGGTGTACCTTGTTCATTGCAATTACAATGAACCTTTCGTTCGTAAACTCTATGTACAGCATGACTAATGCCCTATGCACTGTAATTCATTACTTGTGATAATCACATATATAGTTGTGAGCATACGAGCCGTTGCTCATGCTTGAGGGCTCGCGCGAAGCGGGGGCCGCAGTTGCTGGCAGAGAGCGCCAAAGGGCGCTCCTTGCCAGCAACTGCGGCCCTCGCAAAAAAGTACGAGACACAGTTACTGCCAATTACGACCTCGCAAAAATCGGCAGCAACCAGCGGACATGAAAAAACTCAATTTAACTCAAAATAAGACACTAAAAAATTCTCTAAGCGAGAGAAAAAATGGCCGCCGAAACAAACGAAAACAAGGCTACAGCAGTCTAAAGACGCAAAACACCACCAAACACCTACGGAATTGCCGAAAACCACATACGAGATTCGAAAACAAGGACGCAACCCGCGCGACCCGAAACACATTACAAACACAATAAATACACACAACAAACATATAAAAAGCTTACCCACAGCAAGGTGGTGCACCCAGGACCTCTGCAAGTAAAGTTACACCAAATTTCGGAGTTTAAACACCCGAAAATCACCTAAGCAAGAGAAAAAATGGCCGCCGAACAAAACGAAAACGAGGCTACAGGACTCTAAACACGCAAAACACCACCAAACACCTACGGATATTCCGCCACAGCCGCATACCACACATTAGCTGCCATTTTAGAACAATAACTTATACAATGCGGAAGTACACAGCTACACTAACGGATTTGCCACACGCACGCACACTATTACACTGCACACATTCATCAAGCTTACACAGCAGCTCAACAGCACAAGAGATTGCCAGCTCTTCAACACAATGCTCCCTGCATATATTACTTAAAAATAGGTAAAGTATATTAATTTATTAATGTATTATTTATTTGATTATTATACACCAAACAGCATTAGCTCACTTACAATTTCATTGCCGTAATTTTTTGACGGGCAATACTCTAGTGTATTATGTTAACATGTACGAACCAAATAAGCGATGAAATTTGTGGTACATTGCAAGTTCAAAAGTATTAGCCAATTACCTATTTGATGTTTAAACATGTTTTGTATGTTAATTAGAACATTTGGAACTGCATTACCACTTGATTAATGTTTTTCATGCAAACAAATTAATGTATTTATAATGGACTTGCATCCACATTAAATTAGATGCCCGTAGTGGCAAAGGGAAACCCGCAAAGCCTGTCGGCTTGAGATTTGGCCGATTTACAGAGACAGAGGCCGGAGCCGCAAACCCATAAATCATTCTTGCTGATTTACACTATCACCAACACTATCACCTTGCTGTGAAGGTCCCATTTGGGACCTCCACATCAGTTAATTGTTTCAAATCCCCGTTGTGGGCCCTTAAAGGGCCCATGGCACACAAATAGTTAACTTCTGCCGCGGGGGTACTTCAAGTACCCCCCGGCACCTAAAATGAATCCCCATATGCTGGGGGTCCCCATCAGGACCCCCGCAGTGTCCCTACATAAACCTTTGCTGCGGGGAACCCGAGAGCATCTAAATTTAAAAATTCCCGCCTTTAAAGGACCGACCTAAATTAAAAATGAACCCCTGCCACGGGGGTACTATAAGTACCCCCACAGAACCTATCATTAACCCCATCACTCATGGGGGTCTATATAAACCCTCAGGAGACTATAATTAACCCCATCAGTCCAATAAAGGGTCTATCTAGACCCCTATATGACAATATTAACCACTACATTAACACTATATGTGCCAGGACCCACATTACACAAAGTCTAAGCACTACACTACACTTTTAACCCTTTCCTACCCTATACCATTCTATTAACCCCCTCAAAGTAATTAACACTAATTAATTCTATGATTAACTAATTAACTCTCCCTCAGTAATTAACCCCCTCTAAGTAATTTACTCTATTTAACCCTCACCATACCTAATTGACTCTATCACTAACCACTTAACCCTATCTAGACACAGTTATCACTATCTACTCCTATTTACCCCTTACTGTACCCAATTAACTCTAACTGTACCTAATTAACCCATATCCTACTAACCCCTACCCTATTAACCCGTACCCTATTCTATCCTATTAACCCCCTAATAACCCCTACACTACCTTATCTTATTAACCCCCTAACCCATTAAATCCCTAATCACCCACTATGTATAGAAAATAAAAAAATACTAAGTACAGAAAATAAAAACTGCTAAATACATAAAAAATAAAAAAGCACAACAGAAAAAAAAGAATTATACATAAAATAATAAAAGACTACCGAAAATAATAAACACTATTAAAATTAAAAAAAAAGACTTACAACCTGTAAAGAAAGAAAGGGTTAATAAGTCCACTGACCTGGCCAAAATCCCTTCTAGCTGTGATCCCTGATTCCTTGGTCTTCACCCTTTTGGGCCAGGAAAGGCGCCCCAAACAAAGTCCTGACATTCTGAAACACCTACAAAACAAAACATATCATTACAGTAAAGAAACAAGTACTGACAACCTGTTAAAAATAAAGGGTTAATAGTCTACTCACCCGGCCAGAATGCCCCTCCTGTGGTGTCTATTGATGCCTTGGTCTTCAGGCTTCTGGGCCAGGAAAGGCCACGTCAACAAAATCCAGACATTCTATAAAAAAAAATTGCTACTAACGGAGCTCCTCCCTTGAAGAGCTCCGAGTCGTAAGTAAAGGTTCCGGCGCCTGCTCTGATCTAAAAAAAAAATTGTGCCTTCTGATTTGTTGAGATCACTGTCAATCGAATTTCAGCCAATCAGAATGGAATACAGGGGTGTATCCCATGCTTATTGGCTGAAAGTATTTGCGGCTTCTGATTGGCTGAAATCGCTGTTAATCAGATATCAGCCAATCAGAATGGATACAGGGGTGTATCCCATTCTGATTGGCTGATATCTGATTGACAGCTATTTCAGCCAATCAGAAGGCGCAAATGCTTTCAGCCAATCAGTCCTATTATGGTTATGCTCCGAGAATAGCAATCAATACTGCTCTGAATTATACTGCATTGGTGACCTACCTAACAGTATTTCAACATTGGATAAAATGACCAGAAATAGTGACCTTCCAGGATTTGGAGAATCTGATTATAAAAGCTATACCTATATAACAAATATAAAAGGATGGTTATTTGATAGAAAAACAAAAAACAGCCAGAAATGCAAGTGATTTGGCTGATTTTTTTGCAACCAATCTGAATTTTTATTTTTATTATTATTATTATCTTTTATTTATAATGCACCAACATATTCTGCAGCATCATACATAAGACGAGCACAAGGTAAAAACACTTTAAATACAAATTAAACAAATAGAAAGTCCTGTCTTTGAGCTTAGACTCTTGCATATTGAGTGCTTTCTCAAGCACCTTATATGATTAAGGACTCGCAAACTTTTGATGTAGAGGATTTGGTTGTGAAACAGGAGGTCGATAGGTACATTGAGCATATTAAAGATGAAGGTAATAAGCTTTATTAAATATTTTTATTTTTTGTTTTTATTGAGGTTTTGAAGGACTTGAGACAAGAGGACAGTCCAATTGAACGGGGGATGGAGTTCCAAAAAAAAGGAGGAGATGAGAAGAGAGGATGAAATAAGAAGGGCATTAGCAGAAAGAAAGAAGGTTTTGTGGATAGAATCAAAATATAACTGGATTAGGGACATACCTATAGTGGTTTTGTGTGCAACAAGATTATGTATATGAAGGTGTTCCTCTCCATCTATGTACCAACTTACCAGCACTTAGGTACTTTACAGTACTTTCCTGCTTCTGTCTGGCTGTGTGCCATCCTACCACCACTTGGGTAATAATGAGTCAGTTTCTACAGTAATTTGTTATTTTTTGCCAGTGTGTCAGCTTTTTTGCCAGTGTATCAGTGCACCTTTTTCCCTTGTTTCATTACCCCTTTAGATAGTTCCCCATGTTACCAGACTTAGAACTGACTTTGTTCATGAACAAACTCTTCCTTTTAACTCTGACTTTTAACTCTGGTCCCTAACTACTGTACACAAACTCCTTTACTTGAATCCTACTTGCTTTTAACTCTATCACCACAAATTGTATTTCTTTTTTTTTAGGTTAATCTTACTGAGTATGGAAAACTGGCTCTATGTTATGTTAAGTTAATCAATCCTGAGAAATTCCATTTGGTTGTTGCTGTATTTATTTGCAAATGAGTGGTTCACACATATTAATTACATGCTTTGGTGTGCTAATAAGGATTACAGTCTGCTTGACAGTCTCTTTAATGGATACAATAAAGACCAGCAAGGTATCTAACAATTAGACCACTCTCCCACCCTCATCAAGCATACAGAGCAGCACATTATCATACAGGAGCAGCAAAATAAATTCTAAATATTTCAGAAATTATTTACAGTAGAGAAAAATGCTATTACAACATATAGCCATATATATATATTTTTTTTAATTCTTTTTATTAGTTTTCATGTAACAAATAAGACAATTAAGACAATAAATATGTACAATAACAGTCATCACAAAAATATACATTCCAATTATTCACATTCAGAGGCAGGAAACTCTTAACCATATTCTCACCAAGAAGGCTAGGAGGCAAGACATACAGGAGGAATATCAGGTCTTGCATGAGCGTAAGGTGCAGAAGGAGAGCAACGCTCGTCAATTGAGAGAGCATTTTCCTTTCCCTCTACACCCTACCCATTACTTCTTTCTTTTTTATAAAATAATCCCATATTAACCATTGCTTGTCTATCCCCCTTTTTTTTAAGCTTACTTGACCCGATGACCTTAAGTCAAATTCTCTATTTTTAGTAACCACCCTAGCTATTTCTGATATAGATGGAAGTGCATTTTCTTTCCAATATTTACACATTGACACTTTAATTACCAACAGGATATGAGATAGTAAAAAATACTGTTTTGGAAATATCGCCTTGAGATTAATGTGGAGTAATAGCACTTCTGGGTTAAAGGGGATTTCAACTTCTTTTATCATTTTCAGCCATAGACAACATTTCCTCCAAAAGGCCTTCACTTTAGTGCATTGTCACCAGACATGTTTAACATCCGCTCTCAAACCACACTCTTTCCAACACAGTACTATATCCTTTTTAGAAAATGTATTAATTGAGTCCGGTGTACGGTACCACATGTTAATTATTTTAAAATATGTTTCATAATTAGCAGAGGATCTGGCCGATATTTTAACCATTTTTATTGTTTTAACCCATTCTTCCATACTAATAGATAGTGATAAACTTTGCTCCCATTTCACCGTCCCTGGGGTTTTATTATTCTGGGTATTTAGAGAAATAATCTCCTGACATTTAGAAATCCTGTGGCGTGTATTTGTATTATATAATAGGAGTTCAAAAGATGTTAACCTGTCTATATTTTCCTTTTTAAAGCCTCTCCTTTTTGTAGCACTCTGTATATTCATATAGTGTAACCATAAATTTTTATCAAGTTTAAATTTGGCATGTAGTCTTGACCAACTGAGTAATATGCCTTCCTCACAAAAGTCTATTATATGATAAATACCTTTTTCTATCCATTTCTCCAGGGATATTATCTTAAGCTCTCCCTTAAGTATTTCTATTGGTGCGGCCAAAGATGGATATACTGATAGTTTCATTTTAGATCTAATTTTCCTCCAGAATTTAAGCAGAGATTTAATATGTTTTGGCACTAATTTATTCTTTACCAAATCCATACTTGAAAACCAAATTATGGCATTTATAGGAGTAGGATCCAGGAATACTTTCTCCATCTCTTTCCAATTTGGCTTTACTGATGGAAGATTCCATGGAATGATCTGGGCAAGAGATATGGCTGTTGAAATATCTTTTATACATGGTGAAGCAAGTCCTCCAAACTCTATTCTTTTCCTAGTAATCGTACCAGCTATCCTCGCTCTTTTACCCTGAAGGATATAGTTATCTATTAGCTGTTGAAATCTCTTTATCCAATATAGCATAGGGATATCAGGAATAGATCTAAAAATGTATGTTATTTTTGGAATAACAATCATTTTTATTACTGCTATTCTTGCAGTCCAGGATAGATGAATTGATCTCCACTCTTGAATATCTTTTAATATAGTTTTGTATATATTAGACAGATTATTTTTTAAAATATTTTTAATATCGAAGGATATATGTATTTCCAAATGTCTAATTTCTTTTACGTTCCAGTTATATTGATATCTCTCTCTTAGCTTCAACTTAATTTCTGGAGATAAACCTCTAGTGATTACATCTGTCTTAGATGTATTCACTTTAAAGTAAGAGACATTACTGAAGCTGTTTAATATCGTTTCTAGTTTTAATAAAGATTTTTCGGGACCCGTAAGAATGATAATCATATCGTCAGCATAGATAATTGTTTTATATTCTTTCTCCCCAATTTTAATACCGCTTATTTCCTTCGTTGTTCTTATTTTCTCTAGCAGAGGTTCCATATATAAAACAAATAATAGAGGAGACAGGGGACACCCCTGCCTTGTTCCATTTGTCATACTAAAAAAAATTGTCTCAAAATTTGTCCCCACTACTTTTGCTCTTAAATTACTATACAAGGTTTTTATTGCCTTATTTGCAAAATCCCCTAAACCATATTTCTGGAGCACTACCTGCAGGAACTCCCAGCTGACTCTGTCGAACGCTTTTTCCGCGTCTATTGACAGGGCCAGCATGGGAGCTCCTTTCTTAATTCCCAAAAAAAAAACATTCATTAGACTTCTAATATTGTCAGACCCCTGACGGGATCTAACAAAACCTACCTGATCTGAATTTATAAGTTTATCTATTAAAGGATTTAGCCTTTTTACTAATATTTTGGAATATAATTTCAGATCGAAATTCAAAAGCGATATGGGTCTATAACTCTTCATATCGGCCGGATGTTTATCCTCTTTTAATATATTTATAATTTTTGCTTCTGTTAGTTCCGCCGGGATGACACCGCTATCTTTTATTTCATTATACATCATAGCCAGGGGAGCCTTAACTACCTCTATAAATCTCTGATAAAAAAGCTTATCTAACCCATCCGTGCCAGGGGCCTTATTGTTTTTACTTTCTTTAATCGCTTCTTCTATCTCCTCTTCCGTTATAGTTTTATTCAGGGTCTCTAATTCTGTTTCCGAGATTCTTGGGAGATTCAAGTCTCTTAGAAACTCCTCAATATCCCTTATATCTTTTTTTTATTTTTATCTCTGAATTACTCAGGTTATAAAGGTTAGAATAGTAGTTATGGAAGATATTACTTATGTTCCGAGGATCTCTATAAACCTTATTATCCTCCCCTCTGATCTCTTGGATGCAGTTATGAATTCTTTGCTTTTTCATTTTATTTGCCAACATTTTTCCAGACTTATCTCCTTCTAAGAAAGTCTCCATCTGAGACCTCCAAATTAATCTGTCCAACCTATACTGTTCCACCTTCTTTATTTGTTGCTGTATATTTCCAATGTCTTCCCTTAGTTTCTTATTTGGAGATTTTTTATTCAAATTATGTTTATCTTCCAGATTTATATATAAGGATCTTAAGGAGTCTCCCCACTCTTTTTTTAACAAAATTGTTTTAGATGAATATACCTCTAGTGAATGCCTTAAATGATAACCAAAGCGTCGTGAAAGACTCAATTGAACCATTATTTATGTCAAAGTATTCTATTAGGTTTCCCTTTATTTCATTAACTCTTGTTTCATCTTTCAAGACCATTGGCTCCAATCTCCAGTTTCTCTTTATTTTATAGTTTCCATTTTTTTTATTTAAAACTAGAGCTATTGGGGCATGATCCGAGATTGTATTTGTATATATACTAACTTTAGATGTATCATTCAGCACCGATTGATCTCCTAAAATGTAGTCAATTCTTGAATATGAATTGAATCTTTTAGAAAAACATGTGTAATCTTTTACCCCAGGAGACTTAATTCTCCATATATCATAATAGCCCATTTCTATAAGTAGTTCTGTAATTTTCTTAGATGCATTGGTGCTATTATTTCCTGTTTCTACTTTGGCTTTACTTGACCTGTCTATCTCTGGGTCCAAAACTAAATTAAGATCCCCACATATAATTGTCTTACCTTTTTTAAATTTGTTGACCATCTTCAGGATATTAATTACATAACTTTCTTGTTTCCGATTGGGTGCATACATATTTACAATTGTATATATCTGGTTATCTATGTTTCCCACCCATATAATAAATCTTCCTTCTTCATCTATTTTACAAAATTCTTCTTTTACTACCAGATCTTTATCAAAGAGAATGGATACTCCCCTTGATTTACTATTGTACGAGGAGGCTATACTATAGACAAATCTTTTATTCCTTAATAAGTAAGAATACTGTTTTTTTAGATGTGTTTCTTGGAGGCATACTATGTTTGCTTTTAATTTTGCAAATTCCCGAAAGGCTAACTTTCTTTTCAGGGGGAATTTAGTCCATTAATATTATATGAGATTAATCTAATATCCATATTAAAATGCAAGGTATTATCCTACCCCTCCTCCTATCCTGCACTCCTTCCCTAGCTCCTGCCCAATCATTCACCCTTCCATTCTCATCCCAAAACATACATTTGTCTGTCCAGTTCTTACATACAGACTTCATACTAGGATCTCTTTGACCAAAATTGAAAATACCCGGTGTTAACCAATGATCGTGTTGTCGGGGTGTAGCCCTTCTTTTCTTTTATCTTTTTCCTTTTTTTATGTATTTATTTATTTATTATTTATTTATTTATTTTCTTTCTCCTTTCCCTTTTTTTCCCTTTATTTTTTCTCCTTTTTTCCCTTCTTTCTTCTCTTTTCTCCCTTTTACTTTATATACCATTTCCCCTTTAACTAATAATTCAGACCTAGACAAAGCCACGATAATACCTTCAGTTATCACAACCAAGATGGTGTACACTGTAGGGAAGGGAGGAGGACCAGAGAGGGAGCTTGTTCTTTACCGTCTTTTTTTACTATTACCCACATTATATAGTGTTAAAACCACATTCCTGTGTACACTCAAAATCATTGCAATTCCAAAGTGTAATGTGCACTTCAAAATTTTATCTAAATCTTAAATCTTCCTATTGCATCAACATTTATAATACATGACAAGGGCAAAGCCTAAATAACGAAAATCAAATTGTGCCCATTAAATATCACTTTTCACCATGGTCCTTCCTCTACTCTCCCTCCCCTCTCCCCCCCCTTCCCCACCACTTCCCCTCCCCATCACAATTCTATAAGTTTCTACGTGTTCACAAATTTGTGCATTATTACAATTGTATTTGAAAAACTCTATAAATTATAAAGTGCATCATGCATTTATCAACCATTCAGTCTTCAAACTATTATACCATAATAAATATCCATAAAAAAACTTTTGTGTTAAGTGAACATATTAACTCTATAATTTGTAAAGTGCATCATGCATTTATCCAACTCTTCAAACTTCAACGTTTTCTACCAGGATAAATATCCATTAGAATAACCTACATACTAATTTCTACAAAAAAATAAATAAATAAAGAAAGAAAGAAAGAAAGTGTAATTTCCCAAAATGCCACCTTCTTTTACAGTGCAAAATATGTGCAAAACTAATATCTAAAAAGGGTAAATGTACACATGCATATACATCGACAGGAAGAGCTCATCCCCTCCCCCTTCCATTTTCTCAGCAAGGGATTATTTTTGTTGCCATTCTGGCCTCAATAGTATATACTTTCGGATTATATTTATCTGATTGTCCATCTTTATATTCCATGGGCCTCATTCTATTAGCGGCCGTAAATCGGCCGTAAGGCTGCGATTCCTTGCTGGGGTTCAGTTAACTCGCGATTCTATTATACGGCCCCGCAAGGATCTCCTTTTACGGCCGGCCGCATATCTTGGAACCGGCCGTAAGCTGTGAAATATAAAAACTCAAAAATAAATTCAAGCCTGCACTGTACAGCTCTGTAAATGCTAGGGATCATATTGGGAGACACGAGGATTAAAAGGAACCCACTCTCAAGCTTGCACATCAGCCCAAAACCAAGTTCAAATTAACTGTTTATTTTCCGGCTGCGGCGTGGGCATGTCTGAGGTGCTCCAAGCACTCTGGACTTTTTACATGGATATTTTACGGATATTAAAAATAAAATATTTTACGGATTTGAGTATAGGATAATTATGTGCTATTTTTTCTAACACCTAAAATCCCTTTATAGTCTTCTCAAAGTGCAGGATGGCTTTATTTGAGCTATTTTATGTGCTTAATTGGTGCTAGCGGGACCTCTTTCCTGCAAGTAAGCAGCGTTTTTAGCCTTGCAGAGAGGTTTCCCGGAGCAATTGAATTGCAAAACTCTTGCGGCCGTTTTAGATCAAAGGCTTTCCTCTGGCGCGAGCGGCCGCAAGAGATAGCAAGGCACCGGCCGCAAGCCTGCCGGAGCCTCCGGCCGTAAGGGAATAGAATAGCCGAATAGCTTGCGGCCGGTCCTTGCGGCCCCGCAACGGCTGCGGCCGCTAATAGAATGAGGCCCCATGACTTTAATAGTTCTTCTCCATTTTTTGCTGAACTGATTTTGTGCCAGCTTAAGTCTTTCTTTACCATGAGGCCTACCGGTGTTGTCCATCTGTAGATTAATTTTTCTTGTCTTAAAAGTTCTGTAATAACTAAAAACTCCTTTCTTTTAATTAGGGTAGCAGCAGATATGTCTTGAAATTTTTTTATTTTCTCATATGGTGCCTTTTTATATTTCTCTTGAAAGTTAGCTTTCATAATTAGATCTCTCGTGGATAACTTGTGAAAATTAACAATCACATCTCTTGGCAGCTTATTTTTCAGATGCATAGGAATAGGGATTCTAAAAAATGCAACCATCTTATCTTCCACTTGATTATAACTTGGCGCCATGGATAAAAACAATTTTACTAGATATTCTTCCAAGTTTGCATCTATAATTGATTCATCTATTCCCCTTATCCGGAGATTCTTTCTTCTGATTTTATCATCAATATTACCAATTCTGTTATCTAGAATAATTATTTTCTCTTATAGTTCCTGGTTTTGCTTCTGAAGGTAGTTGTTGTCTGCCTCCATTTTATCGATTTTGGCCTCCAACTCTGAAGTTTTAATATTTAAGGCAATAATTTATTTTGCATTGTCCAGTATTTGACTTTTTATATCTGCTATAAAGGATGTTTGGAACTCCTGTAATAATATCTTCATTTTTCTCACTGTAAGTGATTCTTCTTCTTGTATATTTGATTCTCTACTAGTATTGCTTTCGTTCATGCTCCCTATACTTTGACTGAGATTTTGTTCTGTATCAGGTGATATAGGGAGAGGTATCTCCTGCGGTTTTTCTTGGATTTTTGGAAAAAAAAAGGTATTAGGTTTCTGTTGATGTCCTTTTTTTTCTTTATTTTTTGTTTTAACCGGCATTGCTATTTTGTTAAGTAGATTCCCTCTTTTTTCTTTCTTATAGTTCCTTCTTTTTATAATTATCTTTTAACCAGCTTTCCAACCTCAGTTCACAAATTTTGAGAGTAATTCAAGGCCCAGAACTTTCAAGCAGTTTGTCGAAATTAAAGAGCACTATTAAAGCAATACCATTTATTTAGGTGAAACAGAAGATATTTAGATGGGGTCTATTATATAGCTTAAGTCCATTCAGCTTATGCCACATAGATCATCTTCTTGCTTACTTTACTTCGTTTATACTTCAATGATTTTAATTATAGATAAGTGGTATATAAGATTATACTTAAGGGAGCGTTATTTTCTCTTGGGAAAAACACTAATAAACCATTTATTTTTAGAAGGCGTCTTATCCTCCCCCCATACTCAAACTGCGGTATAGAATTTTGTATTTCAGTTGTTTCCATTTAACAGTAGTTGCTTCTGAGGTAATCCTTTTACTTCTGTATAATCCTTTTATAAAGGACTCTTTATACAGAAATGCAAATTTCTTTAAAATATGTTCTCCTTTAAGTACTAGAGACTCTTCGGGTAGCTTTGTACCTTTTCTCAATAAGCCCCTGATTTCACTGTGTGTCTTTAATTGTGAGGGTAACCACACCTGAATTGCCTTCTGCTATGCAGTGCAGTTTAACAGGGTAGATATTATTATATACATGTGATTATACAGCACCTGAATTGCCTTCTGCTGTGCAGTGCAGTTTAACAGGGTAGATATTATTATATACATGTGATTATACAGCACCTGAATTGCCTTCTGCTATGCAGTGCAGTTTAACAGGGTAGATATTATTATATACATGTGATTATACAGCACCTGAATTGCCTTATGCTATGCAGTGCAGTTTAACAGGATAGATATTATTATATACATGTTACATACGTGTAACACATTATTACAGCTCCATCTTACTTCAGAAATGTTTCTCTCAGTCCCATACAGTCCTTTTATACAGGGGTCTTTTGTGAGACACTTTAAGATTCTGAGGTATTCACAGTATAGTTCCTTTTAGGTCTCCATGAGCAGCATAACTGTATCATGTCTGTAAAATGTTATATATGCCTTTTCTTCTTTAGACCCCTGAATTCCCTATGTGTCTTTAATTTGCAATTATTACAACCCCTGAAATGCCTCCTGCTATGCAGTACTGTTTATCAGGGTATATTATTACATACGTGCTCCATATATGCATCGCAATGGTACAGTCCCAGCTTCAGAGATATATCATCCGCCTCCTTTGCCAATATTTGCCTGCAGGTCTCCTCTCCTCCTTCCCTCTGATCCTGTTTACTGTGCTTTACTGTGCTTTGCTTTGGGGTCACTGGAGAACTGGAGGACCAGCAGCTTATGGTGCAGGAGTTTAGAGCGCAGCTCAACCTCAGCTATATTGCCAATGCCTCTTTTCCTCCTTCTCTCCTTCTCTCTGGTCCTGTCTTACCAGACATTGCATATGGGTCTTAGGGGAAAAATACAACCCGCAGGACAGGGGGGAGACGCTGCTCACACTCTGCTACACTCCCGACATCACCTCATCCGCCGCTGCGTCGCTCAAACGGCGCCAGAAACCATTTCCGGTCACGCCCCCGATGGTGTCACTTCCTCCTACCCATATAGCCAGATATTGATGCTCTTTTAAATGAAATCATCTTCCTGTTGGGAGGGACAGTGTCCCTTTAAGGGATACTCACATTGGAATTACCTACATGAATGAAGAAAGAAGAAGTAAGAAGTAAGTCCAAAAACTTGTATCCTGAGAGGTACAGTCATTGTTATGTATACTAAAACAATAGTATCTCAAATATAAAGATGTATTTGATGCTAGAAATGTGCTGGGCCAATCAGGGTTTATGGGGTATTATCTCCTTGGCTGACACTCTATTGGAGAATGGGGGCCCAACGCAAATGATTATAGGCTAGTGCCCTTGGTCAGGTGTGTGAGGGAAGCCAGTGGTTTGAGGTGACACTAGGCCATGTGTGACACAATGTGTTAATATGTTACTGTAGTATGGAAAATAATCTAATATATCTGAAGAATTATTTACTTTGGAACAAATGGTTGCATTATATTGTTACTTAAGTTCTTGAAATAGAACCATAGTTGACAGTTGTCTTTTAACTATGATGGTATGTGTTGGTATTAAGTACTTGTGTATTAATATCTCAGTATGTATCATAATACTGCTATCTGTGTAATGAAGGCTGTTGCCATGAGCACTTCCATAATGCATGCTGTGGTCACTATAAATACTGTTACTATTAAAAAGATACTAAAAGAATATTTTTTTGTTGCATCTAAAAAGTCTAAAAAAACGTTGGTCATGTTTAAAATGTGCTACTTTAAATGCATAAATACAATAATTGTGTTCCATGTCCCTTTAAGTTAGTGATGGGTGTGTATCGGTAGCTGCAGATAAGCACCCAGTATTTTTTGGGAAGGTAACCATAAGCCTGATATATCTAATTTCCTAAAACTCGAAAGTTTCTGATTAACTATTACCTTCCCAATAAATATACGAACACTGAACATGCACATTAGAGAGATAAGCCATTTTGCAGAAACTACAGAAATTATATGGAAACTAACATAGATACGGAGTCTATTCTTAGTAAGTTAGACATACCTCTGTGAATTGAAGTGGATGCTAACAGTCTTAAATTGTGATGGGCCAATTGAATAGGGCTCTATATAAGCACATAGCATATTATTTTACAGAAGTTTTTAGTAAGTGAACTTCTATCCAAAAGCAAGGTCTTCACTAACTAAAAACTTCTGTAAAAAAATATACTCTGTGCTTATATAGAGCCCTATTCAATTGTCCGAATCGCAATTTAATAAGGCTGTAAATTGCACAATAGACTGCGCTGCTATTACATTTTTGCACTGTAATTATAGAGGTGTCCAACGTTTTCACACGAGGAGCAACAACGTATTATTATATAATTGTGTCATGTTATAAATAATTTCTAATGCTTTTAAAATTATTTGAAAAATGGTTAGGAAATAGAAAAAGACAAACGAATATAGATGAATAGGTGAAGAGCTTGTGATGGGTTGCAATTTCTGTAAAGGTTTTGCAAAACATATATTTGTTTCAGGAAGTTTATGTTCATACAATAAATTGTCGGGCCATAGTGTGATCCTCTGGTCAGGTCAGAGGCTGGACTAAACAATTGCAGGAAACAAATAGACAAATGGATACCATATTAATATGATCTATATTAATAATATTGGCAAATAATACATACTCCCAAATGAGGTATCCAAGGACATTTTATTTAAAAAAGCATTTTTTAACACAATATCCAGTACATGAATGTACACTTCACATTCAAGTCCTGGAACGCTGGCAGAGAGGAGTAAGCTTGAGATCCATCCTTCGCCTCTTCTGTAACATGCTGATACCTTTTAGAAATACACTGGGGGAAAGGAAGGAGGAAGAAAGAATACAATCAGAAGAGAGAAAAATTATATTTAATCCAAATACAGTGCATATAGAATTGGTGAGCAAGATTTTGTCGTTTTTATCTATGTATGTGTGAAGGGTAGTGAGTGATCATTTACCTGCTACACTGACTATACAGTACGGATACCTTATTCATTATTAATTTACAGCCTTATTAAATTGTGATTCGGCAAATTTAAAAGGGCTCTATTTAAGCACACAGCATATTTTATTTACAGAAGTTTTTAGTTAGTGAAACCCTTGCTTATGGATAGTTAACTAACTAAAAACTTCTGTAAAAAAATATGCTCTGTGCTTATATATAGCCCTTTTAAATTTACTGAATCGCAATTTAATAAGGCTGATAGTATCCAGATGAGTTTAAAAGCCTAAAAAAATAGTTCAGTACTCAAATTATTATTAAATTGTTATGTATAACTCACTGGACTTTTAGGAAAAGAACTTTGCTTGGCCAGGTACTTTTGTTTAATACTAAACTTCTTACTATGCATCATAATGTTCTGCATAGATAACAGAATGTACAGTATTTATGTGTATGTTATAACTGATATGACACGTCTTAAAAGCGATGTTTGTTATAAATTGTTCTTTGTATAGTTTTCTAATCAAGGTATCATTAACAAATATATACAATATTTAAATTTGCTAACACTTCATTATGAATATGTTGTATTTCTTCATTATTATTATTATTATTATTGATGATGGAAACATTGCTTTCTGTGACAGAGTGAACTATGGCTTGTTTTTACTTAAGAATCTTTTTAGTGCATATAACACATTATAATTTGCGCCCATTTGATAATTTGTGTATATTCTGTAAACTGACTGCTTTGTTTTATAATCACTAATTATAACTTCTCATTATGTTTTTCGTGCCAGTGTATTCTGTATATTATACTAATAGTTGCGGTTTACCCACATCATATTATTTAGCATGTAATATGCCTCAAAGATATGTGTATTAATATTTTCCACTGGTGTGTGAAATGTCACACATATATGTTAGTTTATTAATTTGTCACATTGTGCATGTTGGTGCAGTAGCTTGTCTGTTTTCACATAAACGTACACGCTTGGATTGGTAATGACTTGCATGTATTCAGTGTTCACCTATTGTCAGCTGCCCTTGGTCTACTTTTTCTGAAAGCTTATTGTAGACATTTTCTTTTCTAAACATAGGCCCCTATTCTATTGAGCAATTGTAAGTTACTGGAGCCCGTAATGTAGCCCGTAAACTAATTTGCTATTCAATTGGCGTCTTTTAGCAAGCCGCAAAAAATGTGCGGGTTACAGGCTGAAAATTCCAGAAGTTGTTAAAATCGTCACTCCGACCTATCTAAGCTTTTGGTCTTTCAAGCCCATAAATGTTACAATCGCAAATCGCTATTCAAATGCTATACATTCCTCAAGCACGCAAATGTTTTCATACCTGTAAATGGCAAATGTAGAAGAAAATCCTATGAGCATTAGATAGGACTCGCAAGGGGGTTAAACACCTATTCGTAGCACTGTTAATGCAAATAAATAATCAGTACTGCACTTGAAAGGACAGGGAAAGAAATGAAAGACATTAGAATTAATTGCACAGCAGTCTCAAGCTCACAAATCTGAAAAAAATATATTTTTTGTACGTTTTATTTTCGTGTTTTATTGATCCCAGGAATCAAGGAGTTAATACATATCAGGTCACCCACATGGACTAGAATATTTCCTTTATTTGTTTTTATTATTTTGTACACTGCCGGATTGCGAGTCTGATCGCATATCAGACATCTAAAGGCTAATTGATTGACGTTTAACCTCCATGTTTTACTGATGTCATGATGATGGTCTCATTTACTAGTGGCTGTTTCTAAATTGGTAGTAACGGCCTTGCTTAATTGATCACGCCCTGAAATGCTACTTACGATTGCAAGGTTTCAGGCCTTAAATTGCGGGCTTGTTCAATTGAATCGCTCTGTAACTATAGCAGATTTCAAGTTTACAGATGTACTTCCTGTATAATGTAAGCTGTGGGCTTGCAATTGAATAGGGGGCATAGAATTTTTCTAAAGGGAACTATAATATTGACATGACCATAGAGGCCTATTATAATGATTGTAAGTCCAGGTGGCTGATGGCCTAAGGGGAAATTCCTAAACATTGTTATCATAGCATATGTTATCTTTTTACTACTTCAAAAAAGATTCCACAAAAAGTTTGTCTAAACTAACGCACAGCCCTGATGGAAACTTAGCCTTCGCTGTGCGCTTTCTTTCCCCATCTCATAAGAACATAGCAATGGGTAGGCACATATTACCTTACCTGCTGCATTTAGTTACAGCTCTGTAGAAAGAATGTGGGAATAGTCTGCAAATCCATCTGGATATGGCGAAGCCTGCTAATATCCTAAGGATTCAGATGTAAGCCAGTGATTTATATATACAGAGAGAGCGAGTGAGATAGCTACATATATATTTCTATATATGCACACTGTCACAATCTACTGCTTCATTTGGTTTGAAAAGATGATAGATCATTTCGACCCAGTAGAAATGTGCGGTCAATTGTATCCCTGCTAGCAGAATATGGACCAGTATCAGGACAATGGTCACCAGGGAGGACCAACATTACCACAGGAAAGCAGGAGATAAGATACAGGCACCAACTTCTCTAGCCATTCCAAGAGACCTCACATTACTGTTTACAACTGTCAGTTTAACTCTTCATGTGCTGGTTATAAATGAGTATTTAGGATACAGAATCCGATAATTTGAGTACATATTGAAAACCATACACACATAATGTAATACTTATCACTTATTACAGACACATATAATATTCTTCTTCAATACATAGTACTGTCCATATTAGATAACATCACATATATAGTTGTGATCAGTGCAGGCTTGCCAAAAGTTGTTGGTAACATCATTAAACAAACCGAAAAGGAGGCCGAAGGACGTAAAATGCAGCCGAAGGACGGAAAAGGTGATTGAAGGACAGAAATACCAGCCCTAAACACTAAGACTTAACGCTAAACAGTAACACTTAATCAAAGGCAGTAACACTTAATCAAAGCCAGTGACACTTAACCCAAGGTAGTAACACTGGGGGAGAGGCTTGCAATGAGCACCAAAGCCGCTCATTGTGGGTCTTGCAGTGAGCACCAAAGGTTAGCAAGTTGTGGCTCGCAATGAGCGCCGAAGAAGCTCCTTGTGAGCCACGCGATAGGCGCCAAAGGCACTCAGCGCGAAGCTCATGAAAAGTGCCAAATCTGCTAAGATGGGCTATAACCTTACATTCAATGGCAAACAGCATTACCATGGCTTCAAATTTTATTGCCGTAATTTTTTTGACGGACAAGTCGCTAGTACATATATAATATTCTTCTCTAATACATAATACATATTAGATAACATACACATATACTGTTCTTCTCTAATGCATATTACATATTGGATAACATGCATCTATAATGTTTTTCTCTAATAAATAGTATGTATTAATTACATACACATATAATGTTCTTCTTTAACATGCTAGCATAAACTGAACAAAGAATTAACAACTATGTAGATAACAGACATAATTGTTTTTAAACTCTTTTTTAACTTAAATTTGTCAGTTACAACATAAGCAACTAAATGTAGTAAGATATGGCAAAACAGAAATATATAACAAATATTTTTTACAACAGCATTAACCAGTGCCAGCCCGTTCTAAAATCCAGTGGTCCCCTGGGCAGGACAGATCCATTGCATTTATTCCATATGAAATTGTACAGTCCTAATTGAATTCAGCCCTGTCTGAGAGGACTTTAATTGGGCATGGCTCGTTCCAAAAGGGTCCCCTTGAACAGAACACACACAATGTATACAAGGGAGGGTAGCATATATACATTCCTATGTCATGTCCTAACCATTTCTATTGCAAGCTCTTTGGAGTAGGTACCTCCACTATATTGCACCAAATTGCCTGTTACCTTCAGCTTGCATCATTTATGTCCAATATTAGCTCAATTTGGCCATCTCTGTTTGTATTCAGTTTAAATTGTGAATCAAGTGGGTCTATTGCATCATATGTATGATCAATATCATTTTGATGTGTACAGTTTACATGCTCAATCCCTAGTGCACATGTGCAGTGTGCATTCCGAATACATTTGTCTATGTCTGTGTACACTATAGTCATTTTTTTCTATATGCTATGTTAAATATCTAAACTTGATAATTGGCAAAATGTTTTCAAATAACAATGAAAAGCAGAAAATAAACACACCTTTATATTTTTATCTTTTAAAAGCAATTTTTTCTCTGACATATTCAATTTTCTGTTCTGTGTTAATTGTACCCTGTTCTTTCTCAAAATGGTGTAACTTTGTAAACTAAAGAGTAATGGCAATTGTAGATGCCACACCCCAATGGTGCTGGTAGAAACATGCTCTTTTTTTTAGGAATTGGCCCAGGTGCCCATAAGAAGCATTCACCCCTTTTTTCTTAATATAGTAATGTCACTGCCCAATCAATTCCACATAAACATGTCCTCCTTTGGGTCATCATTACTTAGATAGGTGGTAGGATATGAAGCCATTGTTATTAAACTTTATTTGTAGCATGCTGACATAGGGCCCTATTCTGTTGCCCAGTTTGTAAATTTATACACACTTAAAATACCTCTTAATATTGCTATATTAGCTACTCGCAATCCGGTTATGAGTTGCCCGCCCACAATCACTACGGCCAGCCAAAGCCGCAAAATTGACCTTAGAACTCCATTAGTTTTAGCATAGCTCGCATATTATTGCTAACTAATTAAACTTACAGCTAGTAAGAAAAGTCTAACCTGCAAAAAAATATCACGTTTCTGTCAAAAATATTATGAGCACAAAACAGGATCATCACAGGGGCTTTTTCAAACACTTGTTAGAGCCATAGCAGCTATAGCAGCTATTAAATGCACAATACTGCACGTTAAAACCATGGTAAGGCATGAAAAGATATTATGATTAATTGCAAAACAAATATCCAATGAAAACAAATTATTTAACTGTTATTTCTGAATAATATCGATCCCGGGACTCAAAATTTTATACATATCATGAAAATAACATGGACTAACAAGATGAACTAATGCATTTTATAGAGTGCAAGATTGCTTGATTGCAAGCCCCATCATCAAATAATACTTGTTTTAGCTTCAGATTGCAGATTACGTCTAACTTCCATGTTTTACTGAAACCATGATGACAAATCTCACTTACTATTGGCTGTGTCTAAGAAGTAAATTACGGGCTTGCTTAAATATCGTCACATCATATTTACGGCCCTACTCAAAAAGGTGTGGTTTACGAGTTTAGGCTAAAGATGGTGAATTGTGGGCTTGAGTCAATAGAATACACCTAAACATTTAGAGAAAAAAACATCTGCAGCCTTATTTACGATTTCAAGACATTAGCGAGATTCTAATAGAATAGGCCTATGTTCCAGCTCTAAACAGGGTAAATACCCAGTAAGATTAAAATCAATATATTGCGCATATTAAGGGTGAAGGTGATAAGATTATTTAAACAGGTGAGTTTTAGTGAGGTTTTGAAGGATTTAAGGCAGAGGGATAGTTTAGTAGAGCGAGGCAATGAGTTCCAAAGAATGGCAGCATGAAAAAAGTCCTGAAGGGGGAATGAGAGGAGGTGATAAGAGACAAGAGCAGGGATATAAGAGGGTGCATTATTGTTGAGGGCTTTATACATTAGGGTCAAGATTCTAATTTTATTCTGGAGGCTAAAAGAAGCCAATGGAGTGACTGACAGAGATGTGCCGCAGACACTGAGCATTGAGTGTGGTAGATGAGTCTAGCAGAGGCATTCATTATGGATTAAAGTAGAGAAACACGGGTGATAGGGAGGCCAGCAAGGAGTGAATTGAAGTAGTTGAGGCCAGATATGATGAGAGAGTGTATTAGAATTATGGTTGTGTCTTGTGAGAGAAAGTGACTTATTTTATAAATGTTTTTAGGTAAAAATGACAAGATTTAGTGATTGATTGTATGTGAGGAATTAATGTATGCTAGGGCAGGAACCAGTAGAACCCCAAGACAATGGGCCTGGGAGGTGCGTGATGATGGCATTGACAGTGAGAGATATGTGAGGAGTGGAAGCTGTGGAAGAGAGTGGGAAGATTAGGAGCTCCATCTTTGACATATTGAGTTTGGGTTGACAGGCAGACATCCAGGAGTTTATGGTAGAGTCAATTGGCAACATGAGCTAGAAGAGAAGGGGATAGATTTGGGTGTCATCTGCATATATATGTAATTGAAACCCAAAATAATTTATTAGGGTACCAATCGAGTAAGTACAGATGGAGTAAAAGGACAGAGGACAGAATTTTGAGGTACACCAACAGTCAGCGGGCGAGACAAAGAAGATGAGCCAGAAAACTAGACGCTAAATGTTCGATTTTCTAGATATTATGTGAACCAAGAGAAAGCAGTGTCACTGATGTAAAGAGAGTGGAGATTTTGGATAAGAAGAGGGTGGTCAACTGTGAAAAAGGCAGCAGAGAGATCCAGGAGCATAAGAATAGAGAATTGACCATTTGACTTGGCAGTTAGCAAGTCATTAGTGACTTTAGTCAAAGCTCTCTGTGGACAGTTGGGAGCAGAAGCCAGATTGGAAGGAGTCAAGGAGCAAGTTGGAGGAAATAAATTAGAATTGGTGATTGTAGATGATATGTTCAAGCAGTTTAGAAACCAGGGGAAGTAGAGAGATAGGGCTGTAATTAGATGAAGAAGCCTGGTCAGAGGAGGGTTTCTTAAGAATGGGTGTAATTATGTGTGTTATAAGGGTGATGAAAACTTGCCATTTTTTATAGAAAGGTTTAAAGAGATATGTAAGTGAGCTTACGAATTACGTAAGTGGAATACAAATGCATCTAATTTAGTAAGAATTAGTAGTGTACAGAAAAAATGCATAAAAATATCCCAAAATAAACAATTGTTAGATTACCTTGTAGTTAGCAAAATGTCCTATGTTTTTTGGAATTTGCATTTGATCATTTTTTTGGAATTTGCATTTGATCATGTACACCACTAGAAAACTCCACCTAAATTATCATTTAATGTTCAAATTCAAAATCAGGCTAATATATTGTATCATTCTTCACCTCAGCGTCTTCTGGCATGTGCTCAGTACAACAGTTACTTCCTGTGCTCTGTACCAGAAAGGTCCAAATATGTATCTTGCTGTATTTCCTGTGGGTACACTGCTGTATTTCCTTTGTGTACCCGGCTTATGTAAACATCCTGTGGGTGTGAACAGCTGGATTTTACTTTTGTGCAAATAACTTTGTAAGTAAACTGAACTTTTCTATATAACACTTGTAATTCTCTACTAATTCTACTAATTCTCCTCTATCAGATGCATTCATAATCCAGCTCACTTGCATATACCTTTAATAGATGTGTAAGAGCTGGTATAAGTGTGGTGGAGACGGGAGGGATTGAGAGCCATTAAGAGAGTATGGTATTTTTGGTTGTTGCTGTACACATAATGAGACAATGTTTTTTTTAGACATTGATTTAAACTCCCTTGATGAGAAGAGACCAATTATTGTCCATTATGTGATAATATAAAAGTCAATCATAAATACATGGATACAGCATTGCATAACTGTGCTTACGATTGTTGCAATAATTGGACAGGGTCATGAACAATGGTGCCTGACACCTCTGGTAGGATAGTAAGTTCAGACTGTCTAGTGTATATGTTTGCTTTGATGTGTATTAAGAAAAATGCATTATTTTATACTTATTCTTGTTTTATCAAAATTAAAACAAATGTAATACACTCTCTGATCTCACAAATATTCCTAATTATAATACTAATCTTTCACAAGAAAACATTCTACCCCTGATGACTCTGACCCGAAACTGTCAGAAGAAACACGCGTTGGATGCCTCCTGATGATGCGGTTGCCCTTTGCGCAGTGTCTAAGCGGTCTATCACAACAGCAGCAGCGGAAAAAAAAGCTGTCTCTTATTTACAAACTATTGAAGCCACAAAATTTACATAGCAATGGGTAGTAAGAACCAACAATAGACTCCTAAGCAGATTCAGCAGTAAATAGCAGAACCAAACAGAAAGGGAAGTCTGCTTTGAAGTTTCTAATAAACAGCTACTTCAGTCTAGGGAGCAGCTAATAGCACAATTTAGCATTTGCATTCATCATATGAATTCCAAGTGGTAGTTAAGAACGTAAAAAAAAAATATATTGTTGACTCTCTGAGCACTTTAAATTATATAGCTGTGAAATCAGAAGTAAAACTATAAGCGATTTACAGCCTTATTAAATTGCGATTTGGTCAATTGAATAGGGCTCTTTATAAGCACAGAGCATATTTTTTTACAGAAGATTTTAGTTAGTGAAGACCTTGCTTTTGGATAGAAGTTCACTAGCTAAAAACTTCTGTAAAAAAAGATGCTCTGTGCTTATATACAGCCCTTTTAAATTGTCCGAATCACTATTTAATAAGGCTGTAAGTCATCATTAGAACCCAAGTATACTTGCAGGGATTCCAGCCAATGCCTTAACCACCATATATTGAGTCAATATCGAGCAATTCTATTGAAAGAATCATATAAGTGATAAAGTGAGCTCCCTGACTGTATTCAACATTAGGTGGAAAAATAATAGTGTGTCTCTATATAGCAACAGAATTAGGGGCTAAGAGAAAAAGAGGTATTAAATAGAATCAATGTATATAGTTGTAAACATGCAGGTTACAAACACCCACACAAGCGGCATTTTACCAAAATACATCTAACACGCAATCACTATTTACGGACTTACACAAAAAAATAAGATTTTCAAAAAACACGTACGAGGTACAAGATACACTCTTACCAAGGAAGCAACATCATCCACAGCGGCGTACCACATACACATTTGCCGCCATTTGAAATACACACAAAAAATACATAAAAAGCTTACCCGCAGCAAGGGGGGACACCCAGGACCTCTGCAAATTAAGTTACACCTCAATTTAAGTCCAAATTCCAGAGTTTAGGCACCAGAAAATCACCTAAGCGAGAGAAAAAATGGCCACCGAAAAAAACGAAAACGAGGCTACAGTACCCTAAACACGCAAAACACCACCAAGCACATACGGATTTTCAAAAAAGCCATACGAGGTACAAGATACACTCTTACCAAGAACACTTCATCATACACAGCCGCGTATCACATACACATTAGCCGCCATTTTACACTAACTTACACAATGCGGAAGTACACAGCTACCCTAACGGATTTCCCTCGCGCACGCAGCCTATTTACACTACACACTGCACACATTGCTGACACTTACACCTCAGCTCCACAACAGTGCAAACCGACATTGTATGCTGCAGCAACATCAAAACAGATTGTCAGCTCTTCAGCACAATGCTTCCTGCATATATTACTTCCAAATAGGTAAAGTATATTCATTTATTAATGTATTAATTATTTCATTAGCATACAAAAACAAAAATACACAAAAAAACACTCACAATAAACACAAAACCCATTCACAGCGCCACTCACAACGAGCGCCAATGCTGCTCACAGCACACAAAGCCTTGCAATAAGCGCAAAAAACAGATCAACGCGACAAAACAATAACAGCAAAAGCACCTATCAGAAAAAAAAAATACAATCACCAACAGCCTCGCAATGAGCGCCGAAGGATCTCGGAACACCAACAAAATTAATGTCTCGGCCAAACAGCATTACCTGCCTTACAATTTTATTGCCGTCATTTTTTGACAAGCAAGTCGCTAGTATATAAAATGAAATCACATTATGATTTTAACAAATATCAAAAACACTAATCAAGTATAAAAAATTTAGTGTATCATTGAAAATAAATAAAGCATCACACAAATTGAAGGGTTCCACAAGCTCATAAGTACTTTGAAAAAAAAAAACACAAAATATAAATGTGAACTTTGATACCTTGTTACTTTGATTTCAATACATTGTAAATCAAAAAACAAGAATTATACTTATTCACACACACTGCTTAGTGTTCTATTAACTGAGGCTCAAAAAGCAATTACAGAAAGGAGGACAGACTGACTGTACTAAGTGGACACTTTAATAATAAAAACAACTAATGCAGGGAAGATATTATTAAACAATAGGGTACCAATACCGGTCATCAGAATATTTTATATATTGGTATTTATTGATGTATTTGTATATTCAATATTTTATAACATTTACCAAATGCAGGTTATATTTGGTGGGGGTTTTTTCATGGGCTATTCCAAAAATGTGCTTATAATTTGACTGGTCTTTCAGTCAAATTTGTTAAACTACTAAAATACCTTGGATTGAATTCCATATAATGGCAAAACACTAAGTATAAATTTAAACATTCTACCATGTCTCATACTTTAGTATGGTAAGTCTTTTTAAGTATTACCCCAAATAATTGTATAGATAAATTCACTTTTGCAAACACTTGATATATATATCTTGTTAGGATTGCTATATTTGTGTGATTTTGCAGTATATACTGAGATTTGGAAGTCTATCACAATAATTGGTTTGCTTCCTTTTGTTTCTGGCATTTTGTTTTAATTGTTCATCTTCCATTACATTTTTAACTTAATCTATTTTCTTTGTTTCTGTTGGGTAATCCATTTAATGTTCCTATTTCCTTTTCTTTATGTCTATCATAGCCTTTGATTCTGTTGTTCCTAAGTCTGAAAGTTCCTTCATATTTTCACATGATGTAGTTTTGTAGAATAGTTCTCCCTTAATGTAAGCATTTGTTTGTGTGATTATGGGATTCAGTTACACCAGTAACTGTCAGACCTGAGTATTTGACACATATAGTAAAATAAAGGGTTTCATTCTATAGTAAGGTTCACACATAGAGCAACTCAAGAAGGGACAGTAGATAAAATAAGTTGCTTATACTTTCATCATTCTCCTATCTTTTTATTTAGGCTTGCCTCATGGTGGCATTAACATCTCCTATGGGTGTGGCAGCCAGATAATCTGTGGCATGGTGCTTTTGACTTATTGGAATTTAATGTGTAACTTGCCTGAAGCAGAAGTAAAAACACCTCTTTCTAGCCCCTATGATTTTACCCCGAGCTACCAAGGATTCAATGACTGCTAACACTCCTATTATGATATATACCTGTACACATTTAGGGTCTTTCTACCTTTTGTTTAGCTAGCCATCATATTCCTGTAAGTCTGACTCAGCCCCATGGGAGCTTTTACAAGCTAGTTTGTGAAGTTATTACTTGCCTTCTGCAAAAAATGTCTGTAAAGTTTTTTTGGCTCATACCCAAGAGATATTGTCAGTAGCTTTCTAGTTCTAATGTATATTTCAAACCTGCCTAATGTATTCAAGACTGAAACGCAGTCAGATTAGGCTTTATTAATAGTGTTGCCCTTATCTGATTTGGCTGTTGATAGAGCCATTCAGAGAAGAGAGTAAAGCTTCCATTCACTTCTCTTATTTGCTCTATCGACAATCCTATAAGGGCAGCACTATTATTTAACAGACAATGGAGCTATATCATTAGTTAAAAAAGTAACCAATCTGACTGCACATATTGCAGTCCCTGCATTCTGACTAGTTTAAATCTTAACCAATCACAAAAGAGTCAGAAGCCTTCTCTGATTTGAAGCGGAGTTCTACACATTTAAATACTCCATTCTGATTGCTGAAATAAGATCAACACATATTTTATCCAGACAAACAATATTTAAGGCAAGAGCACAGTAAAAAAAAAAAGGTGCTATTCGGTGGGGGAGCGCTAAAAGTTTTTTTTTTGTTCTTTTATAGAGTAATATGTATCTGTTTTGGATGGGCATTGCCATGGCTGAAGAGACCTTTTCTAGGATTGGCAGAAGATGAAGATCGAATGGTTTCAATCAAAGTTGGATGTACTCTCTTTTCCAAGGCTGAAGATTGAGGACCAGGGGGTCGCTGCAGCATCATCCTGATTGATTGATTAGACCAATCAGATTTGTCAGATTTTAGGTTCCATCAATATGGGCAATATGATTGGTCCAATTATATTTAAAATTAATATTGAGCAGAATGACATCTGAAAACCCATTCTGATTGGCTGAACTATGATGGACATCAAAATGCAAAAAAGAAATACTAGTTAAGCCACAGACAGCGCAGCAAAGGCCATAAGGGCTGGTTCATTTTTAGAGGGCAAATTCCAGGCCCAGAAGAGAGGAACATTGGCTTTGATCAAGAAAGAAGCGGACAAGATCTTCTTTAATCAACATGGATAGCCCGTATAGTCCAGGGCAGAAGAGTGAGGACCATAGCATCGATAAGTATCACTGAATTATCATTTTGTTAGGTAAGTATTATTAATAATATTGTATATTCAGGTTTAATTTATTTGTTATTGTTATGTATTTTATAAGTAATTTATTATTTTAATTGTATTTTTTTTTTATTTTAATGTAATTTTTTTCTTTTAGGTATGTTTCATATTTTTAGATTTTGTAATTTTTTTTTTTTTTAATTTTAGATAATTTATTGGGAGTTTTTTGGAATTTATTGAGGGGTTTTAATGTGTTTTTTAATTTTATTGTGTAGTGTTCAGTGCTTTATACTTAGAGTGCTATTGTGGATAATATTTTAGGTGCCATTCGGGTCAATGGACCCCATGGTTTTGTAGATTGGGGATTATGGGGGGCCGGATTTGAGTGGGGAAGGGAATGATTGGGAGTGAACAGGGAGGGAGAAAGCAGCTGCAAAGACATTTGTATGCCTTTGCTGGTGATATAATTACTCATAATAATAAGGGATATTACAAATTGCGAGTAAAAAGTAATTTTGAGTAATTTGCAATTGAATATCGATTTTGAAAATTAACTTGTAATATTATTGATGGGTTTAGCTCAATGGGGAAGCAGGTGTAATATTGCAGGTAGGGATTGACCACATGCATTGCGAGTAGCACACTTGCAATTTTGTTTAGAGGGGTGATTAGAATAGCTAGAGTAAGACACTTAGCACTTTTTAGTGGTGTAACATTAGGAAATAGAAAATTGAACGATGCTCTATGTAAGGGCTTATGAGGGTTTTGAAATTACCCGTGGGAGCCATGGAATTGAGCCTTAAGAAAGTTTTCTTCTTTATAATGATACTAGGAACTTGCCCGCCAAAAATTATGGAAATTAAATCGTAAGACTGGAAATGCTGTTTGCCACCCAAAGCGAGTCTCTCCTCTCTTACATAAAGTATTTTTATTTTTTATTATTTATAAAGTTTGCATGTCATATTCCATATGTATGAAAAAAGTCCAACAATTAATTGATTTAGTAGTTAAGGTTTGCTTTCTTCGGTCCTAAGTCCTAAAGTCCTACAGGCCACAGGCGCTCATCGCGAGCCCTTCAATGAGCGTCTTCTGCACTAATTGTATCCTAAGTCCCACAGGCCTCACGATGAGCGACACAGGTGCCTCATCGCGAGGCCTGCAATGAGCGCCTTTGGCGCTCATTGCAGCCTAAGTCCCACGGGCCTCGCAATTGCATCCCTCAACTTCTCAGCTCGCAGGCCGCAAATGCATGACCAACATCGCAAACGTTCCCTACATTTGCAAGATCCACAACTATATATATGTCTAAGTGTGACGGATGTGAATAAAATTGAGGGGAAAAAAATCATAATTACTGTTCAGATGTGGAGCTCAGTGAAACCACAGTAGACTGGATAAAGAATAAGAGTCAATTTCGACCAAATCTTTTATTGAGAGCAAAGGTGAAGCTACCATAACTTTCCATCTTTCTGCAAAACTTGCATTCAGATGCTAGGTGTTATTGAAGCTGCCTTGAATTGTTTTCCTCCTTTCTACCAAACCTGAATAGAAACAGCACTGAGACAAGTCCCGAAAATGTCACAAATAAAAGTGCAATGATTTTATGGATCAAGACGCAAACACACCTGCTTGTCTAGGGGTTATTGTCTTCAGTGGTGTTGCAATTATAGTAAAGAGACATTTTTTTCTTCATATACACATTTCTACATGGAAACCGAACCGACAGTGGTAATAAGGTAGACATGATGATAAGAGATTTAAACAAGACAATTTGATGAAGAAGATGTGATGATATTCAGAGAGACATTACATCAAATGCTTAAAGGAATGCTATAGTTCAAGAAAATAGACACTTGTTTGTCAAGTATGCATCAAACTAACTTGTTTGTCAAGAAGGCCCCAAGCTATGCAAGCCATGGGCATAAAAACATTTTTATGATAATCTAAATTTTGAAAGACTCTGTTTATGAGTTTCAGAATACATTTTGTGTTTGTTACATCTCTTCCTGAGACTTACAGGGTGTGATTTGTGGCTATCAATGGATGGAGGGTGGGGAAGGATAAACGGAGAGTTTTGTTTAGATAATTGTATAATAATGAAATTCACATCAGATCCCTGTCCTCTACCTAACCAAGAAGCAGTAAACTGCATCAATGCAACCGTAACCCGCCCTCACACATAACTTCCACCTATGTTTCTTGGATTCCTCCAAAACCCAATAGAGAAATAAAATAAAAAAATGTTTTATTATTAAAAACTAGCTTTATGACATTTTTTCTTCTTAATTAGACTTTTAGTCAGACTCAGAGTTTTTAAGCTTTTTTCATTGTGCTTTAAAAAAGTAGTATAGTTTTTAGTCTTAGAGTCTTAGTAGACTTAGTTAACCGGTACCCATGGGGATTGGTAGATGCTGGATAAGTGTAGTTTCTGGTTGCTTGAGAGTTACTATTAAAAGGATTAGCTGCACATAGGATGCACTGCTAAGTATATTTGTCAGTGAGGGTTGTTCTAGCAGCAGCAGCTTTCACTCCTCACTTACACACAGGTATGTTTGGCTGGAGGGTGCGGTGCTGAACCTGGGGAATGTAACGCCAACACTGCCCTGGCTCAGTCACTCATGCCTGTCTGCTTCCAGGTAACATTGCGTTGCAGAGACGTACAGTTGATGAAAGCTAGGTGCCTGGTCTTTGTTTATCGCGAAACAGTTACAGCCTTATTAAAGTGCGATACGGCCAATTGAATAGGGCTCTATATAAGCACAGAGCATATTTTTTTACATACGTTTTTAGTTAATTAACTTCTATCCAAAAGCAAGGTCTTCATTAACTAAAAACTTCTTTAGAAAAACAATGTTCTGTGCTTATATAGAGCCTTATTCAATTGGCCGAATCACAATTTAATAAGGCTGTTAATCTGGTAATTTGTAGTTTAGTTTTATCTTTAGCACAATAGGGACATGCTTATAAGAAACTGAGCAGCATCAAGTAAAAAAATGATCAATATATGTTAAAATAGAAACTGTAAATATCAAATATAGGAAGACTGTTAGGAACTTCACAGGATGAAGGTGAATTATCCCCCAGATTTATTAAGGAGTGTATGTATGTGTAGAGAAGCTGTTGAACAATATTGAGTAAGATTTAATAAAATATATGAATATAGAAACTGTAAATATTAAATATAACAAGATTGCTTTCCTGTACAGCCTCCTTATAAGAAACTGGACAATATTAGATGAAAGATGTAACAAAATACATGAAAATAGCAACTGTAACTATCCATTATAGGAATAGATACCAGCATGGGTAGTAATTGATACATAAGAAAATGCAGCAGACTTTGCTTTACTATTCTGTCTCTGTAGATACTAGTGTCATGATCTACAGCTTCAATGAGCTTTGTAGGAACCTAGTTCAAACCTACCCAGTAGAATCATGTTTTTGGGGGATATTCCTATTACCAGGGATAGAACTAGACCAGCATACGACCACTAGAAGCACCCAGGTGACCACAGGAACAATTAGAGGCAGGATAGCAGGATTATTCTTCCAACAGAATAAAGTTCCCACTGACAATTGATTTATTGATGATGGTCCTGCATTTTTATACATAGCATTGCCCAATCACATTTAGCCTTCAACTCTTGGTAAACAGTTCCTCCACAAATCCCCACCCACCTACATCTTGGCCATGTGGGAGGCCTGTCCTTCAGATGATGGATCTAATATCAGGGTCTAATAGAATATTGATTTTGTGTAACTTATTTACAGCTCGTAATATTTGAACTGTGCTAAAGCCAATGTACTTCTAAGGCCGGTTTTGCAGAATTGGCTTGCCCATAGCCATTGCAAGTAGCTAATAGAATATGTGGCAGAATTAAGAGCCGTTTTAGTTGTGTGTATACATTTACAAATTGGGCAATAGAATAGGATTGGGCAATAGAATAGGGCTCATAGTCTGGAATGGGTTCAGTTATACTTGGAGAAATGAGACCGGGGTATTCACTTTACAGGAGGGTCAGAGCTTCCATAGAATTCTTACAGTTCAATGCTAATAGACTTCTATGGGGTCATATGCATGCATAGTGACAATAGAGATTAACTAGCAAACAGAAGATCAAAAAAGATGGTGGTGCTAAACACTTGAGTGAACTTTAGCTCTGTTTGTTGAAGTAATTACTTCAGTGTTCTATTTTGGCAAGGTTTAACAAGCTCTTTGACAGCTCTATTCAACACAGTGTCATTTGAGTCTATGAGGTGCGACAGTGAGTTTGCTCCCAGATGGCATCCTACCTGACAGCTCATGCTGAGAGCAAACCCTTGATTGTGGTTATTTAATTATAAGATAACCAGACCAGTCTTAAGGAGATACCAACCCTATTTCAATTTAGGCAATAGTGTTTGGTCCCATCTTGTCACCCTTTTCATAACTGAAGGTCCGTTGCTCTCGATATATTGGACCCATCATTCGGGTATCCTGTAACTTGAGGCCTCCTACCACAGCGAACCAAGGTAATATACTTTATTAACTCCCTGGGGGAAATCCAGCATTTGAAGACTAAACATTACTGAATACCATCCAGACATCAACTATTACATACCAAAACTTAGTAACAATAATGATACAGAGCAATAATAAATCCATATGACACACAGTGAAATAACATGGCTGTCATAGTTAAATTGTCCAGGTGGGGAGAACATCTTCTTGGAGAAAGGGAAAGAATGGCACAATTAGCCTAAAGCCCACATCAGTCCAATTGTTTCCAAAAAAGTCCCCCAAAAAAGTCTTAGGGCCAACAACTAGTCAGAGAAAGAATGACTAGTTGGGAACGGTGAAATAGACAGTAGTTATACAGTTTAATAATAATATGTAGGTTAGCCATTCTATTTCAAGTGTAATTATTGTTCCTACATACATATCAGGACAGTGATACATGCTTTGGGGGATATTTCAGTGAGCTATAAATGTGAGAAACAGAGTAAGTGACACAGTTTAAACAGGAGAAAGAGATTCCCACAGTGATAAAATGTTCCCTAAAGACATGTCTGCTCAAAATATCCTAAGTGCTCAACTAATATGTTCATGCACTCACATGTGAACTCTAGTTGCTGCCAGAAAAATCCCACAACAGATTGTTCTCAGTTCACTGTATTAGGAGCCAGGAATGTCAATTGATTGAGTTTATTGGTGGATCAGGAAGTTTAGTACCTGGGTCTGTGCATGAGACTATCATCAGGATGAACAAAATTACTTTTAGGTCAAGCGGGATATGCTGAAGCCTTGTAAATTGCCCACAATATTCAGCAGCTGAGCAGACAGGATAGTATATCACCTCATTGTTTTTCATGTGCAATTCAACTTGGTACTGTAGTTTGAGTTAGTGCACTCCGCTTGACTGGTAGGTCTCATCCCATGCTCAGCAAGCTTGCCTGTGTTTGGGGTGACCGCAGTGTAGCTTGATATAATAGACTAAAAGTACTGAAAGTGTTAGGGCAGGAAATCACGCTGCTAGAGTAGGTAATGGCGCACCCACAGGGGATATATTCACTTGCTTTTTCATATCACAACTCTTTCCTCCTGATCACAAATACCCAGGAGACCAAAATAATTACAATCACTGAAGCAGAATCAAGATGTCTTGTTTATTGTGTCACAAAGTCAGTGTTATATAGACTAAAGATCCACCTACTTATTTGATCATTTGGGGTAAATAAAGAAATGTACATTAGGACATTTTCATTGCAGAAAAGGGCTGGATAGAAAAGACCATTTGGATAGAAACATTTTTACTAATAAACACATTCCATTAACTTGTGATTCTGATATAGAACTGCTTTAAAAATAAAAACATTGCAAAATTACAGTGAATGTCTCATAACAGAAATTGTGCAAGGTTATTTAGCATAGCATAAATTTAACTTATTACTACACAATCATAGTATGGCGTTAACTTTTACTAACTTATAATTATATACCAACGGAAAGAATGAGTTCTATGTGTAAGGGAGAATTGAGTGCAGCTCTCTATTGTGCAATCACACAATGATCTTCTCGTCATTAACAGGATTTCACTGTTGTACTACTACTAAAAGCTGTGAGAAATATTGGCTTTTTACACTCCTATTGTACACTAAAGTCATTTCAAGAATTTTAATAATATATATCTAAATATTCTTTTGGCATTGTTTTTAATTTGCTTCTTTTTTTGTTTATTTTCCTTATCCTTATTTTTTCGGAAATTCTTAGAAAACGTGTTGCTCTAAAGGAAGGCCAGCATTTCCACTGCCATTACAAAAGATTTGAGTTTCGATCAGATCTGGACCATTAGACTTAGAGTGGAACACAGAAGGAGAAGATGTTTTATATAACCCCATACAGTGGCTGGAATAACAACTTTCCTATAAAGGACACATCTTTCAGAGGTATTGATTGGGGTAATTGAAACATACTTTATGAACGTTAATTGTAGTCTGTATTATTGTTTTAATCACACTGTATCAAGTATTAAACACAAAATTAACAAATTTGTTTTGGGAATGCTTGTATCTGTTTATAGTCTAGGTTAGTGGTCCATAACCTAGCTTTCTGGAACCTCTAATCAAACATGGAATACAGAAAAGTGTATGGGAAATACTAATCGTTTAAATATTTTTTTCTGCCTAAATGTTGCACACTTAAATGTGTTGATTTTTCATACGAAAGCACTGTAATTTTAATCAGTATATTTGTTTTTGAAAGTCCAAAATAATTAAACTGCACTTTGTTGGTGCCATATACTATTGAGACAAAAAAGGTATATAAGTTATCTAAGATGGAGAAAAAAGTGCTAAATGCTAAGACTTGTAGCTTGACTCTATAACTCTATTCCAAACAAAACCAGAAAAAAAGGACAGAGCAAAATTGTTATAAATTAAAGCTGATTCCTTTTGCTTATTAATGGACATGTTTTTCCTTTTTCATATACATAATATGTTGGCGCTAGTGATGTCGCGAACATAAAATTTTCGGTTTGCGAACCGCGAACGTGAACTGTCGCAAATGTTCGTGAACCGGCGAACCCGGCGAACCGCCATAGACTTTAAAACCCACAGGGACTTTTTCTGGTCACAATAGTGATGGAAAAGTTGTTTTAAGGGGACTAACACCTCGACTGTGGCATGCCGGAGGGGGATCCATGTCAAAACTCCCACGGAAAATACAATTACATAGTTGATGCAGAGTCTGGTTTTAATCCATAAAGGGCATAAATAACCTAACATCCCCCTCCATCATCATCCTCCCCTGTATCTCTTTACCCTCTCCCTCATCATCCTCCCCTGTGTCTCTTTCCCCCCTTCCTCATCACCCTCCCCTGTGTCTCATCCCCCCTCCCTCATCATCCTCCCACCTCCCTCATCATCCTCCCCTGTATCTCTTTACCCCCTCCCTCATCATCCTCCGCTGTGTCTCTTCCCCCTCCATCATCATCCTCCTCTGTGTCTCTTTCCCCCCTCGCTCATCATCCTCCCCTGTGTCTCTTTTCCCCCTCCCTCATCATCTTCCCCTGTGTCTCTTCCTCCCCTCCCTCATCATCCTCCCCTGTGTCTCTTTCCCCCCTTCCTCATCACCCACCCCTGTATCTCTTTACCCCCTCCCCCATCATCCTCCCCTGTGTCTGTTTCCCTCCTCCCTCATCATCCTCCCCTGTGTCTCTTGCCCCCTCCCTCATCATCCTCCCCCTCCCTTGATGATAAGGGGGGGAAGAGACACAGGGATAAGTGTGAGGGGTGTTAGGGTAAGGGGTGTTAGGGATAAGGGTGAGGGGGTTAGGTGTTAGGGTGAGAGGTGTTAGGGATAAGTGTGAGGGGTGTTAGGGTTAGGTGTTAGGGTGAGTGGTGTTAGGGATAAGTGTAAGGGGTGTTAGGGTTAGGTGTTAGGGTGAGGGATGTTAGGGTTAGGTGTTAGGGATAAGGGTGAGGGGTGTTAGGGTTAGGGTAAGGGGTGTTAGGGATAAGTGTGAGGGGTGTTAGGGTTAGGGGTGTTAGGGATAAGTGTGAGGGGTGTTAGGGTTAGGTGTTAGGGTGAGGGGTGTTAGGGATAAGTGTGAGGGGTGTTAGGGTAAGGGTGAGGGGTGTTAGGGATATGTGTGAGGGGTGTTAGGGTTAGGGTTAGGGGTGTTAGGGATAAGTGTGAGGGGTGTTAGGGTTAGGTGTTAGGGTGAGGGGTGTTAGGGATAAGTGTGAGGGGTGTTAGGCTGCTGTCCATGAGGTAGAAGGCTCTGGAAGGCAGTGTATGCTGCTGATTGGCTGGAATGTGTCTGCTGACTGGGACATGCAGGGTCAAAGTTTGCTCAATGATCAAGTATAGGGGGCGGGTCGAATATCACATATGTTCGCAGTTCGCCGCGAACACGAACATGCTATGTTCGCCGGGAACAGTCCGCCGGCAAACTATTCGCGACATCTCTAGTGGGTGCATTACAAATAAATTATAGTAATAACATATCTACATAACGTATAAATCAATTTGCTGAATGCATCATCACCAAACATTTAGACTTGCATCTTCTTTTGCTAACTTGCCCCCAGTGTCTTATCCTCATTCAAGCACATTGTGTTCTAACAGTGTAACAATTAGGTTATTGTCTACAATCACAATTATAGCTTGGGAAATAAGAAGTGGTGTTCTTTCTAGATTCAGCCCAGTACACAGTGAAAGCTAGAAAATCTAGTTCACAATGCATATGTCTTGGTCATCAAGGGAACAAGAAAATACAATCAGAAATTAGAAATACTCACTCACTCATTCACCTGTAGTTGGTCATGGCTTAAGGTGTAGGTATATAACAAACTCCAGATAACTGGCATTATTTAATCACTCAAAAAATGGTTATCTCAAATCACCATAATGAAGAAATTGTTTTGAGTTAAAGGAAAGCTGTAGCGCATTTACAAGTAAAACACATATGCCTGTTTGTTGGGCATAGACTACTAAAAATAACAAATTCTCTGGAGCCTGGATGAGTAATTAGTTAATTAGGTCTTATTAACAGGTTGTCAAGAGGGATAGCTAGCCAGAACAATGATGTAGACAACTTGTCTGGCTGCCTACGTGACTCTCTTCATTCGCCCCTTACCTTGGAATATGTCCCTTTAATTTAATAAAATGGTTCCCCAATTGTTTGTACCCAGCTTCCCAAGATTGGGACCTAGCACCCCTTATGCGAGAAGCCTAGGGAGTGATTGCTCTCTGTCTTACCCGCGTTTGCTCCAGACTGGGACAAGTTATTCTTATTGCTAGTTACCTAGGATAGTGTAGTAAACACACATTGGAATCCGATTCTGCTGGTGTAACTAGCGGGTAATGTTTTGGGTAGAGTCCGAAGGACAGGTGACTAATGAATAATGTTAGGGTTTCGGCCAATGTTTCCTTTGGTTATTAGGGCAGGAACTTGTTCAGGAATCCAACTTGGTCCCTTTCTTAGACGGATACAGTGAAGGTACCTAGTCGGTAATGGGTTCAGTTAAACTTGGGGAGATGAGACAGGGAGTACTCACCTTTAGAGCTGATCAAGGCTTCCATAGAATTCTTTACAAAAGTCGCTCATAGATTTTACATGGGTCCATAGGTTTGAATGGAATCAATAAGACTTAACTATGAAAAAGTAGATCAAAGGAGATACAGATGATAACCACTTGATCCCAATTGACTGTTGTTTGTTAAAGTAATTGACTTCAAATTGACAACTGTAACAAGTCCTTTGATGACTCTATTCACCCACAAAATTCTATTTTTTGACACCGACCATGTGTTTGCATCCAACTGAATTCTGTCTTTACAGCAAACACTCGGATGAAAGCACAGACCTGGTCAGAGATTGCAAACCTATATGGCAAGCTCTTAAAGTGGTAGAATTTGACAAAAACCATTAACCAGATATTTACCGAAGCATAATTAACTGAATTACCATGGTTTCTAGAAGTCTGCCAGCTCTTCCCTGGACATCTGAATCCTTTACAAGCTCTTTAACCTTGTGCCCCATAACTTTGACCCCATCCCAGAGGACTCAGGCCATATGCTTTATTACATTCCACTGTAACCCATGCCCACCCAGGGCCTATAGGGGTTTGCACAGTCCCCAAGTCTATAAAGCCCCTAAGCGTCCTATTTGAAACTGTAAAAGGATCTGAACATGAAAATATGACATAAAATCTGTACAATTAGATGGAGGAAAGGAAGTACATAAAAGACAAATCATTAAAATAAAATAAAAAATCGCTAATCTTCATAAATCACTATTTAATGAATGAAAACACAGGAAGGTAAAATGCTGAAAAGCAATTCACTCTCTAGCGATACATTTTGTGGCATAACAAAAGAAAACAAAAAGTTCTGTCAGTGGCTGAAGTGTTATTAAGTTAAAGGTACAGGCTGACACAATATCTGTGTAGTAATATCTCAATTCCTCTTTTTTTTGTTGCGTCTGATTTAAGTGTAAGATATATTTATGATTAGGAATTTTCTGCATTTCTCCCTTAAACTGAGTCATTCTCATTTCTGAAATATGTAAAAAAATGTGCAGCATAAGAAACAAAAAGTACTACCGTAGACAGGCTTAATATCAACCAAAGGAGCCTTATTGTGCAACTGAAGGAGACATAATGGTGTATCACCTGAAATTTCTGTGTTGTTGAAAAGTTGAGCCCTATTCTATTCCAGCAATGCAATTTGTAAATGTGGCTGCAGGAGCTTTTTCCCTAACATTACACGCGTATGCAGTGCGTTTCCCTCCTAATATTATGGATCTCACCGGCATCCAGAAACCAAGGTTACACCTATCAAAGCAATAATACAGATTTTCTTGCTGCGCCACAGCCATTGGTGCCAATAGAAAATGGCAAATGGGAAAGTAATTGATAGGGAGAGATAATGTACTGTATTTGTGACCTTCCCACAGCAGCATTGACTATGTTGTAAATTTTCACAAATTAGCACTCAGATCTTGGAGTTGGAGGTTTTGGATTTATGAGTGCGAGCAGGAGATTCAAGAGTTTTGAGAGCAGGTTGTTGAGGATTTTATTGATTTTTATTATCTAAAATATTACTTTACACTCAATTTTACCAGAGACATAAATACTGATAACACATAATATACTGTACATACACATAGAGTAATACTACACAGACATACAAAAATAGCTAGGCCACCAGAAAAAAAGGGAGAATAGAGGAGAGAAGTAGAGAAAGGGAGGGAGTGGAGTGGAGGGAAGGTAAGGGAGAGAGGGAGTGAAGGGGGAGGACTAGTAGCCCTATTAAATTCCCTGAACGTGTAAAACCGTAGCCTGTAACATAGCCCGCAAGACTTGTGGCTATTAAATTGGCCCCATAAAGCAAGCCGCTCACGACTTGAGGCCTAAGGCTAAAAAAAGCAGTGGATCTACATCCTCGCAAATCCTTTGTTCTGTCAGCGAATTTCCAAAGACGCCATGGCCTTTCAAGCCTTTCACCTGCAAAACCATATAACCACACCAATGCATTTTCAAATATAGGGAAAGCATGGAAAGGCATTAGAATTACTTGCACAATAATCCACAAATAAAAAAAATGCATTTAAATTTATTTATTTTTTATCAAATGTTGTAATGGTCATGCATATGCCAATAAGCCATGCAGCAACATGCACAAGGCAATTAAAGACACACTACCTGATTAAATTGCAACACAAATTCATAAAACTCATTCCATATTAACCCTTTCTCACTCACAGAGGCTCTATTGTGGACCCTAAAATATAAATATCATTGCATATACATCTCGCTCATCACATCTACATTTGGGAACACAAATAGTGGCCATATTTTACCGCCACATCACATATATCAAGTACCCGGTGAACATTTTATTATTTGTTGTCTGACTGCCTGTGACCCTATGGACTGCAGCACATACAGCTAGGTCTCTGTCTATACTGTTCTACAATGTTTGCATGCCAAAGATACTGGAGTTGGTTTCCAGTTCCTTCTCTATTGGATTGTGATTTGTCTGCTATCACCTGCCCACCAACACTGGCCGTACATGGTATAGCTCACAGCTTCATTCAGGTACACAAGCCCCTTCACCACCACCACTTAGCAATCTACACTAATGTAAATTGATGAATAGCAGAACATAATGGGAGGTCACCAAATGGGAATGGCTATACATCTTGGCACATGGCCAACGGCAATGGCGTGGGACTTACCAGTATGGGCGTAGCGGAGATTACCCCTGATGGAGATGATTTGGCTGTTGATCCATGTGCCCTGATGGGTTACAGTAGATTAGTGTGGTGTATTTTCCCCTGGTCCCCTTCAGCATTGCTAAGTGGTGTGGTAAAGGGGCTTGTGTACCGCAATGAAGCTGTGAGCTATACCATGTAGGGTCACTCTAGGTGGGCACGTCATAGCAGAGAAGTCAGAAAAATCCCAGTCCACTAGAGAAGGAACTGGTAACCCACTCCAGTGTCACCTGTCATATTCATTTTAGGCCCTGAGGGGAATGTTCATACTCAACAGTATCACTAATTGGACTTGGTCTGTGTATTAAACCTTTATTATTATTATATATGATACATATATATTATATGATATTTAATCCTATTATGACTATTATTCTTTTTATATGTATAGATCTATTGCATGTTAACTAGTGCTCATTAGTTTACATATATAGGAATGTGACAATGTGATGCATGTGGATGCTCCATAACCCCAACCATTAAAAACACATTGACATGGTTAGAATGGTATAACAAAGCTTTATTTCATACACAGTGCATGATCAGAAATGGACAAGACTGTGCATAAATATCATGGTTGTGGTGTGGGCGGATACCAGAAGGGCAAACGGCTGTGGGCCGTCAAAGGACACCTAATGGGTTAACTGTTAGACAACATCATACGGATAGAGCATAGCATCTGCTAGGGTCACATGTGGTCAGGACACCGCAGTAACAATAATTGAATGTGACATAGGAACATCATATAACACTACATTTCATAGAAATAACCATTAATGCGCATACACGAACCATATGGTCTTCATCTGCTATATTAAACAGATGCTAGAAATCATGGATCATGTGATACTAATCATTTACATGCAGTGTGTTTTCATACATTAAGACAAGGAACTGGCAACCCACTCCAGTATCACCTGTCATATTGTTAGCAGGCCCTCAGGGGAATGTTGATACTCCACCATATCACTAATTGGACTTTGCATGTGCATTAACCCTTTATTTTTGATTATATATGATATATTATTATATGATATCTAGTCCAATCTGACTAGTATTATTGTTTTATGTATTGATCTATTGCATAGTTACTAGGGCTCATTAGTTTATATATATAGGAACATGACACAAATATGATGTATGTGGATGTCCCATAACCCCAACCATTATGAACACACTGATACAGTTAGAACAGTATAACAAAACTTTATTTCATACACAGAGCACAATCAGAAATTGTCAAGACTGTGCATTAATATCATGGGTGTACTGTTAGTGGATCCAAGGAGAGCAAGAGACTTGTGGGAAAAAGGGGATACCTAAAGGGGGTAATATGATAGTCTAGATTAAGCATGATGCATAGCACCTACCAGGGTCACATGTGGTCACTACACCACTGCAACCTGAATCTGATGAAAAAAAGTATCATCAGAAATCACTCCATTTAATTGAAGAAACCATTAATGTGCATATCACTTACAACTTGTCTGGATCTGCTCAATGAAACAGATGATTCAACCTCTGGACTCCAGTTTCACACATACAGTGTGGTGACAAAAAAAAAGAAAAAAAGTGGTCAACTAAATAATAGCGGAGGAGGATAAAAAATCTAATCAACATGCATGTACAGCAAAGTGCTAAATACTGTAACTGTAACAATATACCAACTCACCTGATTCCCATCTGCAAGCATTACTAACTATTAGCTAGTTCTCTTGATAATCAGCAATATGGGGAAATACCTATTAATACAGAGAGGACAGAGAGGTCAGCAGCCAGATTCACTGTTACTTACATGAGACCCAATCTGTCCTCAGACTGATATTGAGGTTACGATCGCATACTTCACTAGTGCATATATAAATGCTGGCTGTGATTAACATGCCATTGTGAGACTTTGCAAGTCCACTGCCATAGCGGTATTAGTCTACATTTAAGCTAACAACAATCATGTCTTAGATATCTGGCTATACGATAGCTTTAAGATTGTGGGAGCTACATGTTAAGGGGGGCTGTCATTGAAGGAATGCCTACCTGAGAGGCACTGGGAAAACCTCATAAATTTCCTCCATAATGTTTGCAAATGCAGGAGATGCCTTTATGGACCTGAATTGCACCTAAAACAAAAAAGAGAAAATAAAACTAAACATAAAAACTAAAGCCTGAAAAATCAAAGGGACTGCAGCATCTCTTCTCAACATCATTCCTCAGTGACCATCAATCGGTGACATGTTAAACAGAACCTTACTTGTCCACAGAGAAGAGGATCATGGACCGTGTGATGGGAGGTATCCATCTGCATACAACCTATTAATCCAAGTTTTAACAAAATCTAGCCTGGCTTATGTGATGGTAATATGTTGTAAGCAGATGGCTATCCCAGATCACATGGTCCACGATCCTCTTCTCTGTGGACACATAGGGTAACATTTCACCAACTGATGGTCACTGAGGAATGCCATTGAAAAAAGATGGTGCAGTCCCTAATTTGTATTTAATATTGTTTTTTTATTGTTTTTTTATTTTAGGCACAATTCAGGTCCATGTAATTGAAATATATACACATTGGCTATCAATTAATGACATCTACCAGCAGAATTATCTCACATGACATCAATTAATCATATATCATGTTTTAGCATATATGGTTGTTGTTAAGTTTAAATTATATCAGTACGGATGGTGTGGGGCTAGCAAGTCCTATAAGGGCATGTTATTCAAAGCCAGCATTAACTAATGTTGATGGCAAGTGATTCCCCATGACAGATACATAATGGTTTGCAATGCATGTGAATGAAGTTCATGTAAGTTGGTTTATTGTTACAGTTATAGTGTTTACCACTGTATTGTAGAAAAATATTTTTTTAGATAGATTTTTCTTCTTTTATGATTTTTTTAGGTTATGACCACCTTTTTTTACATTTTCTGAATACACTGTATGTGTGTAACGTAATTGGATTACACAATCCGTAAGTTAATGCATCTGTGTAATGGAGCAGATGAAGACATGTATGTGCTATGCGCATTACTGGTTACTTCTATTATATGAAGTGTTGAATGATGACATTTTTATTCATATGATAATGGGTACTGTGGTGTAATGACCACATGTGACTCTAGTATTATTATACAGTATTACCTTAACCCTTTCAGTTTTTTTTTCCCATTTTTATCAGCCTCTTGTCCTCTTGGATCTACACATGCCAAACCCATGATATGAATGCATAGTCCGATATGTTTATGACTGTGCTCTGTGTATCTAATAAATGAAGATATTGTTATACTGTTATCAATGTTTCCATGTGTTTCTCATGGTTACTGATTTGGGACATCAACATACATAACAATTACTTAACACTAATGTTTTAGAATATTGGTCATCATCCTGTATACCCATCCATTCATGTATTTGATGACTGTAATCATATGTTTAAATGCGAATACATTTTTAAATACATTTAAATAAAATTAGTAATTGATGCTGTTGTGGCCAAGTGTTTCCACTTTATATTTTAAAGCTGATGCTAATGTAATCATTTTTAACATAAATTCACATATTGGTGCACATAACACCTGACTTCTGCATTAAGTGTGACATGATGATGACATATATATTCTTTTTATTCCAAAACTTAATGTGAACATTCCAGAACATACCAGTGACTCACATGTATTAATGTGTCCAAGCGTGTTCAAGCACTTATTTTAATGATATTAAGATATTATCACTATTTTCTAAAGTACAGTATGTGTTAACAACATAATTAGTGATTAGTGGGAGTTAATAGTTTGATAAATATATATGTTTAATAAATTCATTAAGACTAGCAATAATTTCACATCATTATTATTGGTATACATGTTGCCACACAAACAACAGTAATGACGTGAGACTTGATAGGACAGGTGTACCCAGGATTCCTGATGATGGAGATAGGAGTCCTGGTGCTCCACATGCCTCTCCACCGCCTCCTTTTTATGTTTTTTTGGCTTTCCTGAACAATTTCAAGACATTAGTGTAATCCCCCTGAGCCTATACATCCTGTTCCTTACATGCTCCATGTGAAAATCCACCATCAGCATTACCCAGTCCTCTGTTTAAGGCCTCATGATGTCCATACCCCCCCCCCTCCCCCGTATGAGACCCAAGGTTCTTGTGTAGATAACCTACCTACCCAAGGATGTGATATAGATTATGGCTGTCAGTACTGTGGTGATGATCACTACTGTTGTTGGGAATTGTTTGTTGTGTGTCTATCCATTTAATAGTGAGTGCTTCAGAACATCTGTTATGGTCCATGTGTGTTTGCTGATTAATATTAAACTTTTGTGTACTGTGGTCTGTGTTCCCCTGCGGAGGTGTGATTTTGCCAATAGTTGGTGTTCTAATATATATGTGATGGCTGAAACAAAATAATAATAACATATTATTTCTTGTGGAGTTATATGGTTTTTGATGCTATTTATTCATGTGCTGTCTCTTTAATAGTTTTAACCACCTGTGAGCACAACATTTTCTGTTCCCATATGTATGATGACTAACACTTGGAAATTGTAAATTACATTGTTTTTTGTTTGTTTTTTTGCATTTTCACTCTTTAATCCAATATCACTTTATACATAGCCCCTTTTAGCATATATTTGCTGTATAACACAGCATTGAAGCATAGCATAGAATGGATTATGCACAAATTAGGATCCTACCCAGAAAATAGAAGTAAAATATCAGAAAGGCCACTGAAGTGATTTAATAAGGATTACTATATATACAGTATGTATACACTACATAGACTTTTTAACCAACCGTCTGATCTCCACATTTTAACATGCAGGTGATGTTAATCATTTAAATTAGGCACATATTTTCTTAAAATGTAATAGGTGAAAGCTATTAGGGCATCATTTGATCCTTTGCAGATTACAACTTTAAGTGGGATATCTTTAAAGGATCATTCAAGTTTCATATTGATAGTTTGCTCTTTTGAAGAATATGACTTGATAATTTGCAATTTTTTTTTAAATAATTGCTCTATTGACAGCAGACATGTTGCCTTTATCCCTAACACAATTTGAAGCATGGGAGGAACCATGGATGCAAATAGGATCTGAATTCAGTTCTGTTGATAGAATGACATTTTCAATATCCACCCACTATTAAAGTCAACCGGGGGAGGTGGCTTTGTCTAACAAACAGGTGTTAATTTTGTGGTACAAATTTATACCAACATAATAACAATAGCCATTGGCGGAGACTTGCTGCTGTATTCTCCCAAAGGCTGCTCTATCAGGTCACCTGCTGGGAGCTTCCTGGGGAGAACACGTGTACTGTGTTAAAGTGGTAGATTTTCCACTACTAGAACTAAATAGAAGAGTAGGCCCCATGAGAATAACTCTCAAGATATAGGCAGATTTGCAGTCTCCAATGATTCAAGCAGATTAAAATTTAAGATATTCTTGAATACTCCTGGCTTACTTCTGGCTCCCTATTTCTAGTCCTGTGAATGAATTACACTATTCAGAATCAAACTTATCAAGACACCTCTGAAATAAACAAAATGTTTACAAAACATATTAGGTCTTAATTTACTAATAAAACTAGTAAACCATTAGTGCGATTAAGTTAATTTAGAGTTTTGGTCCCGCAGACTCCTTTCAATACCTCTCTGTCTACTAGGAGTATTTGCTTCCAGCAATGAATATGATCCAGTGCTCCATATCAGGGATGTCAGAAGAATATCATCTTACTCTATGAACTTGTAAATTAAATTGTTTTTTTCAATTGCCCATGTGTGTCTATAGCAATGTTAAGCATTAATTTCTGATGAAACTGCATGCTTTTGTGTTGTTGTATAGTGTTTTACTGTCTCACTAAGTGTTGCTTCAGCTCTCAGCAATGGTTTTAAAACCATTTGCAAGTGGTATTTAGTACTCAGATTTTCATTTACATATTTGATCTTTTTCTGATTTATCTGTTTGCCTTTATTTCCAAGTAAACAACTGAATAGTGATTTGGTGTAAAAATAAGAAGCTGTCAATTGTAATATTTCGGCAGTTAAAAAATCAATGGGAAAGCTGGCCGTAATTTGCGTCTCTGTCCTGCCTTAGTCCTCAGGGGAAGCTCTCTCACAATCATGCTGCGATGGGTGAATAGAATAGCTAGGGAAAGTTACTGTTCACTTTTTACATGTGTAACTTTGTAATATAGGGAACTGAATGAGGCTCATTGTCATTACCTCTGGAAAACAATCCTCTCAGGCCTCTGCCAACTTTATATATAAACCATGATGCATTTGAATGAAGATAACATTTGATTTGTCCAATTAATATTTGATCCCAAACAACAGAACATACCTGATGGGTACATTTGCAACACAATCATGTCAGACACAGTCTCAAATTCACTTCTGGAACCACCCAAGCTATGAAGGTCAACAGAAACACTGGCTTCAGCTTCCTTATCATACAATGCTGAATGGAAGAGAGCTGGATATACACAATAAGGAGCCAATATATCTGGAACCTGTGCTAGCTCTAGCAGATGTTTTTAATCTAACCAGCACTATAAGATCCTCTGAAGAGGAAAGCATCTGATATCACTCCCCCAATATACTTGCTAATCACCTGATGCACTAAATAGGCTTCATTCTGTGCAAATAAAATTAATCGGCAGCTTTGTGAATCACTAGAGGAACATAACAGAGACTTGCACAGGTCTAATACTAATAGCCCTTTACTAACACAGTAGAAATTCACATAACAGTTACCTGCAGCAACTCATGGGAAGTAAAATCAAATTGTTCTGAAGAAATACTTTAAGACAAATAGAAATATATATATATATATATCATAATAGGTTTTCTTGTCTTCAGATCTGTGTTTGTTTGTGGTGTACCTTGCCTCCATCTTCATTCAGATGGTCCAGGACTTGAGCTTCCCTGGAATCTTTTTTTTTTTTTCATGTTGGGTGTTTTTTTAAGGTAATACTGTTGTTGGTGGATAGCCAAGCTTCCCCTTGTTTAAGAAATATTTATTAAGATGACATTTTGTTTAGTTTTGACTGCTTGAGTATTCAGTGAGTCAGATTTAAAGATTTTTTTTTATGGCAATGTGGCTTTTGGTTGCTAATGTTAGGAATTGTAGCAGTTTGTTATTGGGATTGGGGAGCTTGGGTCTTGAAAGGCCTAGGAGACAAGACCCCATATCTGGTTCTAGTTCTGTCACTGGGAATAAAGGTAAATTGGGCAGCTTTGTAATATAATTTGAAATTGGAGATTGATAGGCCTCCTCTAGATTTGTGTGTGAACATAGTGATTCTAGCAATTTTATTGCATCAGATACATTTGAAGGTTTAATTTGGAATTTGTCTAACTCTGTAGAGTTTATTGCAATGGGTAAGGGTCTAAATAGATATAGTAGGCTGGGTAAAATGTTTATCTTAATGGTAATATATATTTGCATATCACCTCTTAGGGCTATGTGGTGGTACAGTTGGCTTTATAGAGATCTTCAATTTGATTCATTTAGTATTTTATATATTTTTCCTGCCATCTGAAATTGAAGTTAAGTTTACTGCTTCTATTTTGTCTATATTTACTGCTTCTATTGTGTCTAGCCTGAGAATCTCTGGAATATATCTAGTTTATGTATTAGTATAGGGATTAAGGTGAGAGGTTTTGTGAGGGTGCAGAGAAAGTTGTCTGCACAGAGGCAACATTTGAATTGATGTAGGCCTATATTGACCCCATGTATGCTAGAATCAGTTATTATGTTATATGTGCAATGGGTTCAAAAGCCAAATCAAATAAAAGAAGGGACAGAGGGCATCATTGTCTGGTTGCTCTTCATATAGAAATGTATTCATTTACTTGTCCTATACGTATTGGAGTGGCTTTGGGGGAGTTGTGGAGTTCTTTATAGTTGAAAACCTTTTAAGTGTCTACGGCTGGTAGACAGGCTAGTGTTTGAGATTTGTGGACCAGGTGTGAGATATTGAGGACACGTCTGATGCTGTCATCCGTCTGTCTGTGCGGGATAAAACCAACTTGATCCTTATGAATATGTCTAGGTAGAAATTGGGTCACTCTATCCTCCATGAGTTTCATTAGGATTTTGATTTCTCTGTTCAGTAGTGATATGAGTCTATAATCTTTTATATTCAGGGGGTCTCTTCCTACTTTGGGGATAACCACTACGACTTGGATTTATTTTGATGAAACAGAACCTTCCATCTCTGCTTTGAGGGGAAAGAAAAAATATTAACTTTTATTTATCTGAAACTGCATGCTATATTTAATATTCAATACCTAACAAACAAACATATGAACTTTGAAAAGCATTACAGTGATCCTTTAAGCATAGATTGCTAGATCTTGCTCTAAGTGATTGAGACCCATATAAAACTGCAAAACCATATAAAACTGACAAAACTGATGCAGACCCAATAAAAGTAATGAATGGAATATTTGGGCAGGGAAAGGGTTTATAGCATGATGTTAATTTGAACAATAAATTGGTGGGTTTCTAGATTTTACTAGGTATATGATATATCTATGTATATATAGTATTGTATTATTAAGAAGTACTTAAACGCTCTGTTTTTAAAATCATACAAATAGGCCCTACATGGGTCTGCCCCTTGCAGCGTATGCAGACACAGACTTTGTAGTGCTGGATTTGCATTGCAATGTACTAGTCTAGAAGTCTATCTCAGCAGCATGTTACAAAATATTGTCTGCACTTCCAGCACTACAGACTCTGGTCCCCATTTAATTCCCAGCCCGTAATTGTCTTCATACAGGCCATATGTCTGCGGGTTCGAAATTTGCTACAGTTACAGAGAGTAGCGGAGCTAGTGCATAGGGGGCCACAGTGCAAAAAAAAATCTGGGCCCCCTATAAACATATAGAAAAAACAAATATATAAATATGTGGGTCTGTGTATATATATATATATATATATATATATATATATATATTATATATATATATATATATATATATATATATATATATATATATATATAATATATATATATATATATATATATATATATATATAATATATATATATATATATATATATATATATATATATATATATATATATATATATATATATATGTATATATATATATAAATGTATTCCACAATAATCATTTAGTGTATGGTGAGCACAAAAGTGAGAAAAGCTCTCCACCGTACAAAGTACAGAAAACGAATAATACATTAATAAGCCCATTTGCATGTCTAAAAGGCGGGGACATGCAAATGAGAAAACAATGTACCTCACTCTTTTAATCCAAAAATAGCAACTTTATACATTGCTCCCTTAAAGCATATGCCCGCTGTATTAAACAGCTTTTAAGCAAAGCATCGGGTTGGATTTTACACAAACCAAGAATCACTCATATACAGGCCTGTTTCAAGCTTTTGGCTATCATCAGTATGAGGTAGATTCTGGTTTGTGCAATAGATTTTGTAGGATTGGGTATTCCACAATAATCATTTAGTGTACGGTGAGCACAAAAGTGAGAAAAGCTCTCCACCGTACAAAGTACAGAAAACGAATAATACATTAATAAGCCCATTTGCATGTCTAAAAGGCGGGGACATGCAAATGAGAAAACAATGTACCTCACTCTTTTAATCCAAAAATAGCAACTTTATACATTGCTCCCTTAAAGCATATGCCCGCTGTATTAAACATCTTTTAAGCAAAGCATCGGGTTGGATTTTACACAAACCAAGAATCACTCATATACAGGCCTGTTTCAAGCTTTTGGCTATCATCAGTATGAGGTAGATTCTGGTTTGTGCAATAGATTTTGTAGGATTGGGTATTCCGCAATAATCATTTAGTGTATGGTGAGCACAAAAGTGAGAAAAGCTCTCCACCGTACAAAGTACAGAAAACGAATAATACATTAATAAGCCCATTGCATGTCTAAAAGGCGGGGACATGCAAATGAGAAAACAATGTACCTCACTCTTTTAATCCAAAAATAGCAACTTTATACATTGCTCCCTTAAAGCATATGCCCGCTGTATTAAACATCTTTTAAGCAAAGCATCGGGTTGGATTTTACACAAACCAAGAATCACTCATATACAGGCCTGTTTCAAGCTTTTGGCTATCATCAGTATGAGGTAGATTCTGGTTTGTGCAATAGATTTTGTAGGATTGGGTATTCCACAATAATCATTTAGTGTATGGTGAGCACAAAAGTGAGAAAAGCTCTCCACCGTACAAAGTACAGAAAACGAATAATACATTAATAAGCCCATTTGCATGTCTAAAAGGCGGGGACATGCAAATGAGAAAACAATGTACCTCACTCTTTTGTTGCTATTTTTGGATTAAAAGAGCGAGGTACATTGTTTTCTCATTTGCATGTCCCCGCCTTTTAGACATGCAAATGGGCTTAAAAATGTATTATTCGTTTTCTGTACTTTGTACGGTGGAGAGCTTTTCTCACTTTTGTGCTCACCATACACTAAATGATTATTGTGGAATACCCAATCCTACAAAATCTATTGCACAAACCAGAATCTACCTCATACTGATGATAGCCAAAAGCTTGAAACAGGCCTGTATATGAGTGATTCTTGGTTTGTGTAAAATCCAACCCGATGCTTTGCTTAAAAGCTGTTTAATACAGCGGGCATATGCTTTAAGGGAGCAATGTATAAAGTTGCTATTTTTGGATTAAAAGAGTGAGGTAAATTGTTTTCTCATTTGCATGTCCCCGCCTTTTAGACATGCAAATGGGCTTATTAATGTATTATTCGTTTTCTATATAAATGTACATATACATATACATATACATATATATATATATATATATACTAGCGACTTGCCCGTTTTTGGTCGTCTGAGCACCTTCGGCACTCATTGCAAACCTCTCCCATCGTGTACATTTGCTCCTCTGACCACTCTCATTGTGAGCCCTGTGCTCAAAGCTTTTGGCGCTCATTGCAATCCTTTCCTCTGCTCTACTTTTGGTTCTCTTAACACCCTGTGCACTGATTGTGAGTGCCTTCTGTGCTCATTGTGAGGCTCTCTGCTCGTGCAGTTTTGGTGGTGTGAGCACCTTTGTCAGTCATTGCAAGGGTCGCTCTGATCGGCTTTTTAGCTCATTGCAAACCTCTCCCCTTGTGTACTTTTGCTCGGCTGAGCACCCTCGGGGATCATTGTGAGCCCCACGCTGAACGCCTTTGCAGATCATTGCGATCCTCTCCCCTGGTCCTTTATATATATATATATATATATATATATATATATATATTTATATATATATATATATATATATATATATTTTGTAATGCTAATTAATGAATTAATGAAATAATAAATTAATACTTATACTTTAATTATACTTTACCGATTTGTAATTAATATATCCAGCAATCAATATCATGAAGAGCTAACAATCTGTTTTGATGTTCCTGCAGCATACAATGTACATTTGCAGTGTTGCTGACCTGAGGTGTGTCAGCAATGTGTGAAGTGTACAGTGTAAATAAGCTGCGTGCGCACGGGGAAACCGTTTGTTTAATTGTGTAATTGGGCATTTTGTAATGGTAATGTTATTAGTTGTAAGTTAGTGTTGTGAGGTGATTGTCTATGCGTTACGCGGGTGTGGGGCATTTTCCGTTGCCCCTGATAGTGTCTTATGTGCTTGGCGGTGTTTTGAGTGTTTAGGCGTCGTGTAGCCTCGTTTTTGTTTTTTGTTGTCCACCATTTTTTTTTCTTGCTTAGGCGATTTTCGTGTGTGGAAACTCGGCAAATTGTGGTTAAATTGTTGTGCAACCTGACTCCCAGACGTCGTGGCTGTCCCCCCGTGCTGTGAGTGGTGTTAGTTTTGTATTTTTGTTAGTTTTGGTGGTCTTATAGTTGTTTTTGTATGTGCGCGGTTCGGCCGTTAACTTCGTATTTTTTTGACCTCGTATTTTTCTAAGCGCCGCTAGTCGTATTATTTTTTTGTTAAGTGCCGCTTTTGTTAAGGGCCGTAATTTTTGCACACTTTTTTTTAAAACTGCTACGGGTCTCGTTTTGTGAATGGTGTAATTGAGATTTAGTTCCGTGGGTCACCTCCTCACTGCCTAAGTCGTGCGGGGTCGTAGGGATGAGCGGCTACGGCGCTCATCTCCACCAGCGCAGTAAGCGCCTTCGGCACTCCCTGCCTAAGTCAAACGGGGTTGTACGGATGAGTGCCTATGGCGCTCATCTCCATCAGTGCAAGGAGCGCCTTCGGCACTCCTTGCCAACAACTGTGGCCCTTGACTCGCAAGGGCCACAGTTGCAGGGGGCTCGCGTTTGCAACAACCCGTATTGCATACAACTATATATGTGAAATATATATAAATATATCACATATATAATTGTGAGCAGAAAAATGTTGGTAACTCAATGTTAGATTTAAGCAGGCTGATTGGCTATTGTTGTTGGTGGCGGCGTCGTGATTGGTTGCTAGGTCCACAGCTTGCTCTGTGATTGGCTGCGCGGTAGTGTAGTGTAACAGTATGGAGAGTTTGGAAGGTTAAGCCTCAGCGGTCCGGAGGCTCTGGTACATTAACCTGACCAAAACCAGAGAGGAGAATGGGGAGGCGAGTCAGGAATACCGGGAGCAGAGTGGGAAGGATGGCAAGCACTGAGCCCGAGGGGTCCCGTCAAGAGGCTGCCGAGCATCGCCTCCCTGCACACTGCCTCTGTGATTGATAACATGCGGCTGTGTTTTCACAGCCTGTCCTCGGCAGTGAAGCTCAAGCTGCTGCTGGGGATGATACACCTCCCACGCCACACCGTGCATGAGGTGAGACCGGATCCCTCCCACAACCTCCTCCCCTGGGCGGGTGCCCCGGTGTGCTGAGGGGAGAGGAGCTGCAGAGTGGCCCACTTATCCCCAACACACACATTGCCAGCACACCCCCCACACGCACAAACACTCATTTACTACACAAACTCACATGTACACTCATCTATGACATCTGGCACACTCATCACTAAAACACACCACTCATCCTCATCCCCAAGGCACACATGCAGAGTCATCTCCAACATACATACACTCTCATTAACAACTCTTAAATGAACAATTCCCCCTCAACACATACATTCCTCATAACATACACACTCATACACAAAACATAGACACACTTATTAACACAACAGACACAGGAGAGGGAGGGGGGGAGACAAAGGGGAGGGAGGGGGACACAGGGGGAAAGAGACACAGGAGACGGAGGGGTGGAAAGAGACACAGGGGAGGGAGAGGGGTGGAAAGAGACACAGGGGAGGGAGGGGGAAGAGACACAGGTGAGGGAGAGGAGGGGAGAGACACAAGGGAGGGAGAGGACGGGGTAGAGACACAGAGGAGAGACACAGGTGAGGGAGAGGAGGGGAGAGACACAGGGAAGGGAGAGGATGGGAGAGAGACACAGGAGAGGTGGGGGGGAAGAGACACAGGAGTGGAAGAGGAGGGGGCACATGGGAGGGAGAGAGGAGGAAGAGGGGGAAGAGACACAGGAAAGGGAGGGGAGGGATGGGGAGAGAAAAGGGAGGGAGAGGGGGGAGACACAGGGGAGGGAGAGGGGGAGAGACACAGGGGAGGGAGGGAGGGAGAGACATAGGGGAGGGAGAGGGGTGGAAATAGACACAGGGGAGGGAGGGGGAAGAGACACAGGGAAGGGAGAGGAGGGGAGAGAGACACAGGGGAGGGAGAGAAGGGGGAGAGACACAGGGGAGGGAGAGGAGGGGGGAAAGACACAGGGGAGGGAGAGGGGGGAGGAGAGACACAGGGGAGGTAGGAGGGAAGAGACACAGGGGAGGGAGAGGGGGGAAGAGACACAGGGGAGGGAGAGGGAGGAGAGACACAGGGGGAGAGGAGAAGGGAGAGACACAGGGGAGAGAGAGAGGAAGAGGAGGGGGAGAGACACATGAGAGGGGGGAGACACACAGGGGAGGAAGAGGGGGTAAGAGACACAGGAGAGGGAGGGAGGAGGCAGGAGGAAAGAGACAAGGGAGGGAGGGGGGAGAGTCACAGGGTAGGGGGGAGAGACACAAGGGAAGGAGAGGGGGAAAGAGACACAAGGGATGGAGAGGGGGAAGAGACACAGGGGAGGGAGAGGAAGTAGAGGGGGGAAAGTTTTCAATGAGCGCCTCCCGTCAAGAAGAGGGTGGGAAAGGTAGAGGGAGGGGAGGGACGGGGAGGAAAGAGACACAGGGAAGGGAGTAGAGGCGGGGAGAAGCTCGCATTGAGCACCCATTGGTTTCCCAGTATTTTAAAGTACAGTATTGTGTTTATATTTGCTTTTATAGTGTTAAGAACAAGTGTTTAACCCACTTGCCATTTACAGGGTTGAAGGCAATTGCGTGCTTGTTGAATTGTTGCAATTACATATGAATTTTGCGCTGGTAACATTTACAGGTTTGAAACATCAAAGGAGGAGATAAGACTGAGTGATTTTTAGCCTGTAACATGCAAATGGATTGTGAGTAGCAAAATGTAGCCAATTTTATGTATACTGTTACGTGCTCCATTACGGGCTTAAGTTTTTGGATTTGGACAATTAAATAGGGGCCTCTGTGTCTCTGTATGCTCCTAGGGTAGACCCATGCATGTACTATTTACTTATACTATTTAATTGTATGATTTTAGGCAGTAAAAACAGCAGTTTTAAGTTTTTCTTAATAAATAAGTACATAAAACATTCTCAAAAATTCTGATGTTCTTTATAATTGTTTCTATGTTCATAGCTTACACACTCATAATGTTTTTAATTTGCTATGTAGTTTTTCTTAAACTACAATATTCCTTTAAAATTAAGGAGTATGTGTACAGGCTTCCTCTATTTTTGTTTTACCTTTAATAGCGTGCCTAAATGCCTATATCTTACTTCTCAACATTTCATGTAATCAAAGATGGACACATATTCCCATGTATAACCCTACGGAATATGTTGGCGTGTTACAAATAAGCGATAATAATATTAATAATGTTTTCAAAAAGACACACAATTTCCTGCTGTCAAGCTATATAAATAGACATATGGTTAAACTGTTCTTAAAATACAGATATACTCAAAATCAGGCTCTAGCCTGATAAACTTGCCTAATATCTTTTTATTATTACTTCTTGAAGAAAACAATTGGAAAGAAATAGGAGAAAGACATTGTTGGGCAGCAATGACTTTAAATGTGGGACAGAGGGACAGTCCCTCAAACAGAAGAACAGTTGGAAGATTTAGCTTTTTTTTTTTTTTTTTTTGCTTGGGTAGCATTAGTTATTGTGCAGCTCTATTAACTAATAATGGAATGAACAACAGATCACCACCAGAATATTTCTTGGGTGGTGCTTTGTTATATCTTTGTATTACTTCTGCATTACAGAGAAACTGTGATAAGAAGAGTACATATTCAAATTTCTTGCACATCAAGAAATTTAGCAAGTAAGGAAGAGCAAAGTATAATGTAAGACATTGGGCGAGAGATAAACACATTACTAAGGTAACCATGACAACAATATAATATATATTATTTTTATATGAGCTTTTAAGGGACAATCACTTCAAAATTAAGTTATTTTTTAAGTTCCTCTTCTAGGGACATGGAACACAATTAATGTTTTATACATTTAGAAGAACATACTTTAAACATTACCACCAAGTTGTGTTTTGCAATAAAAAATATTAAGTAAAACCTGTTTAAATTTCATTACAACTAAGAGGAAGTGCACAGAGCATACATACAGGACAAGCCCCCAGATAAATTAAACAATTGGATCAGCTTTTTTCTACTTTGAGGACTTCATTTGAATAGAATAACACATAATGATAAATTATCAATATCATTTTAAAAATGGAAAAACTTTATTCACACACGCTCTCAAAAAAACGGAGCTATTAAAATAAAAGAACTTATGTACTGTACAGTTTCCAGTCTCCAATTATGTATATATGTGGGCTTGCATTATATGGGCTTGTATTATATTTCTTCAGGGGACAATACTCTAACATATAACTAAATGTATTTCTCATTCAAATACACAATATATTATAGGATCTTTTTATATTAGATGAACATTAACTTAGCACTATAGTCTACATTTTTTGCAACAGGATAGACTTTATTATTAATTATTAATGCAGGCTGTATATCCATGTTATCTTTAACCCTGGCTGTAAATATGGAATCTGTAGTATGAAAGACTCATTCCTCCACATGCTATTATTTTATCTTGATATAAGATTTTTTTTTTTATATTTTCATTGTAATCAAAAAGAAATGCTAATGATTAACATCTATGTTGTAGATATACATAAATACAGAAATGTATTTGTTCTCTTATATCATTTTCATAGCATTAACAGTGATAAATCAAAAGAAAAGTATTTTACTATTTTTTCTCTTTTTAGTTTTTTATATGTCAGTTAAATATCTTAAATATTATAATAGAGGGAGGGGAAGAAAATGGATAGTGGGATAATTTAAGAAATTATTTTGTGATTTTGGATTAATTCTTTTCTTTTCTTTTTATTTCTTTTTTCTTCTTTTCCTATTTTCTTTTTCCTTATTTTTCTTTTCTATTTTCTATCCCTTGTCTCCTTTTTTCTCTCCTTTTCTTTTCTCTCCTTTTTTTTCCTTCAGAGTTTTTTTAGGTTCTTGTGCTATTAATTTATTTATTTTTGTCTATTTTCAGTTTCTAAATGTTCCAACAGGATCTGCATTTTTTTAAGTTTTCATCTATAATTGCCGACATCATGTACATTGTGTGTATATATTAAAAACATTTTATCTCTTCTATTGTGAGTGTATCTGATTTCCATTTTTTAGTTATGATAAATCTAGTAGCTAAAAATATTTGATTTATTAGTAGTTGTGTGTATTTTGATATATTTGATATAGGTAATCCTAATAATGGTTTTCTGTGGATAGGGAATCCTGTGAGTGTTTGTAATATTGAATATGTTTATTTCCATAATTGTGAGATTTTAGAACGTTTAGATAGAGCATGTTTCAAAGTGCCAGGTTCATCACAGCCTCTGAAGTATTTATAATTACATGATGGTTTTAATTTTTGTAATCTTACTGGAGTAAGATACCATCTCATTAATATTTCATATGCACTTTCTCTTAAATTTATATTAACCTAAACATTATTTACATTTCTAAGGGTTTTATCTCATTGTTTATCATTAAGAAATAGATTAAGTTCCTTTTCCCAATATATCTTATATGGTAATTTAGTAACTGTATTTTGGTAGATCAAATAATTGTAGATAATAGAGATGTTTTTTTACTCCTTGGATTATGTATACAGCAGTTTTCAAATGTTGTTTTAATGCTAAAGTATTGTTTTTCGTAATGTAATAAATAGTTTTATTTATTATTATTATTATTTATTATTATATCTAAATTAATCCATTCCTTTTGCAGATATTTAAACTGTTCTTTGAATAGGTCTGGAGACCATGTAGATTTTTTTGTAATGATGTCTGCTACTATAAATACATTTTGTTGTATCCAACAATTAATTTGATGAGTTTTATTTCTTCTAGATTCCTTATGGAATAATGATATTATTATTTCCTTTATTTGTAATGCTCCAACATATTCCATAGCACTATACAGGGTTAAGTTGAAGCCAAAAGAATATTAACACAATGAAGAAAAAAGAATGGAGGGCACCGTCTTTCAGCTATAATGTGGCCCTCATTTTATTATCGGCTGTAAATCGGCCGCAAAGCTGCGATATCCCCTTACATCTATATCTTGCAATCGGCCGTAAGCTCAGAAATTTTTAAATGCAAAAATAAATTCAAGACGGCACTGTAAAGCTCTGTAAATGCTAGGGATCATTATGGGGGACATGAGGATTAATAGCAACCCCCTCTCAAGCTTGCACATCAGCCCAAATCCGAGATTACATTAACTGTTTATTTTCCGGCCGCAGCGTGGGCGGGTCTGAGGTGCTCCAACCCTCTGGACTTTTTACATGGATATGTGACATAAATTTAAAAAAAAATGTATTTACGGATTTTAGTGTAGGGGAATGTTGTGCTATTAATGCTAACACCTACAATCACTTTATAGTCTCATAAGAGTGCAAGATGGCTTTATTATGGCTTTAAAATGTGCTTAATTGTGTGCCTGCGGGACCTTTTTGCTGCAAGTAAGCTGCGGCTCGGTTTTAGCCTTGCAGAGAGGTTTCCTGGAGCAATTGAAAAGCAACCAGGATTTTCTTACGGCCGAAACTCTTGCGGACGTTTAAGATCAAAGGCTTTCCTCTGGCGCGTGCGGCCGCAAGGCATAGCAAGTCGCCGGCCGCAAGCCTGCCGGATTCCCCGGCCGGAAGGGAATAGAATAGGCGAAGAGCTTGCGGCCGGTCCTTGCAATCAAAACGAAATGCTAATGATTAACATCTATGTTGTAGATATACATAAATACAGAAATGTATTTGTTCTCTTATATCATTTTTCATAGCATTTACCGTGATATATCAAAAAAAAATATTTTACTATTTTTTCTCTTAATTTTTTATATGTGAGTTAAATATCTTACATATTATAATAGAGTGAATAAAGAAAAGTTATAACAAAATTAGAGGTGTAAGAAAAGGGATAGTGGGATAATTTAAGAAATTATTTTGTGATTTGGGATTAATTATTTTCTTTTTATTTATTATTTCTTCTTTTCCTATTTTCGTTTTCCTTATTTTTCTTTGCTATTTTCTATCCCTTGTCTCCTTTTTTCCCTCCTTTTCTTTCCTCTCCTTTTTTTCTTACCTCCTTTTTTTTTTCTTCAGAGTTTTTTTAGGTTCTTGTGTTATCAACTTTTTTTTTGTGTCTATTTTCAGTTTCCAAATGTTCCAACAGGATCTGCATTTTTTTAAGTTTTCATCTATAATTGCAGACAGCATGTACATTGTGTGTATATGTTGCTGTGAATGTCAGAAGTTGGTGAATGTCGACATTCACCGGTGAATGTCGTCACACACCAAAATACTCCGGTGAAAGACAGAATATTTCGTTCCATTCTTGTACATTCTGACCCTCACCGGTGTATGTCGACAATCACCGCTCTGCTCTGGTGGAAGTCCAAAATAGAGGAGCCGTCGAAGAGGAATCCTTTGTTCTGCTGAGAGAGGGCGACGTCATTTATACTAAATGGATACCGCAGTAAATCGCGATCGTTTTTCTTGAAAAAAAGTTCAATGCATTCATTGCGGGTAAACGAGAAGACAGTCGTTTTTATTTTTTTTTCTCTCAAGAAAAGTACTCTAAAATACTTTCCGAAGTGGTTTCTGCTAAAAACAAAGCGCAACACGCCTTTGGATTACAGACGATTAAAACGTTCTTTTTGACGTTCGATGGAGAGAAGTTAATTGTACTGTTAAAAGCAGGGTGAACGATTTTACGGTATTACGTTACCGGTGAAGAATCGTTCGGTATACTAGACGAAACTCGCGGCAGAATAGGCCACGGAGGAAGAACGCGTACGCTTAAAGAGTTGCAAGTTAAATACCCAAAAATATTACATACAAAGTTGTAACATTGTATTTAAATTTATGCGAACGGTGTCAAATGAAACGCAGCGCACCTAAGAGGCTATACACTCTGTCATTGAAAAAAAAAGGAAGCATTCCGCAAATAAATGCAGTTGGAAAAGCAAGGGACTCTCATGCAATTCAAAGTGTCATAACAGTTGAAGATTGGAATCGCATATCAATCTTCGACATGTTCGACATTCACCATTAGCGCATGGTGAATGTCGACATTCACCGGTGTAAGTCAAAAATAGGGCAATTTAGCAAATATTTCGGACATACGCCAAACAGCTAGGTGAATGTCGACATTCACGGTGAATGTCGACATTATTTGAATTTCGGACATTCACAGTAACATATATATTGAATGTTTTTATATCTTCTATCTGATTTCCATTTTTTTGTTATGATAATTCTTGGAGCTAAAAATATTAGATTTATTAGGAGTTGTGTGTATTTTGATATATTTGATATAGGTAATCCTAATAATGCCTCTTCTGTTTTTCTGGGGATAGGGAATCCTGCGAGTGTTTCTAATATTGAATATGTTTCTTTCCATAGTTGTGAGATTTTAGAATGTTTAGATAGAGCATGTTTCAAAGTGCCAGCTTCATCACAGCCTCTAAAGTATTTATCATTAAATGATGGGTTTAATTTTTGTAATCTTACTGGAGTAAGATACCATCTCATTAATACTTCATATGCACTTTCTCTTAAATTTATATTAACCTAAACATTATTTACATTTCTAAGGGTTTTATCTCATTGTTTTTCATTAAGAAATAGATTAAGTTCCTTTTACCAAGATATCTTATATGGTAATTTAGTAACTGTATTTTGGTCAATCAAATAATTGTAGATAACAGAGATGTTTTTTTACCAGTAGGATTATGTATACAGCAGTTTTCAAATGTTGTTTTAATGCTAAATTATTGTTTTTCATAATGTAATCCATAGTTTTATTTATTATATCTAAATTAAACAATTCCTTTTGTGGAGATTTAAATTGTTATTTAAATAGGTCTGGAGACCATGTAGAGTTTTTTTGTAATGATGTCTGCTACTATAAATACACTTTGTTTTATCCAACAATCAATTTGACGAGTTTTATTTCTTCTAGATTCCTTATGGAATAATTATAGTATTATTACCTTTATTTGTAATGCTCCAACATATTCCATAGCACTATACAGAGGTAAGTTATAGCCAAAAGAATATTAACACAATGAAGAAAAAAGAATGGAGGGCACTGAGCTTTCACTAAAGCCCAAAGCAAGATTGAAAACTTGCAGACTTACAATGTCAAATATGTAATCATAATGGAGTAAGCTAAGATCCTTGCAGGGGATTTTTTATATTGATTTTGAATTTTAAAATGCTTCACAAAACTTGTTGTATAAACAAATGTTGTTCTTTAAGAATATTGTTTTCAATTTCTAACCAATATAGTGGTGATTCATTGATAAACCATTTGGCCAATTGGGCTAATCTAGTTGCTTTATAATATGTTAGGAGAGCAGAGGTTGATAACACACCTTTTTTCTTGGAAGCTATCCAAGTCCCCCTGTTTACATTTGGTTTTCTATGATTCCAGATAAAACAGAAGATTGCTCTTTGTAGTTTTAAAATGCTGCGGAATTTTCCTAAATAAGTACATAAGTTTGGGTAGTGTATTCATAATTAGTGCGTAAAATTTGCCTAGCCAAGAAATGTTATTTGTATTCCAAGCATTTAACTAATTGAATAGATTTTTAAGTATACAGTAGACTCTCAGTTAACCAGAACTCAAGCAACCAGAACTCTCAAGCAACCGGGGGAAAAATACTGTACTTTAAATATAATTTCAATTTTACGGGGCTCAACAAATGCCAGGAGCCAGGTTGTCATGCCACAAAATGCTTACAGGCACCTAGATTGCATTCATTGTATGTCTCTGCAATTCAGTTTTACCTGGAAGCAGATAGGCATGAGTGACTGAACCAGTGCTGTGTTGGGGTTACATTCCCCAGGTTCAGCCCCGCACCCGCTAGCCGACCGTACCTACAGTCTTCTGTATATATAATACATACAGTTGTGCTCAAAAGTTTGCATAACCTAGCAAAAATGTATTTTGAAAATATGACTGATCAAGCAAAAAAAATATTTTATTGAAGGATAGTCATCATATGAAGCCATTTATTTTCACATAGTTGTTTTGCTCGTTTTTAAATCATAATGATAACGGAAATAACATTAATCGCTGTGACCAAAAGTTTACATACCCTTGAACGTTTGGGATTGTTTCAGACACACAAGGTGACACACACAAGTTAAAATGGCAATTAATGATTAATTTAACACACCTTTGGCTTTTTAAATTGCAATTAGTGTTTGTGTATAAATAGTCAATAAGTTTGTTTGCTCTTATGTGGATGCACTGCGCAGGCTACATACTGAGTCATGGGAAGCAGAACAGAACTGTCAAAAGACCTGCGTAGCAAGGCATGTACCTTCATAAAGATGAAACAGGATATAAAAAGATATCAAAAGCCTTGAAAATGCCAGTCAGTACTTTTCAATCACTTATTAAGAAGTGGAACATTCAGGAAACTCTTGATACCAAGCCAAGGTCAGGTAGACCAAGAAAGATTTCAGCTACAACTGTCAGAAGAATTGTTCGGAATACAAAGAAAACCCCACAGGTAACCTCAGGAGAAATACAGGCTGCTCTGGAAAAAGACGGTGTGGTTGTTTCAAGGAGCACAATACGACAATACTTGAACAAAAATGAGCACGGTCGAGATGCAAGAAAGAAGCCTTTACTACGCCAATGGCACAAAAAAGCCTGGTTACAAAATGACCGACAACACCTTGACATGTATCACAATTTCTGGCACACTGTAAATTGGAGTGACAAGACCAAAATAGAGCTTTATGGTCACAACCATAAAAACAATGCTTGGAGAAGGGTGATTAAGGCCTATAGTGAAAAGAATACCATCCCCACTGTGAAGCATGGTGGTGGCTCGCTGATGTTTTGGGGGTGAGCTCTAAAGGCACGGGGGATCTTGTGAAAATTGATGGCAATATGAATGCAGCTTCTTATCAGAAAATACTGGCAGACAATTTCCATTTTTCTGCACAAAGGCTGCACATGGGACGCTCTTAGACTTTCCAGCATGACAAAGACACTTACAACAGAAAAAGGTGAAGATTTTGGAGTGGCCAGCACAGTCTTCTGACCTTAATATTATTGAGCCACTCTGGGGAGATCTCAAACGGGTGGTTCATGCAAGACAACCAAGGGTAGCGATATACCCTGCAAGAAGTAGGGGCCTCGTAGACAACTATTACAAAAGACTGCACGCTGTCATTGATGCTAAAGGGGGTTAATGCACAGTATTAAGAACTAAGGGTATGTATAAACTTTTGATCAGGGTCAATTGGGTAATTTCTGTTATTGTTATGATTTAAAAAGGAACCAAACAACTATGTGATAATAAATGGCTTCATATGATCACTATCCTTCAATAAAAGATATTTTTTTGCATAATCAGTCATATTTTCAAAATAAATGCCAACATTTCACAGAGTCTGCCAGTGTATGCAAACTGCTAATTTTGACCACAACTGTGCATAAATTATTATCATTATTATTGTTATTATTATTATTATATATTAGAAATGGGAAGGGGCAGTGGCAATGAGAATTTAATTAAAGACATTTAAAAAAAAGTTATTGAGGGGCATGCAGCAATGGGTGCACCGGCAGTAGATCCGCCCTTGCCTCCAGTGAGTAGAGCTGAATTATCCCACCCAGATTTTTTTGGGTGCCTACGCCCATGCTCAACACCATCATATAATACATTCTTGCAAAATACTGCATGTGTACAACACATGAAAAAATCTGCTCTATCATTAATTGCCACAACATACATTTTGAGTCACTATGAGTCACTATTTAGAGGACTTTATCTTCATTAAATCAGTAAATGTTGATGTTGAGGTTAATATAAAAATTTCAAACAGGCACGAAATGGAGTTTCCACAGTGAAACAAAAGTAGGATCCAGCAAAATGAAAGCCCAGTTAGTCCATTTATATAGTTATGAAACATTACAATAAGTGTATTTTTTTTCTCTGGACAATTCCAGGAGCTGCAATGTTGGTCTCAGACTCCAGACATCTAGCTGTGAAACTTTTATTATATGAGCCAAGCACAACATTACATTGTGGACCAAAAGAGAGTAGTTTACAGTGCACTGCAGACTGTAACATTCAGTTTCACATCTTGAGGGCTTCACTACAAATATATATATATATATATATATATATATATATATATTTAAATATATATATATATATATATATATATATATATATACACTTTATTTTTGGTAGTGGCACACCCTCCCCCCTCAGGGAACCCATCTGTGCACCTGAACACTTCTGGCCTCCTCAGCACACACCCCTGAATGTAGACTGTGGGTCAGCAGTATCCTTACCCTACATGAATGTCTTCTCTCCGTGGCAGATAATTCCCCAATGACGGCACGTGCGTGTGTGAGATATCATGGAGGATTTCCTGTCCCTTTTAAAAGAAGCATTGGCAGGGGAAGGATACAGCTGAACCACCAATAAATCCTCAGTCCACAGTAAATGAGGCTGGTACATTGAAGAGGCTGGTGCACCTCCACAAATTACGCGGCTTTGTCCCAGGAGCCAGCAGATGAGATTTATGCATCTAGTGGAGCTCACACTGCCTCTCAAAGTCCTGTGGGAGGCAATAAATGTCCTCTCTGTTTTCATTATTATTATTATTATCATTTATTTGTAAAGCACCAACATATTCTGTAGCACTATACATGAGTTAGAATTAAGGCAAAACCATAGCAGTATTAACACATTGCAAAGGATGGAGGGTCCTGTCTTTAAGGTTAGAATCTAGTGTTCAAAGTGCTTTCTCCAAAGACCAAAGTGCTTGAAGCTGCTGTAAGCAATTTTGAATTGAGCCGAGAGAGGTCTCCTAGAATCCTTGATAGAGAGGGTTGAGTACTCGGGTGCCAATATCCCTTCACAGCGAACCTCTAGCTCATCTGTTCCCGAAGGACTAACACTTGATCTGTGGTCAGGGCTCCAGGTATTGAGGCCCAGCATATCCAGTATCTCATGGACATTTATTCCTCCCCAGCCGGTTGAGCACTGAGGGAGAGCATCCACTGAGGTGTTACTACCAGAGAAGAGTTCTTCAATATCCAGCCCTGGTTCAGGCTGGTTAAACACATCATTCCACCGGACCTCCTAAATCAAGGCCAGATGGGTCTTAGATTCTGGCATCTGTATACCCCTTGCCTTAATATCCTTTGAGATCACTGTGACAGTCATGACCTTGTAGTCCAGCATCCTGGTATTGTGTCTCAGGGATCCCCTCGCTGCGAGCAAGTTGCCAAAGCCCACTCTTCGTTGGGCTTGAAAAGGCCAAGAGACCAATCCTCCCCGTAGGTTGTTAGATTCTTTCGATCCCCTCTCACAGGATAGCATAACTGGACGCTAGGACAAGTTACTGAATTCTGTAGATCAAGTTGCAGACCTGGTACCAAGACAAGTTGCTGAAATTACATTTTGATTAAAAATAATAAATGATTTCCCTCTGATTGAAACCATTCATATATTTTTTCAAAGCAGAGCATAAACTTTATTTTTCAGGTCACATAGTTATACAGTTAAGTCGCCAATCACAAGTAGCCCCTTTCTGGGTCAAACATACATTTCACACACTATGGCCCCTTTGAACTAACCCACATGGGCTAGTGCTGGCTCCATGGACCTGGGCCTATCCTGTCTCCTCTTCTCCCTAGAAGAGTCTGGGGTCAGTTACCTCTGGCAGTATCTGGGCACAGCAGGGGATAGTTAGCTAGACATAGTGTTTGGGTGAGGGATCTGTGTATTTAACCCATGTGGGTATCTAGGATCCTGGGTGTACAGCGTTAAAATTACTTGTGCCCGGGTCCCTCTATGCGGTTTGTTGAAAGACTTGGGGTACCTCTTGAATGGGGAAAACAGAGCAGTAGGGCCTGGTAATTTCAAGGGACTATGTGGTTTGGTTTGCCCGTTCCCTAGCCAACCTCCCCTTTGATTAAATATCTTTATGGAGTCAACTAAGAGATTTGTGATGGGTCCGGGTGTACTCACTTTAGGCAGTCCAACTACTGTTAGAATGAATCGGCGGGGTCATGAACAATAATAATAACAATGAAACTGAGAGGTCAAATATCTCTTAATTTGTGGTTAACCACACAACAAAGCTCGACACCTCTTTACCTTTGTCTATTGAAACAAGTGTTTTAATTGCTGTTTTAATGGCCTTGTTAATTATACTTTGGTTTAATTGAGTTCTCGAAACCCCATAGAAGTCTATGGAGACTAATCTACCACTTGACCTGAGTTCTACCCCGGTCAGGACCATAGCCGGGCCCTGAGACAGGGAGCGTGCTGGGTATTGTGGTTGGCTACTGGAAGTGTTAAATGTTTGCCTTTAGAGTGGTACTACCCAAAAAACGACTATTTGGAATAGGCTCTTGAAGGCCCAGGTTATGTAACCAGGGCTGGAAGTCCAATATTACGCAATAACTAAAAAGTGTCATAGTCCCTAAAGGCAAGCCTTATGGCCATTTTAATAGCCCGTGGGTTGAGCAGTCACATGGCCTAGTGTCCATCCATAGCCAGGTGTCCACATAAACCAGAGTCCATGATCCCAGTGGGTCATGACAATAATGATTGATTCATTGATAGTTTCAACTAAATGTTGCTTTTTGGCAGATTTACTTGGCATAACAAAACAACAGGAAATTGCATGTTATTATTGGTCAAAAGGTTTAACTTATAATGGGCAAAAAAATCCACAAATCAAAAAGAGAAAATGTAATCTACATAAATCATATTTACATTTAACCTACGGTACATTTAATCTACATAAATCATAAATTATGAAGAATGGAATTGAAATCAAGTTAAAAAATATAAATACAATTATTTTATTTTATTTATTTTTTTAACCTTTCTTTGAAACTTTGCCAGTGGGAAGTACTGAATATATGCTTTTAGTGTAAGAATCAAATGTTAGTTTCTCAATCATTCATAAGTGATATACATATCCATAAATGTCTTTTCCCCATGAACACACATGATTTACCGAAACTGGCAAATGAAAGAAGAATATAGGTAATACATAAAAGGCTGTTTTAATTTAAGTATTTCTAAAATTTCTGTTCAAAATTCTATTCAATAACAGTTGAATAGCCATTTTTGGCAACTTCTCTATAAATCAGCATAATGGTCTAACCACAAGTATAATCAATGCCAAAAAGTTCAATAATTTTGTGTATAAGTTTTGTTTATCTTTACAATTACTTAAATGAAGGACAACATTCACAACTGAAAAACACTGGTAAACACAATACGCAAGAAACATAAATAGTATAATGAACAAACATCCAATGACCAGTTAGCATGAATGTCTGCTGACTCACTCAATTTGTCATTGAATTTACAGGTGGGGAACAGTGTATTATTTATGTAGAATTTACTATAAATTATTTCAACATATTTTACTGTACGGAATATGCGCTACGGAATATGTTGGCACCTTACCAATAAAGATAATAAAGTATATAGTCAATCTGATTTCTATATATTCAGGTGTAGAGTAGTCTCTGAGGATATTGGAAGAGAGTTTTTACTATGACCAGATAATTATCTTGACAGAATTCTATTAATCTATGACCGGTTTTATCTTGGTCTCCAAGAACAAACTTGGCAGTTATTCCAGGTATCTTTTGGCTTCCTAATTTAGCATTCCAATCACCTATGATGATAGTAACATATTTTCTTGAAGTTATATCTAGGAGGTGTTAAATATCCTCACATAATTGGACAACTACAGCATCTTTAGCATCCATGAGGAAAGCATAGACATACAGCCTTATTAAATTGTGATTCAGCAAATTGAATAGGGCTCTATATAAGCACATAGCATACTTTTTTGCAGAAGTTTTTAATTAGTGAACTTCTATCCAAAAATAAAGGGATCTCTAACTAAAAACTTCTGTAAAAAAATATACTATGTGCTTAAATAGAGCCCTTTTCAATTTGCAGAATTACAATTTAATAAGGCTGATAGTGTCCTGCACTACCTATCCCTAAAAAAATGTTCCAAGATTATCTAAAAAAATCTAGTCAGCTTATTTTATAACATTGCATGTGTCAAATGTAAAGTGCTATTCAGATAATTTGAGATAAGACATATGCTCTTAATAAGTGCCCAGCAAAGCATCAGTACAAAATAGTTCCTCTTTTGGAAGGACAGTCCCATGTAAATGGAAATATCCCTATTTTCCCCCAGTCTTTCCAATGTGCGTCTGGTGAAGGAGCAGGCAGTTCATTATTTAAAATCATGTTAGTTCAACTACATCTCTTCCCTATCTACCCTCTCTTTATCCAGTCCCTCTGTGGATATTTTTTCCAAGGTTGAGGAGGGAAACTCCAGAACGCTGTGTGTTCTGCAGGATATATTGTATATTGTAAACCCAGTGGTTAGGATGCAGGCGCTTTCACCACAGCATCCTGGGTTCAAATCCAGCCAGGGAACCAAGAGGTCACACTGGTCAGTACTTTGATGGGAGACTAGCTGGGAATACCAGGAGCTGTATGCTGTGGCCCACTGGAGAAGGAACTGGTAACCCACTCCAGTATCTCTACCATGAAAACCAAGTGGATCAGCATGGTGTGTTTTCCATGAGGTCACAGAGAGTCAAACACGACTGAGCAACACCATTTACAACTACAATCATGTGCACTAATTAAATAAATATATGATTCAAAGTGCTGCAAACATTAGTGAATTGCAGTAAACTAAGAAAATAAAATGTAAAAAATAGTGCATAAGTATTCAAGATTCTGTGTCCTTTGTCCCTTTGTAATGCTGGGAATCGAGTTTGTGTAGGTCTTTGTAAGTGTTAAAGCAAGATGTATATGAATAAAATTTAGTTATATGATGATACAGTGTAAAATATGATACAGTATATACTCATTGAAAGTTAGTGTTAATGTGTATGATGTGTCTTGAGGGAGAAATGCAATACTTTAGAATACTTTTTAACACTTTATAAATTTGTACAAAAAGTATTACCACTTTGAATTTTCGCCACATATGACAAAACTATACTATTTATTTATTTTTTGTATTTATGCCTTACGTATTGTCATAACTGTCAGTGGACAGGTTAGGATAGAGTAGAATAGTGATCACAGGGTACAAGATACATCATTAGCAAGGACGCTACATCATACACAGCCGCCTAGCACATACACATTCACCGCCATTTTACAACACTAACTTACACAATGTGGAAGTACACAGCTACCCTAATGGCTTCCCCTCGCACACGCAGCCTATTTACACTACACACATTGCTGACACTTACACCTCAGCTCCACAACAGTGCAAACATACATTATATGCTGCAGGAACAGCAAAAAAGATTGTCAGCTCTTCAGGACAATGCTTCCTGCATATATTACTTTCAAATAGGTAAAGTATATTCATTTATTAATGTATTAATTATTTCACTACCATACACAAAAACAAAACAAAAAAAACATAATAAACACAACACCCATTCACCGCGAATCTCCACCAAACACCATTACCTACCTTACAATTTTATTGCCGTCATTTTTTGACGGGCATGCTGAGAATATTGTTTGCCTATATATCTATAGGCTCTACGGAGGGTTAGGCTCTACGGCGCCTCACTCACGGTTACAAACTGCCACAGAAGCGGGACTTTGAAAAAAAAACTATAACACGCAATGACTAAATACAGACTTACACAAAACAATACGAGCTGCGGGACTTAAAAAAAAAAATTACGACTTACAAAAAAAAATAAACTCGCAAAATACGAACTTAATAGCCGAACCACGCACAGCGAAGAACATTAAAAAAACATAAAATATAGACACAAATTAAAAAAAAACATTACACACAGCAAGGGGGGACACCCAGGACGTCTGGGAGTCAGGTTGCACACAAATTTAATTCCAATTTACAACGTTTAGACACTCGAAAAACCCATAGGCGACAGAAAAAATGGCCGCTGAAACAAACGAAAACGAGGCTACACGACCCCTGGCGCATACGACTTTTACACAAACCCGTACGATGTACAAAATACACTATTAGCAAGGACGCAAAATCATCCACACCAGCGTGCCACATACACAATCGCCGCCATTTTACAACACTAACTTACAGAATGCGGAACTACACAGCTACACAAACGGTTTCCCCTCGCGCACGCAGCCTATTTACACTACACACTGCACACATTGCTGACACACCTCAACTCAACAACACTGCAAATCTACATTGTATGCTGCAGGAACATCAAAACAGATTGTTAGCTCTTCAGCACATTGCTTGCTGCATATATTAATTACAAATAGGTAAAGTATATTAATTTCTGATTTAATTAATTCATTAATTATCATGAAAAAATACATATACAGAAAAAAAAAAAACACAGTATCGCAATAAACGACAAAGGCCTTCACTGCGCGCCTCACAAGGAGCACCAACGGTGCTCATAGGACACAAAGTACACCAGGGGAGAGGCTTGCAATAAGCGCCAAAAGGAGATCAGCACGGACCTTACAATGAGTGCAAAAAATACACCAACCGAGAGGCTCGCAATGAGCACCGAAGGATCTCAGACGACCAAAACACTTACTGTCTGTGGCAAACAGCATTACCTGCCTTACAATTTTATTGCCCCGTCATTTTTGATGGGCAAGTCGCTAGTATATCATATTAGTCATAGTATCAGCAGACATACAAAAATATGTAAGATCTTTATCTTTCTTAAAGTAAGTAGCTTGGTTGATACATTCAGTAAAACTACAGGGTACATGCAAATAACCAACAAACTAACTAACCACATAGTACAACTGTGTGTCATATTGAAGTCCTGCGCAGAGAGAAATAAATTGTGGTTTCACCACATAGCATCACACTTTTCCACATTTGAACAAGAAAACGCAAATGGAGAAAATAGAAAATAATAATAACGAATAGCAAGTAATACATATAAAGTATAAAAATAATAAAACATAATAAATATAGAAATCAAAAGTAATAAATATTAAATAAAAAATAAAAAAAGCAAGTAAAAAATGATAACAAGCAATAATAGAGGGAAAACAGTATAAGAGTAAAATAATTGTAACTGTAATAATGGATATATGGATTCAATCATATACTGTACCTCACAGAAATGTCTGTAATTGTGGTAATTCCTCTGGGTTCTTGTTTTTATCACAAAGAGAATTAAATTGAATCACTGACATTTAATTTACAATGATATAGAGTAAATCTGACAATATGCCCAGTCACCTGTCTAGGCGTACCAAAAAGACTCTATATTTGTGTAAATATAAAACGTAACTTTTATTACAGTTGCATTAAAATGGTATCAAAAAAGGGAATTGTGAAATTGAAATAAATTAAAGGAAAAAAGAAATGCTCAAAACTTTTGTTTTTAACAATTGTAATCTCTTATTGTGGTATACTAGCTCAGACAGTGCACATCAATGTATTCATTAGAGCTGAAGTGATTTCACAGGGCAGGCTTTGTCACATTATTTTTGTGGTAAAAGAAGAAGCTCTATGTTTTTTTCATGGAATTGGTAATAACAGTGGCACAGAGTGAAATGGCGGGGTTTCTATGTATTTTGTAAAATCTTTTAGCCTTGGAAATACACCCTCCCCTTTTTTTTTGTGATGTAACACTTTCCAATGGCTCCATAACGACGAGATTGCTTAAGTGTTTGCGTGCGAGCACACAAGACCAACGGCCGCGAACTGGTTTCCGAAATAGCATCTCTCGCTCGTAGCACGCAGCCCTTACGCACTAAATGTTGGACTTACAAGGCTGGAATTTAATATAGCTATCAATTAGCTACTTGCAAATGTTTTGAACTCACTGATTTGGCTTTGGGTGTTTTTATTTTATAAATGTTTATATGCATTCTATTGACTTAAGAATTCATTGGTGCCAATAAGTAATATTTGACGAATATGTAGCAATATTAAGAGTGATTTTAAGTGTGTAAAAATGTACGAATTGGGCAATTGAATCGGGTCCTCATACTGAAATTTTTTATTTAAAACCCAAATATTATATTAGCAAGTAAAGAGTGCAGTAATATAATACCAGTTATTTCCATGATCATGAACCGGAAAATTAACTTAGCATAATGTTTGCATATATGCTCCTCATTATATTTAACACTTGTCACAATGCTATAAAATATAATATACTATCTATTAGACTTATACATCTAATCATGTTTACGGAACTATTGTTTGATGTTTACTTTATATAATTTCATTCTAATAGAAATCACACATTTAATATTAGTTATAAGTTAGTATAAATTTCATTAGAAAAATAGTAAATCATGTATTATGTCTGAACTTGTGATTTTATAGTATAATTTAATAAACGTATCGATCAAATGTGGCATTATTTCTCTATATTTTATTTGTAAATTACCTGGATATTCCAAAAGTACTAAAGGGATAATTAACACATGAATAAATATGTGCATATTTATTGAACACAATGGCCCCTATTAAATTCCAGTCTGCGGGCTTGACATTTGCATCAGTTACAGAGCGATTAAATTGAACAAGCTTGCAACTACATGGCCGAAAGCCCAAACCGTAAACTATGTAACCAACCGTAAGTAGCAATTAAAGGCATGATCATGATCAATTAAGCAAGGCCGTAACTAGCGATTTAGAAACACCCAATAGTAATTGAGACCGTCATCATGGCGTTAGTAAAACATGGAGGTTAAACACAATCAATTAGTGTTAAGTCTGATATGTGATTGGACTTGCGATTCAGAAATGTTGCAGTCTAAAAAAATCCACAATTCTAGTCCATGCGAGTTCAATGATATGTAATAACCTATTGCTGGGATCAATTTAACCTGTAAATGACACATAAAAAAAAAAGTATTACAGATTTAAAGGCCTGCGGCGGGGGATTTTAACAATTTAACTGCTGTGGGAGTCCCGATGGGGACTACCGCAGCAAAGTATTAATGTAGGGAGCCTGCAAGGGTTCCCGCAGGCTTTATTGACGTCATGATGAAAGTCTAATTTACTATTGGCGGTGTGTTAGCAGTAACTACAGGTTTGCATTAGCAAGCCCTGAAACGCTTACATACGGAAACAGGGTTTACGGGCTTGCCGCTCCGGGCCGTTGGTTGCAGTCTTGTTCAATTTAATCGCTCTGGAACTCAAGGCTAGATGACGGCCACTGCGGGCTTGGAATTTAATGTGGCTCTAAGTGTCCCTGTTTTTACCTTTTTCTAATCTAACACTTATTGCTTATATCAGAAAGACACACTTTATTTTACTTTACAAACAACACTTGTTTTCCACACCCCAAGAGCTGCTTAGAAAGTGAACCGCACAAAGGGGAACAGTGAACCTCATAATAGAAACACTGCATTTGGGTATGATTTTAAACATTTACTAACCTTCAAGCCAGCAGCTGCTCAATGCAGAGATCTTACAGAGCAGTACCTGGCTCCTCATGCTTCCTTCTGCAGAGGGCTTCACATCCCATGATTCCTTCATGCACAAGCTGCTATCAATGTATTAAAATGTATTAGCTGCCTCGTGAATGGCCAAAACAAATTATGCAAACTCAATAGATTTAGCAACCATCAGGGTGAGTTTGCTAATGTTTGTTTTTGGTATTTTTTTATGCAAAAAATGTTTGCATACACTGCTGATTTTCCTCTTTCAGATGCACTCATAATCCTGGAAACACATGTTTTGAAGTAATGTTTTTTTTCTTCAGTGTGAGCCTGGTTCATCAATAACTCCCTTTTACACAAAACAGATGATTATTCCTACAAGAAGCTTGGATAATAATGTCCATACAACCTTTAAGAAGACTGGTTGGGCATGGGACCAGGTCACTACTGTCTTCACAGGTATGTAACTAAAATACAATACAATACAAATTATGTACAGAGTATAAGATTCAAAATAACCTTCATGCAAAGCACACCTCTTTCGAGCAGATGGGGAGTTCTAGTTTACCACAGAATAAATCCATAAATTGTGTTTTTACTGCAGATAAGGATTTTGGGTCGTGAATTGCAAGTAAGGCTTAAAACATAAAGGCATTTTTCCCTTTAAATTTGATCATTTTGGCACACACACTTCCCTTAGCTAATAATATTTTTGTATCTCAGTTGAATAATCACTGCAGCCTCATTTTCCAGTTGCCAGGACCAACCTTGTGCTGAAGACAAAACAGCTGTATATATGTTTTCCTGATACTGTACACCAGCCCGAGACTATATTCTAAAATTGCTTGAGAGCAGCTTACATAGGCCAAAAAGGAAGTGCATAGAGACAAAAAGATGGTACAGTTTGAGCCTCATTTACCTTTTATTAGGTGCTATGGTTATAGTCGAAGCAGTGTTAACTGAGTTATTCTTAGTATTTATAGCCCTGCTATAAGCACAACCACCTATGCTACTCCCATAAATGCAGACTCTAACCCACTTTTATCCTCACCTCAAATCGCAACTCCCACCCATGACGTTACCCTTCATCCATTAGAGTCACATTATGTATTACTCATTTTAGATATTATTGATAAATATGATCTACATTACGTACTGTAGATTTATGAAGTGATAGAGATGACTAATAAATGTGGTTTATAATAATAATTCATTAATTATTAGATACATTTAAAAAAAGGTGGAAAAGAGTATTGCTATAATGCTAAAACTCATTGATACAGTACATAAAAAATCATTGATACATAGTTGTTTTCTAAAGTATTGGTGAGAAATAGTATACAATACATACATTTTCAAAAGTAGAACTTACATGTAACATATATAGGCATGCAATAAGTGGCATTTTAGAAGAAGCATAGAACATACTAAGAGAAAATGACCTTCATGCATAATGGATCCATAGAGTATGTCAAATCAGAACGCAATATTTTTCAAATACAACCAACACAGAAAAATGCATATACATGGAAGTACAATCAGCTTTTACTGAAAATGCACCACTCAGATTCCATATATTTGATAGTGGAGCTTACTATTTTGATTTGAGCAATACATAACTTGTAAGCCTCATCAACTATCCCAAATTGATCTGACTTTAGGTGATCATCTCATTTCACAATCCACTAACATGTATGCTTAATGGGCAATTACAATTCTGATATATTATCTACACCAGTTTGAGGCAACCTATTTTACTAGAAGGGCCTATTGGATATTGGATATTATTTGCTAGATGGACTGTGTATTGTTGAAGAGGTGAATGTTCTCCCTCCCCAGAGATCATGCTGGGGCAGTATTTGATCTGGGTGGAGCCACTTGTTGCCCACCACTGATCTACACAGTTCCCAGCAAGATTATTTTATAAAGACACTGCCAGATATAACCATGATTGCACTACTGATGGAGATAATAGTGGCTTTACAAAAAGAGCACATAGGACTGAGAGGGGAAAGACTTAGGAACTGATTGGAAAATGTACCAGAAATAAGGATACTCTCTTTAAAGTTTATCTAGTCTATGTGGGTGGCCTGATGTATTAACCCTTCATTCCCGAGATTGATATAACACAGGAATAAAACGAAAAAATAATAATTTTCTAATGCTGATTTGTGGGCTTGAGACTGTTGTGCAATTAATTATAATGCCTTTCATCACTTTCCCTGTATTTAACAGTGCAGTGTTGATTTTTAATTTGCATGTACAGTGCTACGTCTGCAACCCCTTTGCGAGTCCTAGTTGGAATTCGCAATTTTTTTGCTACTGTTGCCATTTACGGGTTTGAAAGTAGGCATGGCCTTGGGAAATTGTATCAATTGAATAGAGATTTGCGATTTTCGCGATCGGAAGTCTTGAGGCCGTGAAAGATCAAAGGCTTCGGTAGGCTGTAACTAACAGATTTAAGCATCGCAATGATTTCAAGCCCGTAACTCATAACCTATTTGGAGCCCGCAAAAAGATGCCAATTGAATAGCAAATTAACTTGCAGCCTCCATTACGAGCTGCTAGATCGAGCAAAAGCTCAATTGAATTTGGCCCTTACAATCTAAAATTGATAAGTTATTGAATCAGAGAAGAAAAGTTCTCTATCATTACCTCTGAAAACAACCATCAACACTTTAGAAATACTATCAGCCCTATTAAATTCGAAGCCTGTAGCGGCATCAACACACCTGCAAAGGTTGCAAGCTTAAAAATTGGCTGCGTTCAGAGCTATTAAATTCCACCATGTGAGTTACGGGTCGGAGACGCAAACCTGTAAACCATTCTTGCGCATGTTGGATGTGCGGTCGTGAACATGATTAATTAGCCAAACCTGTAGTTAAGGGTTTAGACAGAGCCAATGGCAAATGAGATTGTCATCATTACGTCACTGAAAAATGTAGGTTAGATTTCAAAGCCTTACGGGTTTCAATTATGAGTTACGATCGGACCCGCATTCCAGAAATAATGCAATATTAATAAATCAGTTAATATGATATTCAAGGCTATGCGAGTTCCATTATATGTATTAACACATTAATTGCCGGGATCGATATAACACGGAAATTAAACATAAAATAATGTATTTTATATTGCAGATTTGCGAGATTGAGAATGTTGTGCTATTCATTTTAATACCTAACATCACTTTCCCTTTTATTATAAGTACAGTAGTGTGTGCATATTTGCATTTACAGTGCTATGGATAGGACTTTAACCACCTTGCGGGACCTCTCTAGCACCCGTTGGCTTTTTGGCTCCATTTGTTGAACGCCAGTGGATTCGTTGCTATTTAATATCGATTTTCAAACGTAACAGCTACGGTCTTGACAGATTAAAGGATATGCGGCTGCGGAGTTCAGATTTTGATGTCCCGTAGGGTTTTTTCACTTTTAACCCGCAAGTCTTTTGCGGGTTGCTTTACAGGGCACAATTTAATAGCTGTAAGTCTTGTGGGCTATGTTACGGGCTAAGGTTTTACACATTATTGGAATTTAATAGGGCTGTATGTGTTTTAAATAATACACTCATTCTATATTTGCCTGTGTAAACACCTGTAATACGCTTCTAAAAATACAAAGTGAAAAAGACGAACCATTGGATGTATTATTTACCATGATAAACACAATGCATCAGGAAAATAGTAGCTAGCCATTTTATTGACGAAAAGGATACAGGACACTTCTTTTACTATTATGGATGACTTCCAAATATCCCTGTGCTTCATAATGACATGTTAGTCTCAAGCAACCAGAAACATTTTTTTAATATTGTACTTTAAATAAAAAGTACATTTTACAGGGCTCAACAAATGCCAGGAGCCAGGGTGTCATGCCACAAAAATGCTTACAGGCACCTAGATTTCATCCACTGTATGTCTCTGCAATTCAGTGTTACCTGAAAGCAGACAGACATGAGTGACTGAGTCAGGGCAGTGTTGGTGTTACATTCCCCGGGTTCAGCACCGCACCCTCCAGCCAAAAGTACCTGTGAGTAAGTGGGGAGTAAAAAGCTGCTGCTGCTAGAACAACCCTCACTGACAAATATACTTAGCAGAGCGTCCTATGTGCAGCTAATCTAGTCCTCTTTTATATGTAACTCTCAAGCAACCAGAAACTACATTTATCCGACATCTACCAATCCCCATGAGTGCCGTATAACCAAGAGTCTACTGTATATTACATTTTCAGAATAGACATTTGTAAGTCACAGTTGTGTATGGTGAATTCTGTATTATTTTATAGATTGTACGTCTAAAGGCATGCCTTTTGATAAATGTGTTACTGTCTTTTTAAGAGGTTTAAAGTGAAATGTTCATTTAGTGTCAAAGAATGTAAGAAAATCTAAAAATCTAAAAAAAAAGATTGAGGATTAAGTTAAGTTTTCCAAGCATAGTGGAGAGCAGGTATCCAACACATTTACTCTTTATTTTCTTAAGTTGGTATAATCAAATAAAGCAATGCGTATAAGTTAGAAATAACAGAAAAATAATAGTTAAATAAAAGTATTTTTAATTATAATTACTATATTATATAATAATAAAACAATATAATAATAATAATACTATGTATTATCATTATATTGTTATAAAAGAAGCAAAATATTATTATTATTAATAATAATAATAATATTACAATTAACTTGTATTCAGTTACTATACATATATACATAAAATAGCATACACTTTTACATTTTTATATAAATAAAATGCCATATAATTATACATTATTAGATGTATATATTGCAAATCTATCACATATGACATCCATTACTTCATACAATATGCCACTTAAATAAGAATACGTTTGCTACTGACAAAGTCACATACATCTTTTTGATAAATTTGCGGATTTAAATGCTGAATGCTAGTGGTGTATTGAGGTAAATTGAGGTGAATCAGTATGCCAAAGTGATTCGCCCTTTTAATAACTGAATATACGTGGATGGATATGGATATACAACCAGTATTCCAAATGCTATTACTGATTCTGCCATGTGCGTTTCTGCCAATTAGAATATTTGATATAATAAATGAGAACTGGTCTGTTCGGTCTTCTCACTGCCTTTTTATTTCCAATTTCCTCTTTCAAGTCCTACTCCCATTTACAATAATGAAGATAGTCTTTGCTGTTTCTTTAGTCATATAAAAACATTAAATACTTATAATCCTAGGGAGTGAATTCCCTTGTAGTGTTTTCCATTAAATTGAATAGACTTATGAACAGGGTATATTTACAATTTGGCCAACAAGTTTATTAAATTCATAATTAAATAATGACAACGACGAAAAATAAAAAAGGAAGATTAAAAACACTCTAAAAACAATGGAAAAAGAGACGTCTCCTCTGAGAAATAGTGATAAATTTCACTTTAGACAAATATATAGAGACTAGAATTATCTCTGGAATATTTGAGGAGAAATATAATGTTCCACTACAGGTAACTCTGTACCAATATATCACACAGTCTGTTTTGTATAGTTTACCCAAAAGGGCATTTAGTACAGACTTGCTTTAGTGACAAAATATTGGGGTTAGTATGGTAGATGGAAGCAAGTACTGCTTTTGATGGAGAAAAGAAGCCAGGTAATTGTAATATCTCTATATGAGAGCTATAGGAGACTAATTATTTGGTATGTGTCCTATATATAATTCTTTCGATTGTAACATGTCAATCCTAATACGTTATAACTGCTTGCACCCACAAAATGGTCTGTGTCAAGTATTTAACAGTATTTATGTCTTCATTAAAGAAATAGACTCTGGTTGTGGGCTGATATAACCTTTATAGTTCCCCATTATAGGATACGCTTATCTCCTAGTGTCTAATATGGCTTCTTTAGCATAATGTGGCCTATGTATTCCTCCTGTATACTTCTAAGTGCACCATACTAAATTATACACGAGTTATCTAACTAGTGCCATGTTTCTTAATAGAGACGCTAGTGCTGCATGGCTTCACTTCCTGGTATAGCGTGGACAGCGCTGTGCGTGATGACGCACGTATGCGTGTAAACGCCTATGCCCCTTTGAAAAAGACGTCACAGCACGTTGAAACGCGTCAGGCATAGGCGTTTACACGCATACGTGCGTCATCACGCACAGCGCTGTCCACGCTATACCAGGAAGTGAAGCCATGCAGCACTAGCGTCTCTATTAAGAAACATGGCACTAGTTAGATAACTCGTGTATAATTTAGTATGGTGCACTTAGAAGTATACAGGAGGAATACATAGGCCACATTATGCTAAAGAAGCCATATTAGACACTAGGAGATAAGCGTATCCTATAATGGGGAACTATAAAGGTTATATCAGCCCACAACCAGAGTCTATTTCTTTAATGAAGACATAAATACTGTTAAATACTTGACACAGACCATTTTGTGGGTGCAAGCAGTTATAACGTATTAGGATTGACATGTTACAATCGAAAGAATTATATATAGGACACATACCAAAGAATTAGTCTCCTATAGCTCTCATATAGAGATATTACAATTACCTGGCTTCTTTTCTCCATCAAAAGCAGTACTTGCTTCCATCTACCATACTAACCCCAATATTTTGTCACTAAAGCAAGTCTGTACTAAATGCCGTTTGGGTAAACTATACAAAACAGACCGTGTGATATATTGGTACAGAGTTACCTGTAGTGGAACATTATATTTCTCCTCAAATATTCCAGAGATAATTCTAGTCTCTATATATTTGTCTAAAGTGAAATTTATCACTATTTCTCAGAGGTGACGTCTCTTTTTCCATTGTTTTTAGAGTGTTTTTAATCTTCCTTTTTTATTTTTCGTCGTTGTCATTATTTAATTATGAATTTAATAAACTTGTTGGCCAAATTGTAAATATACCCTGTTCATAAGTATATAAAAACATTAAAATTTAAGTTTTAAAAAATACATCATCTTCAAATGCGCTATTAGGTCTGCAGTCACCCCAGTCTAAATATCATACCGTCAGTAAAATATCAGATAGATATGTATCCATATGGACTGTGATCACGTTAGCTGCTTGAACACAATTTGGGAATAAATCAATTGAAAATGAAAATAATGTATAGCTCATACTGTTTAGTTGCCAAAACTTATATTTAACTATACAAATTATCATATTTTTCTGTGTATAAGACGCCCCTATGTATAGGACAACCCCAACTTTTTCAAACCCAAAATTAAGAAATCAATATTTGAAACATGAAGCAGAAGACACTTTTTTAAATGTTCAAAGTACCAGTATATTTAGTACGGTAACTTGGTAATATTTTTAAGATACATATTAAGAAATGATGCATCATTCTCAGTTCCAGACATGTCACTTCCTTCAACCTCTACTGCATCACTGCTATATATATATATATATATATATATATATATATATATATATATATATATATATATGAGATCATTCTCAGTTCCATCCATAGCATTGCTGACTCCACATTTTTTGAACCGCCTCTTGCTTGACTCCATTCCATGAGTTTAGGCCCTATTTGCATACCTCAGTAATATATTTTTTTTTTTCACGTTTCCTGTCTGTGTACCTGCTTTTTGCCTCCATTTATTCCATTCCTCTTTCATCAGGGCTTTGAAGGGTTGAAGCATCAAGTGACTGTAGCTGACCTGTAAATCCACCAGGAATAACTGCTGGCTGTGTTAGAAAATCTGCTGCAACCCTTTTTATCTTTACTGTTAAATGTGCTCTGAACTGATCAAACACGAGCAGAGCTGGCTTCTTCAAGAGCCCTCCAGGTCTTCTGGAGCAAATGTTTGCAAACCAAATAGCCATGATCTCTTCATTCATCCAGCCTTTTTCAAGAACTCCAGGTGCTATGGTCTCTTTAGGATAAGCTTTCCTCCTTAAAAAGAGCATAGGAGGCAGTTTGGTACCATCGGCACAGCATGAACGTAAAGCGGTATAATGTTTTTTTTAATGACCACTTGTTTTGATTGCCACTGTTTTGATCCCTTTCGTGTCAACAGTTCTGTTGGAAGGCACATCAAAATGGAGAGTCCCCTCATCCAGGAGCCCCATTAAATTGCTCCAATTTTATAAATCGGCTGCCAAACCCCCCTTCTGCCCATAAACTTCCCTGTTTCCAAAATAAATCCACATGCTTCAGGGGTCCTAAATTGGGACCCCCACAGGCTCCCAACATTAACCCCTTGCTGTGGGGGTCCCCTACCCTATTAAGCCCCTCTATCCTACCCTAATTACCCCTATTAGAATTATAGTGTTAATTTTGGGGTTAATAGTGTCCTATAGGGGTATATATAGACCCCTATTGGACTGATGGACCCCCATGAGTAATGGGGTTAATGATAGGTTCCGTGGAGGTACTTATAGTAGCCCTGCGGCAGGGGTTAATTATTCATGTAGCGGAACATTTGAATGATACATGCTGCAGGGCTCCCAATCGGGACCCCCAGAAGGGTTAATTTAGGGACACTGCGGGAGATGTCCCCCAATTTTTACATTTAAAATTTCAGAAAAAAGTATTGTTTTAAACACAGAAAAATAATTTACTGGATTGTTAAAGACAAGCTATAATAAAATAAGAAAAATGCAATTTGATTTGCTATTGAGAAATTTCCTAATAACATTGAATTTTTCATTGTAGTAGCATCTGTGTTGTGGAATCTGCGTTAGAATACAAATATGTGCATGCAGCGTGTTTTAAAATGTTTCATACAAAAGCTGTAATTACTGAAATGAAACTGAATTTATTTGTTATTTATAATGTTACTTACAGTTTTTACTGCGTCAAGCAATTGAATATGTATCACCACTTGACAGTGTCCTTAGAACTATTGTTCCGTAAGAAAATTATTATACAATTACACACTATAACTGGCACATATAGAGAATTTATAATAAAAAAAAACAATTATGATTTCCAAAGTTTAATTACTTCACCTATAATTACAGTTTGGGTTTTATCAACAATGTAATTTGCTATTCAGTAAAAAAAGTAATAAAAAAATTATACCAGCTTGTCAACAAAACTACCTAGTAAACAAACTTGCCTCAGAAGGGTTCAATAAGCAAAACAGAGAAAAAACATATTCTGTGCATATTCTGATTTGAGTCTAAATGTTATATATATATATATATATATATATATATATATATATATATATATATATAAATATATATATATATATACAGTATCTTACAAAAGTGAGTACACCCCTCACATTTTTGTAAAAAATGTATGGTCTTGCCCACCGTGCTGTAGCTCAGTTTCAGGGTCTTGGGAATCTTCTTATAGCCTAGGCCATCTTTATGTAGAGCAACAATTCTTTTTTTTTAGATCTTCAGAGAGTTCTTTACCATGAGGTGCCATGTTGAGCTTCCAGTGACCAGTATGAGAGCGATAACACCAAATTTAACACACTTGCTCCCCATTCACACCTGAGACCTTGTAACACTAACGAGTCACATGACAACGGGGAGGGAAAATGGCTAATTGGGCCCAATTGGACATTTCCACTTAGGGGTGTACTAACTTTTGTTGCCAACAGTTTAGACATTAATTGCTGTGTGTTGAGTTACTTTAGGGGACAGCAAATTTACACTGTTATACAGGCTGTACGCTTAATGCTTTACATCGTAGCAGAGTGTCATTTCTTCAGTGTTGTCCCATGAAAAGATATAATAAAATATTCACAAAAATGTGAGGGGTGTACTTACTTTTGTAAGACACTGTATATATATATATATATATATATATATATATATATATATATACACACATATATTATTCAGCTTCTCTTTTTAATATTGAAGGATATACAGTAATACTCACTAAACAACAAAACATTATATGCATCCCCCAAGTATAAACTAGTGCTTTGATACGAAAACAATGTTTTACAGTATTTATGAATGTGACACAAAGGGGATGGACTATGGTGGACCACGTTGACCATGTTTATTCTACTACCCAGAGTCATTTTGTTGTAACATCTTAGGTCATTGCTGTACCACTAAGCCACTATGCAGAGCATAGAAATAGCTTCTGGGTTATTTTATGGTTTGACTCACAACAATGATGTCAGGCACGCCTATTCTACAGGTCATCTAAAACAACTTGTTCATTTAATTCAAGATAGACTAGCTAATAGGAATTTCCTCAAAATGAACACCTGTCTCACTTCCCAGTATTTAGCAATACTGACCAGCATGTAATTTCCATAATTATTATATGTGGAAGGAAACATCGAGGAGAGAACACAATTAAAATAGGAAAAGTTTGGTAATTAGACTTAAGCCATTGTTGTTTTGTAGTGATTGTTTTATGGGATAGCCTATATATTTTAATGGCTGTCTGTAAGCTATTACTATAATCCAAACTTATTGGACAATGGTCCCAAAGCATTACAAAAAAATATTATAAATGAGAGACTTAAATAGACAAAATTAGCATATCATTTTGGGAGAAAGTATTGTAGATGCAAAATTCTGCAAATGATAAATTCTGACAATGTTTATATTTATATTTAATACATTTTGGATCCATTTTTTTTCTTTTTGCTGAAGAACATTTTGATAATAATATATCAGCATAGCAAACCTAATAAAAAAGATCTTTGGATACAACTTTATAGTAATTATACATTACTAGATAGAAATCTAACATTAATATAAAGAACAGGTGGACATGAGAGAGTACTTTAGAGTGATTCTATACACTTATAATGTTACAAAATAATGATAACAAACCCTCCATGCCAGGTCCCTGCAACAACTAGTATGTGCAAGTGCTGTATGTAAAGTGACAAAGTGGAATCTGACGACAAGTAATAACCACTTGCTTATCTTGTATGTCTTTTCCTAATTACACTAAAATATAGGACAGTACTTTTGCATGTAGGTAATGAGCACTGCCATATTTTATGATAATATATTGCATGTATTCATCATTATTTTTTTCTTTATTTGTTCCATGTGAGAAAACTAAAGCATATGGATCAGAATGTAAAAAGTTAATTTATAAAGTAGTGAAGACATGCCTATATATATATATATATATATATATATATATATATATATGTGTGTGTGTGTGTGTGTTTTAATGTGTATCAGTTCACAGGTTATATTATAATATAGCACAGCAGATCACAGTTGTCGAAGGATATAAATCATTAGGTGGTACACCAAGGCCATGAATGAAATACTCCACCAAGACACCTTGCAATTCTCCTTCAAAGAATACATGTGGAAAGCAATACCCTCCTTCATACCATTAAATAAATAAACTATGAGCTGCATGGTTACTCTGTACAAACATTGCATTTGTATTTACAGGTTGTCATTTTGAAAGTTGTACTCTATTTGGTAAACATTTTAATACAAATGATGGCACATCTTATTTGCATCCAATGTCACTTTCCTAGTAACAAAACAAGATAGAAAAAACAAGCTGTCCATCAGTAAAGCATAATTAAATATAATGAAATTCTGTATTTATATTTTATTTTCTAAAACATTTTGCCCTTGATCAAGTTACTCAAATTAACTTACTATAAAAAGTGAACTTAAATGTTCCTTTAGTCTTTAATTTTTAGTTGATAAACACATCACATGTATCAAATAGCTACAATGATATTAATTATAACTTATTTTCAATATTTTTACCTAAATATAAAACTATGTAACCATAGTAAATTTAGACAAACCATTGATGCTGTGGAGACACACTTTAGTGGTATAAGTTGTCATTGTTTTTCTAGCAATTGACAGTGCAAGAAATAATTGTTAAAATGTGAATCATGAAATGATAACATACATAAATTATATTAATAATGCCACGATTAGAAATGTTTCCAGTTCTTTGCTAGACCCCATGAGAATGAATATATGTTCCCTCTTAACTTGCCCATTTTTCTCTTTGACAGTATAGATGGGTGGTTAATGTGTGTCCACTAGTTTACTCACACTTGTCCTAGAGGGCGTTGCACATATGTCTCATAATGCCTGAAACCAATTTCATCTTAAAATCATTAGATGGAATTTCTGAATTGTTGTGCAAACAAAAGTGTCCCCTTAGAAAACAGAGTGATTCAGCCACCCCCTCTTCTCAGTTAGGGACGTTTTCATCATTCCCTATATACATAAATATCATTGTTCTTTGGGCCTGCCCCTTACCTGAGTTTGGTTCTAGTATGGGACATCCCCATCCCTTCTGAGTCACTATAAAAGGCTCAACTGGCTATATACATCTAACCATAATCTCTACTAGTCTCAGCTCTCAAGCTGCTCTTCACAATCATCATCTAGAAGCTCATTATCCTGCTATGTCATTGGAAATGTCTTTCAGATATTGTCTGCTGGTGCTGCTTATCCAGTTGTGCATCTGCCAAGCAAGAAGTATCTCAAAAGGTGTGCCTATGGCTGAAAATACTTGTACCTGGGAACAATTTAAAAATATTTCAGGGGACCTGAACAAGTTCTCAGTGGAATTTCATGATTTGAGTTTGGTAAGAAAATTATCATTTCAAAAACAGAATATATTTGCAGATGCATAACTTTGCTTGTCCCAACAGCCTGACCCATCTCTCCAGGGCCACACTGGATTTATAAAACAGATCACGTGTTTACTTATTTATTTTTTTTACTATAAAACTGAGCTTGGCCTTCTCCAAATAAAATAATTGATTTGTGTAGCAATACCAAAAATGATTAGCCACTAGTCACACAATCTATTTGATTTCTGCAGGAAAATATTACAAAGAAGGAGAGGACAATGTCGAACATTCCCAGAATTCTGTGTGAACATCACTGCGGCCCGGATGATCTCAAGTCAGATGGGATGGTACGTATATTTATAGGATTAAGTACACCACAAGAATTGGTATGTTTTGATTTGTTTTCAGGTTTATATGTGTGTATCCAGAAATGGGTGTCCCTATTTGGTCACTTATTTGTGTGTCCTGCTAATAATTATGCCAATGCTGTGAATAGATTGCTTACATTTTGATATGTAACTGGTAAAAAACACATATGTATGTATTCACGTATATACAGGTATGGGAGCGAAGAGCAGAGAAAGGAGTAATCACAGATTTAAGGAAATGTTAAAAAATTCTTTAGAACATGAGCGTAGTTTACCATATTTTTCCAATACAGAAAACAAGGGCAAATATAAGTCTCCTCCACTGGGCTGTGAGCTCTCCTGAACTGATGATGATGATGATGGTACAAGTGACAGTTCCATCCAGGGCACACAGAGTCAGAAGGGAAAAGCAGTGTTCTCCTGATTGTGGCAATTAGTGGTGACAGCTCTGACATCACTAGCACCTCAGGAATGCAAATGCAAATTGCCCTTGCTACCTGTATATAATGCAACACATAATACATGAAAAGCATGTGTCTGAGTAGTGAGATGACGCAAACTACACAGGGAGAATAAATGAGAGCTCAGGTCGATTGTTTAGCTGCGTTTAAATTGAGAAGAATGACACTAAAACCACAAGATAACCAGTGTGGAGAATAATGATCTGTATTCTCTCTCTCACAGGTATGTCTCAAGCAAATTAATCATGTGTTGCATCACTACGACAGCCATCTTCATCATGTGCAGTCAACATTATCAACATTACAGAAATCTAAAATGCATGATATTATAAGGAAGATAAATCAACTACAGAAATGTCTAAAGGTAAGGAATGGTCTTGTTCCATAGAAAATCAATCAAGCACTATAGGAAGTGTTTATCCATTATTCCTTAGTGCTGATCAGTATATACAGTATACCTCACAAGTAGACTCAAAACCAGACTGCTTGTAAGTCTTTTATCTATCTCAACAAAGTCCATTGACGTACTAAAGAAATGCAAACATATCCAATGGATTTATTAAATGTGAAGTTTTGCCTACGCACAGGTTGCTCGTATATGAAGGTTTCAGCCTTTGCCTTTTATTGCTACAAGATCTCTGTCTGTTAAGTGAAGTGAGCTGCTGAAGAAGAAGAACACATACATATGAATGGGAATGTCACAGCTTCGAACACAGCTGCAGTTTGATTGACTCTTGAGCTAGCTTCTTGATTTTAGAGAGTGTTAATGACAAGACATAAAACTTTAAATGGTAGCTTCAGCTCTTCACAAACAAGGAGTAATAACTACCAAAGTAGGCAAGATTCATAACTTTTACATAGATAATTAGCCTTCTGTACAAGTATTCTTTAATATAAAACATCAGATTCGACTTTGTCACTCTACATATAGCACTTGCACATACTAGTTGTTGCAGGAACCTAACATGGTGGTTATTTGTGATCATTATTTTGTAACATAAGAATTACTCTACAGTACTCTCTCTTTATTTAGTACGTACATTATGTAAGTGGAGTCATAGGCACATTATACACTATAGTTGTCTCATTACGATTGTGATAACACAACATGGAGAAGAGACTCATGTCCATTTCATGTCTGTGGTGCCACCTCATGGTTACATCAAATATTACTAGCTTATTCTTTTTGAAATTGCTCTTCACATTCTCATATTTAATTACCATGCACTTGTAGCATAACTATGATTCAATATTTATTTTTGTAATATAGTTAATTTTGGAGCAGGTCCCCAATTTCCCCAGGTTTCTCCGACGAGGTTTAACATTTTATTGAGATGTATTAGCTTGGCATGAAATATCACAGTGTTTGCAATGAGTGTTAAATCATTTTTATTGTCACATGGAAAGTTAGTAACAAATTAGATATTTAGCATGACATAATTTAAAAAAATCACACACTACTAGGAATAAGAGAAAGTGAAGGAATACAATTCAAAATCATGACCCTAACATATAAAGCCCTCCACAATAGTGCACCCTCCTACATCTCTGCTCTCATCCCAAAATACACTCGCACCTGCCCTCTTCGCTCTGCTAATGACCTTCTTCTCTTCTCCTCTCTCATCACCTCCTCTCATTCCCGTCTTCAAGACTTTTCACGTGCTGCCCCTATTCTTTGGAACTCTTTACCTCGCACCACCAGACTATCTTCCTGTCTCAGATCCTTCAAAATCTCTTTAAAAATACATCTATTCAAAAAAGCCTATCATCTTTAGCCTCTTCATTCACTATGCATCTCTCACTCTCCTGTACCTCACCCATACCCTTTAGAATGTAAGTTTGTGAGTTTTAATCTTGTGAGGTGCTTTAGGGAAAGCACAGTGTATATCACATTGAAAGCTCAATAACAGGGTCTTCCATTATTTTTCATTGTGGGGTATTGTTTATACTTGTACCTAACCCCTGTATTGCGCTGCGGAATATGTTGGCGCGTTATAAATAAAGGATAATAATAATAATAATAATAATAATAATAATAATATGGATGCGGGGAGTTAAGACATGGGGAAGCCATGCGATACTGGAATTATATACATAAACCATACAAAATAGAGTAATTTATTGCATTGTCTCCTCACAGAAGCACATTCATTCCGACCATAGAGCCACACGTTTGGTTCCTTCATCTACTTTGTCACGTCCAGTAAATAAAATGTTTACAGAGATGATTGCTTGGGACCTCACATCTGCCACCTCCATCATTGCTCGTGTTTTCTCAGTCTGGAAGCCATCTAGCCATGACAAGTAACAATCAAACTAAGCTACTTCAAATATCCAAACAAGTGATGTTATATACTTTGTTTAAAGGCACATGATCTATTTCGAATATTATATATTTATTTTTATTTCTTCAATGCAGGTTAACAGATGTTATGTATTGAGTACATCTATTGTATAAATGCATTTGTTTCTCTATAGATAGATTCAAACACCTTTTATGTGGTTTAAATTATTATATTTATGTATAATCAAACATATATATATATATATATATATATATATATGTTTACGTATATACTATGTATATTACTCTTGAAAGAGTTTTCTTCCTAAATACTCTCTTCAGAGAAAATTAATTATTATGTATTCTACCTTCTATGTTTTATTTAAACTAATTTGTTTTAAATATATTAACATTAATGCTGTCACATCAATATTTTTTAGATTTTACTAACTTAAACAATAAGGGTAAACCCCACACATCATAAACAGCAGATTAGTATTTATTTTTCATATTAGTGAAATATGAAAGGTACAGTTTTTTTTCCAAATGGATGTGTTTTTGTAACTTTGCCATGTTGTTATATTATATTTATGTTAAGTATCAACATTTATTTATTAACAAAAGGTGCTTCATTAATATTTATATAATTTATCATGTTTTTGTATGGTATTTCTTATTTTGTGTCTATTTATTTATTTAGAGGTGCAACTGGTTTATATTTGCTACCAACCATATTATTCATATGGCTCAGAGTTTGTAACTTTGACCTGTTACTAAGCGTTTTCATATTAAATATGAACATATACCTATTAATATATGAATTAAAATTTTGTTTATATGGTAGTATGATGTGATATTTATTCTCATTTTTTATTGTTCATATAAATTATTGAATATTTATATAATTTTATTGCAAAGTACTTTATTGTTAAATAGAATGTAATTGGATATTTAATGTGTAATACATAATAAACTTTAGTACTAAAATGTCTCCGTATTCCATAGTGTATGTGATATTTACTTATGTTATCCTCACAAAATCTGCATATTCCTTGACATATGAAGACATATTTGTATGTGTCTCAGTAAACTGTAGGATATTTTGAAGAAAACTGCTGATATACTCGTATAGATTCTTATTTTATATCAAAAATCAATAAATGCATAAAAATAGATCTTCTAAAGAAAAATAATTTGTTAAACTAATAGACCTATTAAATTCCAAGCCTGTAGCGGCAACATGAGCCCCATAACGGCTGCAGAGCTATTAAATTAGATCATGGCTCAAGTTACGGGCTTGAGACGCAAACCCGTAAACCATTTTTCGCACATTGGATGTGCAGCCGTGAACATGATCCATTAGTAAAACTCGTAGTTAAGGATTTAGATGGAGCCAATGGCAACAGCGATCCTCATAATTACATCACTGAAAAATGGAGGTTCGATTTCAAAGCCTTAAAAGCTTCAATTATGAGTTTCAATCTGACGCGCATTCCAGAAATAATGCAATATTGATAAATCAGTAAATATGATATTCTAGTCTATGAGAGTTCCATTATAAGTATTAACACATTGATTGCCGGGATCGGTATAACGCAGAAAATAAACTAAAAATAAAGTATTTTATATTGCAGATTTGTGAGCTTGAGAATGTTGTGCTATTAATTCTAATACCTAACATCACTTTCCGTTTACCTATAAATACAGTAGTGTGTGTATATTTGCATTTACAGTGCTACAGATAGGACTTTACCCCCCTTGCGGGTCCTCTCTAGTACCTGTTGACTTTTTGGCTCCATTGGCGGGTTACGGGCTTGAACGCCAGTGAATTCGTTGCAATTTAATAGCGTGATTGGAACGTAACAGTTACGGGTTTGACAGATAAAAGGATTTGTAGGCGCACAGTTAAAACTTTCACGTCCCATAGCTTTTTCTCGCCCTTACCCAGCAAGTTGTTTGGGAGGATGCTTTGCAGGGCCAATTTAATAGCCGCAAGTCTTGCGGCCTACGTTACGGACTATGGTTTTCATTGTTGAGGGAATTTAATAGGGCTATATGTGGAGCATCATCAAATAGAGTTGACTGTACTCTACAAATGACTGAGAAACAACCATTGGAAATCCACAAAATAGTAAAGCAGTGAACTTACTTGATTAAAAAAAATGTTGATAAATTACGCAAATCAGATTTGTCAAAAAATTACACTACGATTGAATAAGATACACTATAAAACGGTGTAAAGCTGGTTAAAAATATGATAATGTAGGTGAGTTGGAGCAGGTGGGAGTAGAAGAGGGTAATAGAAGAAGAGAAGATATTTATGTCACAAACAGGGCAAGCAGTAGTTGTTTATTTGGAGTAAAAGTTTGTGGAACAATGCAGTATAATGGGACGACCATGGAGGAATTTACATAATTTAATCAAAGACAATGATTATACCTTGGAGGATTCTCCAATCTCTCTTAATGAAATCAAACAAGCATCAGAAAATACCATTGTTATGTGTAATTTCTGAACTGTTGTACATTTAAACAAAAGTGTCCAAAAGTGAGTCATTTAGTATTTGTCTCTTCCCAGACAAAAACATTGTTTGTCCTCCAAACATAACCAACAGCATACTCTGGTCATGCCCCATACTTGACATAAGAAGGGAATATTCGTGACTCATCAATGAACTATATAAAAACTGAGTGCTTCTATCTAGTAATGCAATCTACACATCTCATAAGCACCTCATAAACTGCATCAAGATCCTTGTTGGCTTGTTTAGTTATTGGAAATGTTTTTCAGTTATTTTGCGCTGGTTCCGGTCATCCAACTGATCATCTTACTGGACCTATGTATTAAAATGGTTGTGTCTGAAGTTGATATGGGTTCTACCTGGGGCCAACTTAAAAATAATTATTTGGAACTGAATATGCTGTCAATGGAATTTCATGCTATGTGTTTGGTAAGACATTTCTGAACACATTTTTATTTCAGATTTGAATATTATTATCCGCCAAGTGTTCTAAACTGGTTTAAAAAACACCAGCAAACTGTCAGGTGCTTCACATTGGACCAATGAAAGTATTTACCCAATCACTGTTAAGCAGCTGCTTTACCGGTAGATATAGTCATAAAAAGTTGTTGCATTTAGGCGTTTCAGCTTCACATGGTAAGTTTTAAGTGCTCATGATATATATATATATTTTTAATGAGACCTTCTAGTACCAGTTAGCCTTTTAATATCAACAGATATTCATTATTGTACTATTATTCAATATTTAACATCAATATATATTATCTATTTGGTGTTATCATTGAAATTTGACAATGTGCGTTTCTGATTGAGTTGTCATTTTTTACATTATTATACTTACAAGTTACTTTTAGATGTAAACCTTAACATTATAAAATCCTGCTAAATATGCTATATGCTAATAGGTACTTCTGAATGTGAAGCTGAAGTAAATAACCCTCCCTCAAAGTAATTAACCCCCCTCTAAGTAATTAACCCCATTTAACCCTCACCATACCTACTTAACCCTATCACTAACCACTTAAAACTATCTAGACCCAGTTGTCCCTTTCTAATACTATTTAACCCAAACTGCACCTAATTACCCCTAACTGTACCTATTTAACACTAACTGTACCCAATAAATGCTAACTGTACCTAATTACTCCTAACTACCTATTTAACCCTAACTGTATCCAATAAACCCTAGCTGTACCCAATAAACCCTAACTGTGCCTAATTACTCCTAACTGTACCTATTTAGCCCTAACTGTACCCAATAAACCCTAACTGTACCTAATTACCTCTATCCTAATAAACCATATCCTATCCTATTAACCCCTATCCTATTAACCCCCTCTACGCTACCCTATTAACCCCTAAACTACCTACCTAACCCCCTAATAAAATTCCTAACACCCCAGTAAGTAAAAAAAATAAAAACGCCCGCATTACAGAGAATAAAAAGTAACACTAAGTACAAAATAATAACAAACTACTAATTACATGAAAATAACAGTCATTACAGTAAAAAATAAAAGACTTACACATAAAATAAAAAAGATTATATAAAATGAAAGCAACTGTTAAAATAAAAAAAGACTTATAACCTGTAAAAAAGCAGGGGTTAATCAGTCTACTGACATGGACAAAATGCCCCTCCAGCGGTGATCCCTGATGCCTGATGCCCTGGTCTTCACTATTCTGAACCAGGAAAGGGCCCTCCCTCAAAATCCTGACGTTCTCTAAAAAGAATACTGCTAACAGAGCTCCTCCCTTGAGGAGCTCCCCGCCACAATTGGAGGTTCCTTCACATGCTCTGCTCTAAAAAAAAAATTGTTTATCATGATTGGCTGAAATCGCTGTCAATCATATTTCTGCCAATCAGAATGGGATACAGGGGTGTATCCCATTCTGATTGTCTGAAAGCATTTGCCAATTTGCCATTTGCCAATTTGCCAATTTGTCAATTTGTCAATCAGATTTCAGCCCATCAGAATGCACAAATTCTTTCAGTCAATCAGAATGGGATACAGGGGTGTATCGCATTCTGATGGGCCGAAATCTGATTTACAGCGATTTCAGCCAATCAGAGCTTACAAATACTTTCAGCCAATTAGAATGGGATACAGGGGTTAAATAGGCGCAGTTAGGGTTAAATTGGTACAGTTGGGGGTAATTAAATATAGTTAGCGTTTATTGGGTACAGTTAGGGTTAAAGAGGTACAGTTAGTGTTTATTGGGTACAGTTAGAGTAAAATAGGTACAGCTAGGGAAATTAGGTACATTTAGGGTTAAATAGGTACAGTTATTGGTAATTAGGTGCAGTTAGGGGTAATTAGGTACAATTAGGGTTTATTGGGAACAGTTATGGTTCAATATGTACAGTTAGGGGTAATTAGGTACAGTTAGGGGTAATTAGATACAGTTATGGTTTATTGGGTACAGTTAGAGTTAAATAGGTATAGTTAGGGGTAGTTAGGTACAGTTAGGGTTTATTGGATACAGTTAGGGTTCAATAGGTACAGTTATAGGAAATTAGGTACAGTTAGGGGTAATTAGAGACAGTTATGGTTTATTGGGTACAGTTAGGGTTAAATAGGTACAGTTAGTGGTAATTAGGTACAGTTAGGGTTAAATAGTTACAGTTAGGGTAATTACCGTATTTAACGGCGTATAACACACACTTTTTCTCCCTGAAAATAGGGGGCAAATGATAGGTGCGTGTTATACGCCGATATTCCCTCCCCCCTCCTCATCCTCAACCTCCCTCCTCACTCTAAACCCCCTCCGCATTCTAAACCCCCTCCTCAACCTGTTTGCCACCGAATGTGAGGTTATGGCCCATCTAAGCAGCTTCAGCGCTCATCGCGAGCCCCGCGCTGAGCGCCTTCGGAGCTCATCGCGTGGCTCACAATGAGTGCCTTTGGCTAACCTTTGGCGCTCACTGCAAGCCCCACATGTACTTTATAGGCCTCGCACTTGAGCACCCGCTCTCCCTGTGTTACTACCTTGGGTTAAGTGTCAGTGGCTTTGATTAAGTGTTACTGCCTTTGATTAAGTGTTACTGGCTTGTAATAAGTGCTACTGTTTTGCGTTAAGTCTTAGTCCTTTGTCCGTCTTTTCCGTCCTTTGTCTGCCTTTTCCATCCTTCTTTTCGTCCTTTGGCCTTGTTTTCAGTTTGTTTAATTTTTTTTGCCCGCCATTTTTTTTCTCACTTTGGCGATTTCCAATTGTAAAAAAAAGCCAAAATATGCCTCAAATTAACTTGCAACCTCACTCACAGGCTCCCTGGCAACCCCCCCCCCCCCCCCCCCTGACCTGTGTGTGAGTGTGTAAGTAAATTTGAGGCATATTTGTGTGTTTTTGCAGTTTGGCGGTTCGGCAGTTAAATTCGTATTTTTGCGGGCCGTAATTTATCGGCAGTAGCTAAATCCCACGTTGTACGGGCCGTAATTTTGTGGGTGTCGCTAAGTCTCAGTGAGCGCCTTCTGCACTCTATTTATCTAAGTCTAGCGTGTCTCCACCAGCGCAATGAGCACCTTTGCGGGGATGAGCGCCCCCCCTCGCTTTGCGAGGGCCGCAATTTTAACATGGCGTTACCAACAACTTTTGGCAAGCCCGCAATTACGACAACTATATATTTGATTGTATGCATGAGCTACAATAGGAGGAATTTTGCAGGGATTGTTTGGAAGGTTTCAGTGTATAAAAATAGAGCTTTTAAACACTTAATAAAATGATGTTTAAATATGTAAATAAAAACTTAGTAGTTTATTTTAATATTAAAATAAGGAAACCCGCCATATCCTCTTAAGGTTTTAGTCTTATATTTGAATGGAAAGAAGACTAATGAAATTGTTTCTCTCTTATAGGAATGCCTCAATCAAATTTATCATGATTACATTATTACCAGAACAGTCTTAACAAGTTTGTCCGGAAGAGGTCTCAGTATAGAAGCAAAACTGAACCAGAGCTAGAAGGAAAAATTCAGTCCATGATAAATAAGATTAATGAGATACAGAAAATGTTAAAGGTAATGAATAGATCAATATTATATTTTACTAGCGAATTGCCCGTCAAAAAATGACGGCAATGAAATTGTAAGTGAGCTAAGGGTGTTGGTGTATATAATGTGGCTGATGTAGCGTAGTTCGTTTTCTATGTCGTGCGAGTTTTTCGTAATATTCGTTTTCTATGTCGTGCGAGTTTTTTGGAATATCCGTATCTGTTTGGTGGGCTTTTTCAGAATATCCGTAGCTGTTTGGTGGTGTTTAGCGTGTTTATGGTAGTGTTTTGCGTGTTTAGGGACCTTTAGGGACCATTTTTTCTCTTGCTTAGGTGATTTTCGGGTGTCTAAACTCAAAAATTTGGACTTAAATCGAGGTGTAACTTCATTTGCAGAGGTCCTCGGTGCTCCCCCTTACTGTGAGTAGCCTTTTTTTGTGTTTGTTGTTTGTATTTGTTGTGTTTGTAATGTTTTTGGGGTTGCGCGGGTTGCGTCTTTGTTTTCTAATCTCGTAGGTGTTTTTCGGCAAATACATAGGTGTTTGGTGGTGTTTTGAGTCCTTAGACTGCTGTAGCCTCATTTTATTTTTTTAACCTCTTTTAATTTAAGTTAAATTGAGGTGTAACTTTAGTTTTCGAGGTCCTGGATGCTCCCTCTTGCTGTAAGTAAGCTTTTTATGAATTTGTTGTGTGTATTAATTGTATTTTTCATGTTTTGATGTGCGCGCGTTGCGGCCATTTTTTGCAAGGTCGTAATGGGTCGTAACGTGTCTTGTATTTTGCGAGGGTCGCAGTTGCTGGCAAGGAGCGCCAAAGGCGCTCCTTGCCAGCAACTGCGACCCTCGCTTCGCGAGTGCCGCAGGCTCGCTACGCGAGAACGCAAACGTTAGCAACAACTCGTATGCTCACAACTATATATGTGATACATTTGTACAGAAAAGTTGTGTAATACTGATATTTAGCCTCATTTAATTTCGAATTCGCAATTCACTGGCCGATGGGCGCATGTCTGCGAGTGAGTTGCGAGCTATAGTTGGGCTCCCTTTGCGAAGCTATTCAATTGCTCCAGTTGCAATCCTGACGCCAGATTCGTAAACCATGCACTGGGTCGGAGCAGTTGTAGGAGCGAAATGTGTGTCAATTCATCGAGCCTGTAACCTCCCATTTTGCATTGGCCAATAGAAGACAAGAATGTCATAATTACGGCAGTAAAACATAGCAGTTACAAGTCAATCAATCAGGTTCGGGGGTCTGATATGCGATCAGACTCGCACAACTCTAAAAATTAAGAATTGTAACAGATCTACTGTCACCCCGACTGGGTACCTCCGTTGATGGACGCGTCCTAGCTTGCGCCGAGGACTACAAGCACCGCACCGGACACCGCAACCACCACAGACTCCACAACCGCCGTAGCTTAAATGGAGCCGCGCAGTCTTCCTTCCACCCTGTATAATTCTCCAGCATCCAGGATTGTGTGGGGAAGACCTCTCCTCCAAGGAGAGTACATCAGGAACAAGGGTTCAGTAGTTACAGTTTAAGGGAGTATGCAAAGCATAGCAATCCCCAGTATGATATAGCAATTCCCTCCAAGAACGAGACAAGGCTACGTTTTAAAGGGTCAAGTAGAACTCTCTTGCTGGCACACCCAGCCTGGTTTTTATTGCAGTCAGGTACAAACAGAACACACCCAGGGGGGAGGTATAGAACAATCAATAACACAATAGTAATGCCCACAGTTTCCCTCCCCTCTGCTGGGGAGATAATTGAGTTTATTACTGTATCTACCCAATTATCTCCCAGCTAAAACTTACACATTTTTATAAATAACACACAGACATTTCACATATTCCCCATAGTTGGCCACACAATACACATATAGAGACAATAGGTGGGTCACACCTCCCTGAGGCTACCTGGCAACTTTGATACAATCATAAATGGATTAGATCATCCTTCTTTGTTCTTATGTCTGAGAATGAAAACACTTTATACAATAGACTTCCTTATCTTATGAGGAGTCTCTGTAATAGGATTATCTCTTATGCCCAGGTCTGCAATAGTCTGGGCTAATATTCTGCAGAGCATAAACCAACATACATACAGTATAATAATAGGATCATATTTTAACCATAATAATAACCATAAAACAGGGTAAAACAGTGATGGGTTCCGTTACAAGAATTATGAAAATAAATACCAATTCTGTTCTAGTCCATATGGGTGGCCTGATATTTATTAACTTACTAGCGACTTGCCCTTCAAAAAATGACGGCATTGAGATGTGTATTTTTGGAAAGTTATTTAGTTATTAATATACCTATTTGACACTTGTAAGGTGTTAGTTATGATGAAATAAGTACTATTGTGATCTTAAACATGTTTATTTTAGTAAAATGTTATTTTGTTCAACAGTTACTGTTAAAGCATTTTGTATTAAAAGTATTAAGATTTGAATGTAAGAACAGTTGAACTTAAAATTAATCAGTATTGTAAACTTGAGGTAATGTTTTTTTAACATGCAAGTTCTATCTCAAGAATTGTTAACTTAAATATACGTTGAATCCAGAAGAAGGCAAACAGTAAAAACCCTCCTTGAAACATAGCCAATTGTATCAGAGAGGGAAAAAAATAATTCCTTCCTGACCCCATTAACTGGCGATCAGATTACTCCCTGGATTAATGTTTAATATAAAAGACAACATTTACATTGTGACTTAAAACGTGGTTGAGCTGTTAACATGAACTTTGGAATATGTCTAAGTAAGGAACTTGAAAGTATATTTTTTTAAACTTGAACTTTCTTATCTGTGTAAGTAAGGAACTTGCAAATATTTTTTTCAAACTTGTAACATTAGAAACAGTAACATAGTTAATTAACATTTGAACAGAATTTGTCAAAATACTGCAAGGCAAGTGTTTTGTGAGGCTAATGATGCATAAACAGTACTTTCTTTAATTATAACTGAATTGTTTATTGATTTGTATTTTTCAATGGTTGACGTTTGTTTGTTGCTGTAGTAATTGTTTTAAATCGCACATATAGTTTCGTCTGTGGAAAAGTGGTTCTGTAAAAAGAGAACGCAAGAACTTAAACTTGTTGTACGCTGTATAAGTAGTGTTGTGTATGTGTTTGACTATTTAATGTAGTTTAACAGGAAAATATTGTTTTTGTAAATTCTGTTGCGTAATAATGACCTTTTGAAGGGAACGAACATTTATGTATATTTTTTTCAAAATTTGGTGGTTATATTGTGTTTTTTTATATTTTTGCATTTGCTTTTAATTTGGTTTTGCATGGCTTTTGTTTGTTTAATGAAAAGTTAGAGTACTTCATAGTAGACAATGTTTTTAGTAAAAATACGTCCATCTTCTAATAAATCACCTTGACTTTCATTCTTTTCAATGTAAACTTTAATAGCCTGTGGATTTTTGCACCGTGATAAGGTAACGTACAATTGGCCATGTGCAAACACTGGTTGTTCTAAGAAAATACTCACAGATTTATTGTGATTTATTAATGGTCATGGCAAATGCCATAATGATGGGAAATTGTCTTCTTTGAAGTATAAAAGGGAGACTACTTTCACTTGGTGCTAAATCTATTCTTGGTATGAAAACTCCCTCTCCTTTATGGGTACCAGTTAAAATTTCAGCATCTATGAAATGGTCCTTTAATTGTTGAACAATTAATCTTGTACCATTGCATAGGCCTTTTTTGGGGTTCATATTTCGCAGTAACATGACAATTGCACCTTTCTTTAGCTGCAAAATATGTGGTGGCATTCCAGAAGGAGTTAGTGAGTTTATGAATTCAGTCGAAAAGTTTGCCTGACTATTACAGAATAAGCACTGTGATAATTTCTTTGGGGTGCATTAATTTTTTTAAAGATTTTATTATTGAGGATTAATGCATCCTTATTTTTACAGGTTAGGATGACTTGGCTGCCAAGCTCTGAATATTCCTGGTTATTTATGCTACCTTGAAATATAGACGATATAAGATCTTGGTGACAAATCATATGAGGTGGGATGTGCACAGTGTCGTCAGGTAAATTTGGTATTTTTTCTGTTCTGCCTTCTCCAATTTTAATAAGCCAAACATTGAAATCAGTTTGGCCTTCTGATCTCATATTTTGTTGCACTTGAAGATGGGTAAAAATTTTCCACCGTGTGCTTGACTTTATACAGGTTTCGATAATGTCAGTTCGATTTCCATGTACAACGACAGGTAATGTTTGTCTAAAATCGCCAGCTAACAACATTACCTTTCCACCAAATGGCAAAGTATTACCCATGACTTCACAAAGCAAACGGTCAAACGACATAGCATGACATCATTGTGGCCTCATTTATTATAATTAATGTATTTTTTTATTATTTTTGTGCTTGAAATGATGTCATGCGAATATCTGACACAGAGGTTTCTAAAATAGGTACTGGAAGTTTAAACCCACTATGTACAGTTCTTCCACCTTCATCATCTATTGTATTTTTAATGGCATTAAATGCTTGCAATTGTAACGTATTTAAAGTTGCAAGTCTTTCTTCTGTTCTTTGTACTTGTAGTTGAATGTCATAGTCTTCTAGGTTTATGTGATCTATAAGACCTGGATCAGGCAAATTAAAACTTGCACAACTTAATCCATGAGTTAAAAATACTTCTTGGATTTCCATTAACGCTTTTAAGTGGGCAATAGGTTAATTGTATCGTTGCATAAAGTCTTCAGCCATATTACTTTTAAATGTTCCCACAAAGCTAATGCATTTGGAGCATTTGAGAAGATACAAATAAATGCAAATTGTTCTCTCATCTGCCGTGGCATTTGACAAAGTGCTGCTTCTTCTAGACATATTTCCCATTCTGTATCATCAGCTAGTAAGTTTCTATGTCTTGCAGCTAAATGGAAGGATTCATAAACTATGTCATTAACAGTTCTTAAGTGTTCAAAACTTTGTGCTCCAGGAACATTTAAAAGTAATAGTCGTAAGCAGAAACGTTCAAGATCTATTGGACTGACTGTGTAAATTCTTGGGATTATTTTATTTCCTCTGCTTTTTCTAGGTCTCCATAATCCATTCACAAAAACATAGTGATATGGAATTTCAATATATAAGAATTGTGTTGCTTCTGAATCTGTCGAATTTAATTCAAACCATGCAGTTAGTGTAGTGTGACGATGTTCACTTTGGGCCAATGCATTACTTTCATTTCCAGCATGGAAATACACTAAATGTCTTTGTGGCAAATGTACTGCTAATCTATATACTGCATGTGATCTATCATGCATTTCAAACTTTAAAAGGCGCCACATAGCTTCTGGTGCACTTACATAGCGAGCATCTACATGAGATGCAGGTTCATCATGTACGAACTCAGTGCTTTCAGGGTTGTCTGCACTTTTGACGACTACAGTAGCTGCATCATAGCCTTTGTAAATATATTTGTACACATATTTAATGGATTTGATGGAAGTGCAGGCTTCTACATTAATGTGTGTGTTATACTTCATCAGTAAATGTGGATTGTAGGGTACTACATATCTATTGTCAACTTTTTTGCCGGAATAATGGCACTATCTCCTTATCTTCTTTTACAAAGTGGATAGCCATCACAATTGGCATACGTTTTGTCTCTATAATCTTTTGGAAAATCTTTGGAACATTTATTATTTTCCATACATGGTGATTGTGGATTAAGCTCACCACAGGGTCCATGAATCATACGATAAGTAAAAATCTCATATAGTCTACCATATAGTTCTGGATCTGGTAGTTCAGCAACAATGACTGCATCCACTTTGTCACCAGTATCTAATTTATCTTTTTCTTGAAGTACTATGAGAAGATGTGCATGTGGAAGGCCTCTTTTTTGAAATTCAATGGTATATACATAAGCAAGACATTTGCCAAATAAATGACTTATAGTGATGTCACGTTTTAATTCATTTAATTTAATCTTAAAAACTCTGGCTACTAAATCTGGAAGGACTTTGGGCAAGAAGTACATTTTGTGTAATTTCTGGCCATTGGGGATTACATGTAAATGTAATAAATAAATCGGGTTTGCCAAATTTGGTGACAATAGCCATAGCATCATTGTATCTTTCTCTCATATTTCGAGGAGATCCTTGAAAAGAAGATGGTAAAATGATGGCTTTGCCAGCTGTCATGTCTCTGCTTGTAGCCACCTCAGCGACATAGTCCATTAGTCCACAATATTGTTCTACACGTAGTTTATCTTGTTGATATTTTATAAAGTTTAAATTATTGGCCTCAACTTGCAAATAGGAATCAATAATCCATTGTTGTATTAGTTTTCCACCACATAAAATTGGATTAAATGTATTTCGAATGGCAATTTGAGCTACTTTAAATTCAAGCGTAGAATCATTATTTCGGATTCTGGCTTTAGCATTTGGGTAACTGGGAAGTGTTAATTTTGGTTGCCAACCTGCTTCTCCGTGTGGTAAAAAAATGGGATAGGTCATTGGATCTAAATTTGGACTTAAGATACTGATATTAATGAATGGTTTCTCCTCATTTCTGGGATGTATTCTAATGTCTCTTTGAAATGGTGGTTCTTCTTCATCATTTTGAAACACCATTGCAACCTCATTTGATGTTGGCAAATTATAATGACGTTTATCAGTATGTATATCTCTTTTAAGCACCATATTGAACTTTGGGATTGGTAATTGATGTCTTTGTGCATAAAGTTGTTGTTCATTTTCTACTTCTGCCATTTTTTTATAAGCTTTAGTGTAGGGGTTATTGGCCATAATGTTATCTAGCTCTTTAAAAACACTGGGTAAGCATTTTTTTATTTTCTTGCAGCTGCATATGTTGGTTAACAGCTTCCATTGTATCTAGGACATATAGTTGAGCAAATTTTCTTCCTCTGGATGTAAATGTGAAGTCCGATGGTAAATTTGGCCTTGGACTTTAAAACAGTAAGGACCATGTCCTGGTACATTAGCAGCTAATGTTCCCCCATAGATGCAAAGGATATGGCACTATTGTAGGATCTTATGTTTGTCTTAAAATTTATGTAGTGTGGAAAAGTAGGTTCAGTCATAATGTTTTGTAAATAAATTGGAAATTCTTTTCTTTCTGGAAGTTTGACCTTGCCTTTTTGACAGCAACTAATAAATTGGCCATCTCTGGGTCTCTCCTGTTTAAAATGATAAGCCTCACAAAACTGACATTGAGTATTCATGTCCCCATAATTATGAACCTCTACTGCTAAAGACTTGAGTAAAGGACAATTTGCAAAGCATATATCAGTTTCATTTTCAAATTCATCAGTTGAAATGTCATGTGATGTTTCAGGAACAAGTTGTAAATGCTTTGTTTTTTTGGTGGCTTATTTTGTATATCTTTTATTTGTTCAGGTAAAATGTCATCTGATGTTTCAGGAACAGGTTCTAAATGCTTTGTTTTGTTAGTAGCTTTTTTTGGTGTATCTTTAATTTTTGCAGGTGATAGTCCTTTGCTTGCAATTCTTTTGCTTTCTTTTTCTCGACAAATTTCCTTCTGCTCCAGTGTCTGCTGGTTGGCCAATCTCTGTTGTCGTTCTCTAGCATGACGTCTTCTCTTTTCTTGTTTGCTGTCGTTATCAGCCATGTTAATCTGTAAAAGAAAATAATGTATTATTAGTTTAGTTTGAGATGTTAAGTTTGTTTTAAATTTTTTTTATTATCAACAGTTTGTTTCTATGTGATTGTAGTTCATTGTAGCGGAACTTTCTTTGTATTGTTAAATAATTTTTTAAATTTTTTTTTAAGTTTTTTTTAGTTTCTGTCGTAGGTTGTAATTTTTTGCTTACATGCATAGCACACTCAAGGTAATTACATTATAACTTCTTCTAGATGTAGTAGGTGTATAGTGTTAATTGAAATTGATTTTTTTTTTTTGGTTTGGTAATTTCTTTTTTGGTTGTACTTTTGCCTTATAGGCATAGTAGAGTGGAAACATTAGTCTTTGTAATTTGTCGTACAGGGGATTGTTGGAATAGTATTTTTATATTTTATTTAAAGGCTTATATGTTGGGGCTGTAAAAAGGTTTGTATTGTTGTTTTTTTGGTGTAAGTACTATTTGTTGTAGTATTCTATTTATGTGTGTGGTTTGGTTTTATGCTTAATATTGTACATTAGGGCTGGTAATTGAGAATGAACAATGTTCTTTAGTGTGTGTTTTGACACTTTTTTGGACTATGCTGTTTTATGTTGCTTTTTTTTTGTTGGCTAGATTGAAGTTTGGGTTTACTTTTAAACATTGTTGTCCGTAAAAGACAAATAACAGGTAAATTACAAATGTGTCAGTAATATTTTGGTAAAGGTTATAATTAGTGGTTCTTATTGTTGTTGGTGTTTATTTTTTTTCTGTTGACATGGATGCAGAGCAAACATGTTTATTTAGTTTTCTCTTTTTTTACTTGTTATACTGTACCTTGTTTGAAGTGTGATTTCAAGCAGAATCTTTCTTGGTCCGCTGTTGTAAGTCTTCGTCCGATGCTCTTCACGCAGTTTCTGTTGTAAAAGAAAAAGTAAAATGTTATTTGATTTCAATGTATTGCTAATGAGTAGCATATTTCATTGTTTTGCTCTATTCTATCTGTCATGGTGAATTTTTCTGCTATGCTGTTTTTTGTGCAACCGTTTAAAATACTTTAATTGTATTAGTATATTACAGCTATCCTTTTTTTTTTACTGTAATTATTAATGTTTTTCCTATTTTGGATATGATCGCAATGTTTTTAGCATTATCCTGTTTTGTGTCCACCACTTTTGGTATGCTTGTTTGGGCTTCTTTGTAAGGCTTATAGGTTCTTAAACAGTAAAGAAGAATATTAAATTACTTTTCTATCTATTTGTGTGATTTTTCATACAATCCTGTTTTGTGTCCACCATATTTTGCATACTTTATTTGCTTAATTGGTCTTTTTTATGAGGATTAAATGTTGTTGGACATTAAAAATGAATGTTAATTGTCTTTTCTATATCATGGTGGGCTTTTTTGTTTTATCCTGTTATGTGTTCACCAGTTTTTGGTTGCTGCATTTGGTTTGTGGGTGATGGTTGGAGGTTATTTTACAGTAAAGAGAAGGAATACTTTTGTTTTATGTATGTTGGTAATGTTTTGGATGGTATCCTGTTTTGTGGGCACCTGTTTCTTTTTTGTTTTCTCTGAAACTGTGTTTCTTTGTAAATTGTATAGGTGTTTGTGAAGTTGATGAACTGTGTTTCAGTGTTTATTAAATTTGTATTTTTTTTTTAACTTTTCATTTTTATATCGGCGGCCATTAAACATATATTTCCTTTTTATTTTCTACTTCTTCTACTATACCTTGATTGAAGTGTTGTTCTTGTCCGATTGACAGAGGGTCCCCTCCTGCCAATCTTAATCCGGCAGTCTTCTTGTAGTGTCTGTTTGAAAAATAAAGTTAAATGGTTAATTGTATATTTCTTATTTTTGATTTTGCAAAGCATGGTCTTTTTCAGCATGTAATGTATTTTTCTATCTTACCTCTTCTTCTTTCTTTCTGTTCTTTAAAAGTAATTCTCTTTGACAGTCCACGGTGCAAATTCTTGAGTGACGCTGTTGATGCAGAGTCTGTTTGAATAGTGAAAAAAAGGGGAAAGATTCAGCTTCAGGTTACATATGTATTAGTGTCCTATTATTTTTTGCTATGAGTTGCAGTAAATTAATGTCATTTAAATATACTTGTTTCATTAGTTTGAGTTAACATTAGTTTGCTGTAGGGCCTATACACATAAATGTGCGTGTTACATGTCATAGAAAATCCCATTTTCATAGTTAATGTTTGTATTATTTTGTTTGCTGTCTTGGTAATAAAATGTAATATTTTATAGTTTACCTCCCAGTTGTAATTTGCAGAGTGAAAAGTAGGAAATCAGGAAATAATTCTCTTCCCAAGTAACAGCAGCAGTTAACTATCCAGTCACTCCGTTCATCACCTGAGTAGAAATGTAGAATTTTCTGGAAAGTAGGCAGTATTTATAAACTTTGAGGTGCCTGAGACCGTTAGAACGCAATACGCATGCGCTATTTGCGTTCCAGCGTACAATTTGCGTTCCATCCGCCATTTTATGTGTAGTAGTTGTCAAATTGGTGGTTAATATCAATGTAGTAGGTGCCGCATAGTATGTGTTACGTACCTTGTAAAGTTAACTGTAGCATTGTTTCAGTTTTGCAAGTCACTGTAGTATTGTTGCGTCTGTAGCCTTGTTTTCGTTTTGTTCAGCGGGCTTTTTTTCTCTAACTTAATTGATTTTCGGCTGTTTAAACTCCGTTTTTTGGAGTTAAATTGACGTGTAACTTCACTTTTCGAGGTGCTGGATGCTCCCCTTTTTATGTGTTTGTTGTGTTTATTTATTGTGTTTCTCATGTTTTCATGTGCTCCGTTTTTTCATGTGCGCCGTAGTTTTTTGCGAGGGCCGCAGTTGCTGGCATGGAGCGCCTTTGGTGCTCCACGGCAGCGACTGCTGCCCTCGCTTCGCGAGGGCTGCAGGCTCGCTGCGCGAGCCCGCAGGCATGAGCAACCGCTCGTATGCTCACAACTATATATGTGAATTGATACCCAAGACCATTTAACCCCGAAATGACACATACAAATAAAAATTATTTCCTGCAGTTGTGCGGGCTTGAGACTGTTGTGCAATTAATACTAATGTCTTTCATCGTTCTCCCCGTAATTTGCAGTGCAGTATTACAGTGTTTTTTCGCATTTACAGTGTTAAGAAATGGTCTTTAACCCCTTTGCGGGTCCTCTCGAGCACATGTAGGACTTTGTCCTGCAATTTGAGATTTGCAAGCTGGGATACGTTTGCAAAGTGGGCGGGATCGTGCAATTGAATAGCAATTTACGATTTCAGTGCTGCGAAAGTGACAGATCAAAGGATTCAGAGTGGTGTAGGCTCTGAGTTGTACGGCCGCCATTTTTGCACAGCCGTAAATCATAACCCAATCCAAGGTTGCAAAAACACACCAATTGAATAGAGAAATTGCCTGCGATTTCCACTTGCGAGCTCGGATCTCAAATTTGCAGCAATTAAATGAGGCTAATTATTTGCAGTGCGGGACACTACTTAGACAACACTCAAATAACAGAACACTGCCCTATTCTATTGCTTATTTGTAAATTTATACACACTTAAAATTACTCTTAATATTGCCACATATTCTATTAGCTACTCCGATTACAATCCGATTACGAGTTATTTGCCCACAATCACTACGGGCCAAAAGCAAAACCTGGCCTTAAAACTCCATTGCTTTTGGCACAGCTCGATATTACGAGCTCTAAATAATTAAAGTTACACAAAATCTATAGTCAATCAGAAAGTAAATTCTGACTCGCAACTGAAAAACCTTTTCTATCAAAAATGTTACGAAATATGAATCGCAAGGATTTTCCAAGCACTTATTAAAGCTATAACTGCAATTATACACACAATACTGTCTTTTAAAAGCATGGGAATGCATGGAATGACATTAATTGCAGAACAGTCTCTAACTTACAAATATGCAATTAAAAACTATAATTTTTTAATGTTATTTTTTAATAATATCGATCCAGGTACTCAAGGGGTTAATACATATCATGAAATCCACATTGACAAAAATGTATGATCTAATGCATATTATAGAGTGCTTAGTTGCGAGCCCCATAGGCAAATATTACTTATTGGCACTAATTAATTCATAGCCTCTGATTGCTGATTACGTGTAACTTCCATGTTTTACTGACATCATGATGACGGTCTAATTTACTATTGGCTGTGCCTAAGAAGTAAATTGCGGGCATCCTTAAAATTTGTCAGATCATATGATCATGCCCCTTGAAATCCTACATTACAAAGACAGGTTTACGAGTTTAGGCTTAAGAAGGTAAATTGTGAGCTTGAGTCAATGGAATACATCAAAACATTTAGAGAAAACATCTGCAGTAAAGATTACGGGTTAGAGTCATTTGCCGGCTTCTAATAGAATAGGGCTCATTGTTCCTTGTGCCAGTCCTAGCTTTGTATATAAATTGTGTGAGGATCTGTTACCTAATGCTAGCTCAACTATCTAGACAAAGAAGGTAGATGTATCGGGCAGCAGGAAACAAAGGGTGCCAAATGCAAATATTTTTCGTGGTCCTATTACTATGACACATACATTTGAATTCTTACAGACTTCATATTAATTTATCTTTTGTTTTTAATGGGCCAGTGTAAGCGATTTTCATTTCACCATTAATTAACATTAAAAATACATGTGCAAACAGCAGCAAAGCAAATCTATGGACATAAAAAATAGGATGGACAAATTCTTCCTGTTCTATCAGAGAATGGTCTGCAATCAGAGGCTAACAAGCCCCGGCCTAGGTTACACATTGTCGGAGGACAAGTTGCTGGTGCGGTTCTATGGAATAATATATGCTTATACAGAGAAATATGTATAGGTAGTGGCATACTTTCTTGCTTCTATGTATATTTGTGTGATAATGTTAGTTTCACATGAAGGGTCGAGCATAAATCTGAATAATCTGCAGTATTAACATGTAAAAATACAAAAAAGGCACAGGGCATATGGCATTAAAGATAGGATACTGAGACAAGAGGTTCTTGTGAGTTCCTGCAATTGATTGGAACTACATAACATAGGAGAGAAGCATTACAGCATAACTTGCATGTATTGTCTCCTCGCAGAACTTCTGCAAATTTGAAAACACAAGTTCATTCACTCCAATCCATCTTCCTATGACTAGAATAATTGTAGAGAGAATTTCATGGGACTTCGTATCCGCCACCTCCATCATCGCACGTGTCTTCTCACCTGTAGAGCCATCAAACCATGATATAAATTGATACGAGCCAGGGTACATTACAATCACTGATACCCACCTCCAGTATCCAAAGGGCAACTTATTCACTATTTTTTATAGCGTACAAAAGCTATGTTGAATATTATATAGGAAGTCATTCTGTCTGTTCATTTGCATTTTATGTTGTAAACCTAGTACCATTTATAATATTGAAATGTAGCGGCTGAACCCAAGAAATAATAAAATCTCACAAAATGCAAACCCTCTTGTTTTTTTTTTACAGAAGTTGTTAGTTAGGGAACTTCTATCCAAAAGCAAGGTCTTCACTAACAACTTCTGTACAAAATATATGCTCTGTGCTTATATAGAGCCCTATTCAATTGGCCAAATTGCAATTTTATAAGGCTGAGAAGGTGCATTATATGCATTATTCCAACCATTACATGGCTAAGGTTCCTTATATTACATAGTTACATAGTCATTTAGGTTGAAAAAGACTTTAGTCCATCAAGTTCAACCTTTTTAGATCTCCTCTGATCTGCAATATGAAGATTTATTGTCAATTGATTTAGAGGAAGGCAAACAGAAAAAAAAAACAATGAAACTTTGCCAATTGCCTCAACAGGGAACAAAATATAAAATTCCTTCCTGACCCCAGATACTGGCGATCAGATTCATCCCTGGATCAATACTCCCTCTCTATTTACCCAGGATAGCCCTTAATGACCTTTTTATTTAAAAATATACCCAATCCCTTTTTAAAGTTATCTATCGAATCCGCTGTCACCACCTCCTTTGAATATTAAATACACATTTTTACATATTTATTAAAAAAGAAAGTTATTTATTTAATTTATAATGTTTATAATAATAAATGTATTCATATTTGTGTTGGCTTGTATATTGATATTCTTAACAGAATTCCATTGTGTTAAAGTGTATTAACAAAGCTACACTGTCTCATTTCATAACATGTGTGTATTTGCTTTGTAATAAAGGTACATTTTCCTCACAAAACTTCCATATGTTTAAACATAGGAAGACTATAGATATTGGTTCCTGTCACGTTGATCGTATCCCATAGTAAAATGTTAAACAATGTACAACTAAATATATGGAAAATAATTAGAATTCAGTGGTCAATGTGTGAATTTACAAAAAAAAAATATTAACTAATTGTCTCTCTCATATGTTCTATTATATCTTTCTTCATCAGCCTGTACTAATTGGATAAGGCTTGATAGTCACTAACACTACCTTTCTTTTGATGCCACAAGAAGTTGTTCCCCAAGTGCTTGAACACCCTCTAACCCTCTGAGATGCATTCCTTCTCTATATGAGAAAGAAACATGAATGTGTATCTGAATATGTGTGGAGCGGTTGTGTATAGGTAATATAGAAAGCAGAAGGATGGCATTTATAATTGTACTCTTATTTAAATTGTTCACTTTGTAGGTTTAAAACATGTCCATCTGAAGCTGGTTTTTATTATTTTCTTAGAGTCATCATAGCTTGTTAAAATTGCATGTTTATATACTGTATACATACTTTTTTTTTTATTGTTGCACACTTCTTAGATCTACAATATTGTTTTAATTTTGGTCTTGTGTTAACTAAATACAGTTGCTGTATCTTAACCAAAACATAATTTTGTCTTTTAATCCTAAACAATAATTTAGTAAATTAATCCTAAACATGATCTCTTCATTTGCAATTCCATTAACCTACTTGCTATCACTGAAACCTCACTCACATCATTTGACACTGCCCCCACTCCTGTATTATTACATGGTAGCCCACACTTCAGTCACACTCCTAGGCGTGAAGGCAGACAGGGGAGATGTTTAGGAACCCTAACCTCTCCCCATTGCAGCTCCTTCCAGTGTATACCTTCTCTCTTTCTTTTATTCTCTTCATTTGAAGTGCTCCCTAATCTTTCCAAAATATTGGACCATTTTTCCATCTGGCTCCCTCACTTTCTGTCTTTCAACCAGTGGATGCCCGTCCGTAGAAGCGTCGGGGCAAGCGCCCCCCCCCCCCCCCCTCCCCCAAAAAAAAGTTTTCAGTGACCCAGCAATAAAAAAAGACAAATGATATTTTATTGTTTTATGATTATTTCTAATTATTATCTTTAAATTAGGATTTAAGTGTTCTTTCTTAAGTATGCTTTCATTCAAAATATTCCCTGGGACACTGTCACTTTAAGATAACGCCTTGTATGCCTTAACTGCTGTGTGCTATCCATTGTAACTAGCTTCCCTGCACTGTGTGATCATATTACACTAACCTGACACTGTGAGAGCGAGTCATGACCGTTAATGAATGCCGCCCAGCCACAAGGGAGAAGCTATGCATGGGGAGTGAAAATGTATCAATTTCAATGACTGACAGCCTTTCAGCATCATCCAATCAATGCTGAGCGGCTGTCTAGTTTCCATGATCCCCACATAAGCCCACCCAGACCGTTAGCCCAGGGTGCCCACTAACAAATAGAGACCCGAGTTAGTGTTTGACTGACAGGTGCCCTGGCAGCCCTGCTATAAAAATCTGACCCCCTAAGCCAGCCCCCTCTGTTTCCCGCTCCTGGTGCTAAAGAACCCATCTACAAGTAAGTAGAAACACTGCCCTCAGTGCCCTGCCTTGCCCAGCCAAAGCCCCTAGTCCCCCTAATACAAAAAGGGTCCCCCAGTTACCCCACTATGCCTACCTGTCACCCACCCACCTACCTAGGCCAACAATGCCTGTGCCACCCCCCGATCACCCCCATGGGGCCTGTGCCACCCCCCGATCACCCCCACCTTGGCACCTTAACCTACCTAACTAGTACCAAGCCACCTACCTACCACCCTGACCCAGTGACCCTACCCTGACCCAACTACCAACTTGGTAGTTGGGTCAGGGTGGAATCACTGGGTCAGGGTGGTAGGTAGGTGGCTTGGTAGTACCAAGCCAAGCCACCTACCTACCACCCGGACCCAGTGACCCCACCCTGACCCAACTACCAAGCAACCTACCTACCACCCTGACTAAGTGACCCTACCCTGACCCAACTACCAACTTGGTAGTTGGGTCAGAGTGGAATCACTGGGTCAGGGTGGTAGGTAGGTGGCTTGGTAGTACCAAGCCAATCCACCTACCTACCACCCTGACCCAGTGACCCCATCCTGACCCAACTACCAAGCCACCTACCTACCACCCTGACTAAGTAACCCAACTACCAACTTGGTAGTTGGGCCAGGGTGTGGTGTGTGGTCACCGTGTCAGAGTGATAGGTAGGTGGCTTGGTAGTACCAAGCCAATCCACCTACCTACAACCCTGACCCAGTGACCCACACCCCACCCTGGCCCAACTAGCAATCCAACTAACAGCCTGCCTGACCTAATGACCCCCACCCTGACCTAACTACCAACTTGGTAGTTGGGCCAGGGTGGTGTGTGGTCACTGTGTCAGGGTGATAGGTAGGTGGCTTAGTAGTACCAAGCCAATCCACCTACCTACAACCCTGACCCAGTGACCCACACCCCACCCTCGCCCAACTAGCAACCCACCTACCTTACAGTAAAAAAAAAAAACACAACAAAAAAACACAACAACAATACCGCCCCCCCCCCCCCCCCCATATTTTTTTTTCCATTTTTAAAAGTAACAGGCAATGTATCTTTAACATTGCAGTTAAAATAAAAATAATACATTGCCTGTCACTTTTAAAGATGAAAAAAAAATAAGGGAAGGGAAAAAAAAAAAACAATAATAAAGTAAACAACAGCACACACTTACCTGTCAAATTGACCCCTCCAGCGGTGGCCTTCTGCCCTGGATAGTCAGGCATTCCAATCAATTTTGATTGAAGCCCATATCCTTCAATCTTGATAGAAGCCCTTGTCCTCATCTTGATTGAAGCCATTGTCCATCCATTCTGGCCCATTGCAAGAGGCCTCCACCTAAAAAACCTGACGCTCTAAAAAAAAAAAACAACAATCTAATGAAGCTCCTCCTACAAGGAGCTCCCCCGGCGACTAATTGATTTTTTCCCACGCTCCTCCTTTTATTCTATTTTTTGAAGGTCTATGATTGGCTGAAATTTTGATTGGCATTGATTTCAACCAATCAGAGTCTTTAAAAAAAATTAGCAAAGCAGGTATGGAAGCCTGTAAGGGCAAAAAAGGTTAGTGTGAACTTGTATGTATTATACATATTACAGGGATATTTATGTGATATACATGTTACAGGATAATATCCTGTAACATGTATAGCAAATAAATAGCACTGTAATATGTATAATAATTAATGTCTAATAAAAATACATGAGCAATAATCAAATAATTAATAAAGTACATCAATTAATCAATTAATATTAATATCAATATTGATTGATATATATATTGATTGATAGATATATTGATTGATAGATATATTGATTGATATATATATATATATATATTGAGATATATATATATATATATATATATATATATATATATATATTGATATATATATATATATATATATTTTGTATTTGTAATTTTTTTCTTTAATGTACAGTTTGGGCCTATATGGTTTTGATTGGTTATTTAAGGTTTTTAAGGTGCGGTTGGGGCCTATATGGTCACACTTGGTTATTTAAGGTTTTTAAGGTGCGGTTGGGGCCTATATGGTTCCACTTGGTCTTTTAAGGTTTTTAAAGTATGGTTTTGTTCTTGAATGGTCTGATTGATTTGCTTGTTTTCTTTCAACCCCAGGTGCAAACCCTCTGTGGCAGCAGATTTGTTTGTACTCGTTGGTCAACTTACTGAACGTGAATACCCTGAGAAGAAGAGCCGAATAATAGTAAGTGTCACTGCTTTAATTTTTCTGTTAATGAGTATAGGTGCAATTATGATATTGCTGTAGTCTTGTCACATGAGTTTTTTCAATCTATATTGTATACCAATGAATTTAACACATTGTTACTTTACTTCTTGACATTGCTGCATTGCTGATCATGTATTTCAATGGGCGTTGCAAGTATAAGGTCATTGGGCGGGGCTTATAAAGGTCATTATGACATCAGGGGAGGAGTTATAAAATGGGTGTGGTTTGAAAAGGGGAGGGGCTACGTTTCGCCCTGGCGCCCCTCCAACTTGAAAGTTGACCAGCCGCCACTGCTTTCAACATTCCATGATTAACATACTTATAGACAACCTTGAAGCTCAAACTGCCTCCAGGTTTCTTCTCCGTCTCGCCATTGACCACCAATAGGTACAGCCTCTAAATTTGCCAATTTCCCCTTTCTTCTTTCTTATCACCACCTCCCAACCTGCAGTGTCATAACTATGCCCACCCTATCCCATCACTTCACTCTCCAAGAATCACTAGAGATCTCTCCTCCAGCTTTACAACTTACAAAAATCCCTTTCCAACATAACCACACTCTCCTTTCACAAACATTGTTGCTTCATGCGTTATACTCTGCACAATTCCAAATTATTCCAAGCTACAAGCTTGATACTCAAAACAAACACATTGCTGTCAAATGGACTCCCACAGGCTGAATGCCAATGGAGGAAATCACACAGAATAATGCACATGATCATAGAAGGCAGCCCTTCACCTTTTCAAATAAACATATTTCTCAGCCCTCATATCCACTCCATCTTCCAACTCCACATGCCGATTCTCAACATTCAATGGATTCCTCGGCCCATCTTCACCCCTCCCACTGCCACAATCTCAGCCCAGGACATTGTAAAACACTTCAAAAAGGGCATTATTCTCTATTTATCCTTTTAGACTTCTCCACTGCCTTTGCCACCATTGACCACTCACTTCTCAGCTCTCTCAGCCTCTGTAACACTTCACTCTCCTGGTTCCATTCTTATATCTTTAACCTATCCTTAAGTGTTACAGACTTAGGTTTCACTTCTTCACCATTAGCTCTTATTATTGGGATGGGTTCTGTTTTGGGTCCATTGCTTTTCTCAATCTACACTGCCTCTCTTGGCAAAACTAATAAGCTCTCTTGGTTTCCACTATCATCTTCATGCGGATGATACCCACATCTACATCTCCTCTCCTGACTTATCTCCCTCCCTACTAACTCATGTCACCTGTGAATCCAGCATCTCCTCCTGGATGGCCTCCCACAACTTAGAAATAAACACATCAAAGACTGAGCTCTTAATAATCCCACCCTCTACCACCACCTAAGTTCCAGACATCACCCATACAGTCGACAACTGCTCCATCACACCTACACCACAAGTCCACTGCCTTGGGATTGCTCTGGACTCAGCACTATTTTTCTCTCCCCACATCCAGTCGATTACCAAAATCTACTGACTGCATCTTAGAAAAATCTCCAAATTACATTCTTTTCTCACACAAAAACAACCAAAACCGGAATTCATTTACTGTTCATTTCCGGCAATTACTATTGCAACTAACTTCTAACCATCCTTCATCCTACTAGACTCTCCCAACTCCATCTTAAATGCCTCTGTTAGGCTCAAATACCTAACCAGCCATTTCTCATCTGCTGACCCACTCTGCCAATCCCTTCACTGGTGAACCACACCCAGCTAAATTAAGTTCAAAATCAAACTCATGTCTCCAAGACTTTTCTTGTGCAGCACCCACCTGCCCCTCTCTGTTAGACTCTCCTCTACTCTTCACAGTTTCAAATACTATACTCCATGAAAATCCATCTATTCAATTAAGCCTAGCAACTTGTTACCTAACATCAGGAATCCAAACGAGGCAGTGGCCAATTCCTGTGCATGGATCCTGCCCCCTCACACTGGTCAACAGACAAGAAACCCACCTTTCCTTGTGTATAATAACACTTACCTACTTAGATTGTAAGCTCTTACAAAAGCAGGGCCCTCTGCACCTTCTGTACCAATAAGTAACATCTGTGACGTGTCTTATGTACTCACTGCATCCCCTACACTTAGCACTATGAAACATCTTGGCACTTTACAAATACAGTATGCGCTAAAATATAGTATTTATATTAGCCTGATACAAGAAATGAATATTTCAGAAATAGAATATATATATATATATATATATATATATATATATATATATATATATATATATATACAAAAATATATATTTGTTTGAATATTCCTGTGTGAAAAAAGGTCAAGGCCCATACCATGTTTAACATTAATTTACTATTAATGTCTTAAGTGACTTCAGAAAGTTATTTTTTGAAAATGTTTGTAAAAACTCAGTTCTTAACTGTTGAACCTTAGGTAAGAACAACGTCTCTAAGCAGTGATATTGGCTATGCAGTTTTCAACACTAGATTAATACTAGATGGTAGAGATGGAATAACAGCCTCAGTTTGTGCAATAGAGAGTGAAGACGTTTTGAGGAAACAGAGCTGAGGAATCACTAATGAGGTCATAGCATGTTTGTACAGTGTGTACAGTGATTTCTACTTGGCAGACCTACTACGTAGCAGAACATACAGCACTTCCTTGTCTGATCATTTTAATGTAAATTTAAAATGTCTTGTTTCTATTATTTGCATATCTCTTCATAAGTACACACTGTAAAGTATCATTTGTACATCCATTTAAAGTCACTTCACAAAACATATAGCTATTGATCCCTTAAAAATGCCAATGCCACAATAATCTATTTATGAGTCTAAAGGGTTAATTTCTACTGTTTGACATCAGGACTATAAGACACACCTCTTTTGTAGGTCATCCACAGCACTGTGAATGTTTAATGCAGGATCACATATCTAATAGGAATTTCTGCAAAATGCTGACCAGGAAGTCATTTTCATAATTGCTACATGTGGAAGGACATAATCACAGGAGGACAGAGAGAAAGCGAGTAAGGGAGAAAGGGTGACAGGGATTACACTGCCTTGTTTCATCTAGCAGGGAAACCCCTAGTTCATGTGTAACCATGTGCCATGACCCACACTACAGCAAAAGAATGAACCCAAGATTAAAAAAACACAAATTACATCTAACAAAAATAACTAGGAAATAGAAATGATAAAATAGTACCCTTAAAAAGGTAAAACAACTCGTAGCATTTTTTTGATATTTTACACAGATTTTCTATTTCAATAGGAGTAGTAGAGCATGTCCGATAAAAGTCTCACAACGGATGCATTATTTCTGATATGTGTATTATTATTATTATCCTTTACTTGTAACGAGCCAACAGATTCCGCAGAGCTATACAGGGGTTAAGTACAAAACAGAAACTAAATGAACACAATGCAAAAGAATAGAGGGCCCTGTTTCTGAGCTTAAAATCAGACATACATAGTACTTGTTTCCAAAACACCAACACAATATTGAATACTCACAAACTTACAATCTATATTGTATCACATTGTATACACCTTTATTGTTATGATGTTTTTGTAAATATAGATTCAATGATTCTGTGTATGCATTTTGTACATGTTTATTAAAATTATTATTATATTGTAAGAATGTATTTATGCACATTGTGTTAATAACCATATGTGGCAGCGCATATAAATGCTTCAAAGTTACTTAATTACTTAATATTAAATTATATAAAGTTATGCTGTAACACAGTACCAATTTATTATTTATATGTGATCTTTGATCTGAATGTATCTTTCTACATATACAGTGGATATAAAAAGTCTACACATCCATGTTAAAATGTCAGGTTTCTGTGCTGTAAAAAAATGAGACAAAGATAAACTTTTTCCACCTTTAATGTGACCTATAAACTGTACAACTCAATTGAAAAACAAACTGAAATCTTTTAGGTAGAGGGAAGAAAAAATATAAAAATAAAATAATATGGTTTCATAAGTATGCACACCCTTAAACTAATACTTTGTTGAAGCACCTTTTGATTTTATTACAGCACTCAGTCTTTTTGGGTATGAGTCTATCAGCATGGCACATTTTGACTTGGCAAGATTTGCCCACTCTTCTTTGCAAAAACACTCAACATCTGTCAGATTGCGAGGGCATCACCTATGCACAGCCCTCTTCAGATCACCCAACAGATTTTCAATCGGATTCAGGTCTGGGCTCTGGCTGGGCCATTCCAAAACTTTAATCTTCTTCTGGTGAAGCCATTCCTTTGTTGATTTGGATGTATGCTTTGGGTTGTTGTCATGCTGAAAGATGAAGTTCCTCTTCATGTTCAGCTTTCTAGCAGAAGCCTGAAGGTTTTGTGCCAATATTGACTGGTATTTGGATCTGTTCATAATTCCCTCTATCTTAACTAAGGCCCCAGTTCCAGCTGAAGAAAAACAGCCCCAAAGCATGATGCTGCCACCACCATGCTTCACTGTGGGTTTGGTGTTCTTTTGGTGATGTGCAGTGTTATTTTTGCGCCAAACATTTCTTTTGGAATTATGGCCAAAAAGTTAAACATTGGTTTCATCAGACCATAACACCTTTTCCCACATGCTTTTGGGAGACTTTAGATGTGTTTTTGCAAAATGTAGCCTGGCATGGATGTTTTTCTTCGTAATAAAAGGCTTTTGTCTTGCCACTCTACACCATAGCCCAGACATATGAAGAATACAGGAGATTGTTGTCACATGTACCACACAGCCAGTACTTGCCTCTTGGTAGCCTCTCAGACCAGTTTTCTTCTCGTCTTTTCATCAATTTTGGAGGGAGCTCCAGTTCTTGGCAATGTCACTGTTGTGCCATATTTTCTCTACTCACTGTGTTCCATGTTATATCTAATGCCTTGGAAATTATTTTGTACCCTTCTCCTGACTGATACCTTTTAACAATGAGATCCCTCTGATGCTTTGGAAGCTCTCTGTGGACCATGGCTTTTGCTGTGGGATGCGACTAATAACATTTCAGGAAAGACCAACTAGAGCAGCTGAACTTTATTTGGGGTTAATCAGAGACACTTTATATGATGGCAGGTGTATGCTGACTCATATTTAACACGAGTTGGAATATGATTGCTTAATTCTGAACACAGTTATATCCCCAGTTATAAGAGGGTATGCAGACTTATGCAACTACATTATTTTTCTTTTCTTTTTTTCTTCCCTCCACCTAAAAGATTTCAGTTTGTTTTTCAAGTGAGTTGTACAGTTTATACGTCACATTAAAGGTGGAAAAAGTTTTGAAATGATTTATCTTTGTCTCATTTTTTTTCCGCACAGAAACCTGACATTTTAACAGGGGTGTGTAGACTTTTTATATCCACTGTATATCTCACTCTATGCTGCTTTGTGAGCATGTGGTTTCTCTCTATCCTTAACTCTTAACAGTGGACAGTGATATAGATTAAAATAATTATACAGCTTTAAAAATTAAGTTATTGAGAGATCATTATTTATCCTAGTGGGCATGCTCTTTTTTGGCTACTCTCCTCCCTCCTAATTTGTAGGTAAGGATTTAAGTCAAGGAGACACTGAGGGTTAGACAGAGACCCCGTATAGATACTTTACACTTAAAATACTTACTTTTCAATTATCTAAGACTTCCACTTGAAAATGTTCATAGCTAATTACAATGGTTTTATTTACTTGTTTAGTTTTAATTTTGCCAATAACTGGGATTTCTGATATGTCACCATAATCTGAGGTATCAGAATACTGTTTAATTATTTGGCACTTACATAGAACACCAAATGCTAAATAACATTTACATTTTCTATCTAAAATACAATATATATTTTCATGAAAATATCAAATATTATATGTGGAAAATAGTGCATCATTACAATGCCACAATAATCTAATCACGCTACATTTTAATTAATTTATTTATTTGTAATGTTCCAAAACTGTGATCTTTGAGTTTTACAAGTTAGGGGAATTTAATGTGGCTATATGTCTCCGTAGTTGCTCTACTTTTTGTAGAACATTTGCCAGTAAATAGTGAAATGAGTTCCCATTGGGTAACCAAATACTGGTTGAATATCTATGTACTTAAAAACTCAAAAGGTTTCTCTGGACTTAGTTTTTAATGTGTTTAATTGCTTTTATTTTCATCATGGTCCATTAAAATTACAAAAGGATATTTTTAAAAACTGCCCTAAATTGTTGGTATGTTCAATTACTTAGTGTTATGCACTAAGGGACTTGGATTCCTATATATTATATTGGTGTATGTTTTGCGAAATACCTTATTTTATTTTGTGCGAAACCTCTACTAAGGCTCCTTGCTGCCAGCTCTTTTTCTTATAGAGTTTTAGCTTTTGTACACATCTATGCTTTTTGATAGATTAGACAACTGGTGGTATTGGTCATCCCATACTGTCTGAGAGCAAGCCCCTGATAAAATCTGGTAATATTTAATATGGCCTAATTAATACGGATAAGGTGGCATATACTGTATTGCTACCTGAACACATTTTTGAATTACTGGGAGCTGGTAGAATTTCCTTGAGCCTCTATGTTTACCTTAAGTCTGTGCTTCTACTTGTCTAAGCTTGTGGGCTTCTGGAGGATTAGCATGGGATGGCCTTGGTAGTGAGTGTGTAGTACATATACATGTAAGTCCATAAACAAACATATATTTTTCTGGATGGAGTGATTCTCCTGGGTAAAATAGTGTCCAACTGGAGTACAATAACTGTTTTCATGGTGCTTTTTTACCCAGGAGAATCACTCCATCCAGAACCTCAAAATAAAATTACTCAGAGGGAATTTCAGAACTATCCAACAGCGGAAAACTTTAGAATTAAAAATGATTACATTTTTTAATACAAAGGATTTGGGTATTAACATCGACTTAGGCTTTCTGGCCCACTATCTTAATGTCTTAAAGCCCATACATTCCACTTAACTCCCCCCTTCTATTACTGATTTTGTAAGCTACATGCTATGCTGAAATGCATTGCTCTATATTTTACTCTGCTGTGTTCTTATCTACAACCTGATCTATAGACTTACTTACTGACCTATCAGGACATTATTCACAATGCTGGTCTGTTTCTCACTTAACTCTTCCCAATGCATTTTGTCTTTCTTGTTTTTCCAATTTTTTTTCCCCCATCTCTTTCTGTTTACTATTTTTAGTTCATACTTGTATCAGTATCGCTTTTTGACTTGATAAAGAGAGGCATTATCTCGAAAGCTCATCACTTTATTATGAATACGTTTGTCCAATAAAAAAGGTATCACTATTCACTGCAATACTCTGATTATTCAACTATATATATATATATATATATATATAGTAGACTCTCAGTTAACCAGAACTCAAGCAACCAGAACTCCCAAGCAACCAGAAAAAAAATGAGTAATCTACTTTAATTAAAAATGTAATTTTACATAGCTCAACAAATGCCAGGAGCCAGGTTGTCATGCTGCAAAATGCTTACAGGCACCTAGATGTCATCCATTGCACGTCTCTGTCAATTCATTCAATTCAATCTTACCTGGAAGTGGACCTGCATGAGTGACTGAGCCTGGGCAGTGTTGGCGTTACATTCCCTGGGTTCAGCACCACACCCTCCAGCCGATCGTACCTGTGTGTAAGTGAGGAGTGAAAGCTGCTGCTGGTAGAACAACCCTCACTGACAAATATACTTAGCATCTAATCTAGTCCTTTTTTAATAGTAACTCTCAAGCAACCAGAAGCTACATTTATCCGGCATCTGCCAATCCTTGTGGGTGCCGGATAAATGAGAGTCTACTGTATTATATATATATATATATATATATATATATATATATATATATATATATATACCGTATTGGTCCGAATATAAGCCGCACCTTTTTTCCGATTTTTGAGCTTGTGAATTAAGGGTGCGGCTTATATTTGCGTCCGTCAAATAATCATTGCCGATTTGCGAACTTTGCTTGTAACGCGTGCGACTTCTATTTGCGAATGCAAAATTACTGCTGATTTGCGCAATTGCGAGTTAAGGGTGACGATTTTCGTGCTTTAGACTGGGATATTGAATAGTGATTTACGGTTTTAGTGATTCTAACATCCTGTAAAGCCTGTAACCTGCAAAAAAAAGCCTGTCTCTTGCAATGGCTGATCACTTTTGAGAGTCTTTTTCTCTCCAATTTTACGGGTGCGGATTTGAGTACTATCTTTTTTCTATTTTTTCCCCTTTAACTTTTACGGGTGCGGCTTATATGCGGGCAAGGGGGGGGCCCGTCCATTGGGGCGTCGGGGCAAACGCCCCCCTAATATTTTCGTGACCCTGCAATAAAAAAACACAATAATTTATTAGTAATAACCCAAAAACAATTAAATATAATGTGTACATCAGCATTCAAGTGTTATTACATTAATAAATGAAGCAAACTATTCCCTGGGACACTGTCACTTTAAGATAACCCCTTGCCCTTGTGTATCTATTGTAGCTTTCCCTGCATCCCTGTGTGATCATATTACACTACACTGACTGACTACAGTAACCTTTAGACTCTATAATCAATGAGGCCTGGCCCCCTGACCGTTAATGCATTCCGCCCACCAGCACAATGACGATATGCATGGGCAGTGATAATGTATCCATTTCAATGACTGACAGTCTTCCATCATTGACCAATCAATGATGGAAGGCTGTACAGTTGTCAGAAGAACAATCTAAACCCACCCAGACCGTTAGCTCCGAGCGCCCGCCAGCTAATAGGGCCTCGAGTTAACTTTTGATTGACATCCACAGTTAATAAAACCACCAGATTCCAGTCCCTTCCCTCTTTCTGTTTCCTGACCCTGCTCACGCTGAGACTGAGAGAGACCTGCCTGGCTGAAACTACTCACATCTGCCCAACCTAACATTAAGTCTACCTGCCCTGGCCAAACCAAACCCCTAGTGCCCCTAATAAAAGGAAGGGTCCCCCCAGTTACCCCACTATGCCTGCCTGGCCTTCCACCTACCCACCCACCAACTGACCTACCACCGACGACCGACCTAGGCCTGCAATGCCTGGGCAACCCCCAATCACCCCCGCCCCGCAGTGCCAGTAGCCCCAAAAGACCTGACCTGTGCCACCCCCATCACCCCCATGGGGCCTGTGCCACCCCCGATCACCCCGATGTGGCCTATGCTATGCCACTGCCCGATTACCCCGATCACGGTGATCGGGGTAATCGGGCGGTCAGCGGGGTGGCACAGGCCACATGGGGGTGATCGGATCACCCCCATGGGGCCTGTGCCACCCCTGATCACCTCCATGTGGCCTACGCGGCCACCGACCCACTGACCAACCCATGGCCTGACCCCACCCTGACCCAACTACCAACCCACCTACCTACCCCCCTGACCCAGTGACCACACCTTACCCAACTACCAACCCACCTACCTACCCCACTGACCATACCTGACCCCACCCTGACCTAACTACCAACCAACCTACCTGCCTATGTTAACACTACACTACAGTTAAACACAAACCCCCACCCCCCTATTTTTATTCCATTTTTAGAAGTAACAGGCAATTTATCTTTAACATTGCTTGCAGTTAAAAAAAAAAAATTGCCTGTCCCTTTTTTAAAGATAAAATAAAAATAAGGGAAGGGAAAAACAAAAAACAATAATAAAAATAAAGTAAACAACAGCACATACTTACCTGTCAAATTGACCCCTCCAGCGGTGGCCTTCTGCCCTGGATAGTCGTCGGGCAATCCCAATCAATTTTGATTGAAGCCCATGTCATTCCATAATCCAATCTTGATAGAAGCCCTTGTCTCCTCATCTTGATTGAAGCCATTGTCCATCCATTCTGGCCCATTGCAAGAGGCCTCCACCTAAAAAAAACGTCCTCCTACAAGGAGCTCCACCCGCGACTAATTGTTTTTTCCCACGCTCCGCCTTTTATACTAATTTTTGAAGGACTCTGATTGGCTGAAATTTTTTGATTGACATTGATTTCAACCAATGAGAGTCTTTAAAACATTAGCAAATTAGCAAAGCAGGTATGGAAGCCTGTAAGGGCAAAAAAGGTTAGTGTGAACTTGTGTGACCCTGTATGTATTATACATATTACAGGGCTATTTATGTGATATACATGTTACAGGATAATATCCTGTAACATGTATAGCAAATAAATATCACTGTAATATGTATAATAAATAATGTCTAATAGAAATACATGAGCAATATAATCAAATAATTAATAAAGTACATCAATTAATCAATTAATAAATATCAATGAATATATATTTTTTATGTATATGTTTATGTATATTTATGTATATTTTTTATGTGTGTGTGTGTGATTGATATTCATATATATATATATATATATATATATTGATATATATATATATAATGATTGATATATATATATATATATATATATATATATATATATATTGATATATATATATATATATTGATTGATAGATATATTGATTGATATATATATATATATTGAGATATATATATATATTTATATATTGATTGATTTATATATTGATTATTGATTGATATATATATATTGAGATATATATATATATATATTGATATATATTGATATATATATATATATTGATATATATTGATATATATATATATATATATTTATATATTTATTGATTTATATTAATTATTGATGTATATATATATATATAATGATTGATATTTAATTATTGATGTATATATATATATATATAATGATTGATATATATATATATATATATATATATATATTGATATATATATATATATATATTGATATATATATTGATATATATATATATATATATATTGATATATATTGATATATATATATATATATATAATTAATTATATATCTCAATATATATATATATATATATATATATATATATTTTCATTTTTTTTCATGTACAGTTTGGGCCTATATGGTTTTGATTGGCTATTTAATGTTTTTAAGGTGTGGTTGGGGCCTATATGGTCACACTTTGTTATTTAGGGTTTTTAAGGTGCGGTTGGGACCTATATGGTCACACTTGGTTATTTATGGTTTTTAATGTGCGGTTGGGGCCTATATGGTCACACATTGTTATTTAGGGTTTTTAAGGTGCGGTTGGGGCCTATATGGTCACACTTAGTTATTTAAGGTTTTTAAGGTGCGGTTGGGGCCTATATGGTCACACTTGGTCTTTTAAGGTCTTAAAAGTTACGGTTTGGGTCTTGAACGTTCTAATGTTTTTTTTGTTGTTTTCTATCACCCCCCAGGTGCAAACTATCTGTGCAAGCAGATTTGTTTGGACTCGTTGGTTGACTTACTGAACGTGAATACCCCGAGAAGGAGAGTCAACTGTTGGTGAGTATATGGTCACACTTGGTCTTTTAAGGTTTTTAAGGTGCGGTTGGGGCCTATATGGTCACACTTGGTCTTTTAAGGTTTTAAAAGTTACGGTTTGGGTCTTGAATTTTCTAATGTTTTTTTTGTTGTTTTATATCACCCCCCAGGTGCAAACTATCTGTGGAAGCAGATCTGTTTGGACTCGTTGGTTGACTTACTGAACGTGAATACCCCGAGAAGGAGAGTCAACTGTTGGTGAGTATCATTGCTTTTAATTTTCTTTCCATGCGTATAGGTGCAAATTTGATGTTGATGTAGTCTTGTCACATGAGAGCTTGCAATCTGTAATGTATACCAATGAATTCAACACACTGTTATTTTAAAGTAATTTTGTGACATAATATAAATTAATATACCTTGATCTCTTTCTTCTATTGGTATCAGAAATGAATACTATTGACTCTCTACTTGTGAAGCCTTTCGGCACCCTAACCTATGAGGAGAAGGTGGAAGTAAAACGGTTAGGACCTGACCAACCAGAGATAAATCTGCAGCAAATCGCAAGAGATAGAGGGAAGCAATATATCCGTACTTTCAATACTGAATGGTTCAAGAAGAACGACTGGCTTTGTGGAAGCATTTCTAGGAAGGCCTTATATTGTTTCCCATGCATCCTATTTGGTGGTGACGCTACTTGGACCAAAACTGGAGTGACTGACGTCAAACATCTAGCTGATAAATTGACGAAACACAAAAGTTCTAAAGCTCACTTGGATAACAGGATCAAGTTTGAGATGCTTGGACAGGCGAACATTGCAGTTCAACTGGACCAAGGATACCAAGTCAGTATTCAAAAACACAACGAAGAAGTGGCTAAGAACCGGTACATCCTTTCTAAGATAATTGATTGTGTTCGCTTTTGTGGCGCTTTTGAACTGGCATCAAGAGGACACGACGAAAGTGAAACATCGCTAAATCTAGGAGTGTTTCGAGGCCTGGTGGATTTGGTTGGCAGTATCGATAGTGCAATGGAACAGCATTTGAAGACTGCAACTGTGTTTAAGGGCACGTCCAAAACCATGCAGAATGAGCTACTGGCATGCATGCATGAAGTTATTAAGGAAGTGATTCACCAAGAGCTTAAGGAAGCCCAGTTTGTGTCAATCCGAGCGGATGAAACAACCGATATTTATGCTAGGACACAGTGCGTTGTAGTCTATCGCTACATTGACAAGAAGCATCAAGTGGTGGAAAGATTTGATGGCTTCACGGAAATGAAAGCAACGGATGCAGATTCGATTGCTGCTGTTGTGCTGGAAAGTCTGAACAATGTTCTCCCAGAGCCAGAAGACAAGATGAAACTTATAGCTCAAAGCTACGATGGTGCCAGTGTGATGCGTGGAGATCAAGGAGGAGTTCAAAGAAAAATAAAAGACGTGTACCCGAACGCACACTACGTCCATTGCTATGCTCACCAACTGAACCTAATAATGGAGAAAGCAGTTTCAAGGATTGGAAGAGTTCGAGTTTTTTTTTCCAACATAGGCGGCATACCATCTTTTTTTTCACGCTCTCCAAAAAGGACTGGAGTTCTGGATGAGGTAGTTGGTAGAAGACTTCCAAGAGGTGCACCGATACGATGGAACTTTAACGTTAGGACCGTGAACGTCATCTACGAGAACAGAGATGCGCTACTTGAGTGTTTCCAGACAATTGAAGCATGTCTAAACTTTGATCAAACATCTATACGTGAAGCCGCAGGTTTCATTGGAATGCTGGAAAACAGGAAGTTCCTTTACTTCCTTAAATTATTTCATTTAATAATGCCACATGTTGACATCCTCTATACCCCCAGGGTGTGCAAAGATAAACTGCGTTAAGCAGCACCACCTCACTACCAAACATAACTAGTGGTAAGTAAAGTATGAACGGTGTGTGGGTGTGCATATGGAAGGAGCTATGAAAGGTGTGTGCATGGTCAGTATCAATTGTTGAAGCCTTGGCGTGGTTTGAAGGAATTGGAGGCACTTCCAAGGTTAGCTGTCACTTCTGTACGGGACGCCAGAATTTCATGTCTGTACGAGTGCTGTTGCTCTGCACCAACTTTACCATCAATTTAATCTGCATAATGATTTCACAGAGACAGTGAAGCTATAAGGAATCCTGCTTACAACACCGAAGACGACTGCAGAATCAGAAAGATGCTTATCCACATTGAAGAGGATAAAAAAGGTATTTAAGAAGCACCATGGCCCTGTAGCGGTTGAATGCATTGGTTTGAAGGAATTGGAGGCACCTTCAAGGGTACGTAAAGTTCTCAGAAATGGCACCACGGAACTACCAAAAATAACTAGTGGTAAGTAAAGTATGAATGGTGTGTGGGTGTGCATATGGAAGGAGCTATGAAAGGTGTGTGAATGGTCAGTAACAATTGTTGAAGCCTTGGCGTGGCGTTACTGCTCATATGGTTATCCATATGCTAATTCAACCTGTTTGTTTGACATTGATTATTGTGTTGTCTAAACAGAAGTGAAATGTTGTTGTTTTCTTGAATCCCAAGATCCACTGGTTTTTGCCTATACAGTGCTGATTGGTCTTTTAAGGTATGTTTGGGGCCTATATGGTCACACTTGGTCTTCTAAGGTATGTTTGGGGCCTATGGTCACACTTGGTCTTCTAAGGTATGTTTGGGGCCTATATGGTCACACTTGGTCTTCTAAGGTATGTTTGGGGCCTATGGTCACACTTGGTCTTCTAAGGTATGTTTGGGGCCTATATGGTGACACTTGGTCTTCTAAGGTATGTTTGGGACCTATATGGTTCCACTTGGTCTTCTAAGGTATGTTTGGGGCCTATATAGTTCCACTTGGTCTTCTAAGGTATGTTTGGGGCCTATATGGTTCCACTTGGTCTTCTAAGGTATGTTTGGGGCCTATATGGTTCCACTTGGTCTTCTAAGGTATGTTCGGGACCTATATGGTTCCACTTGGTCTTCTAAGGTATGTTTGGGGCCTATATGGTCACACTTGGTCTTCTAAGGTATGTTTGGGGCCTATATGGTTCCACTTGGTCTTTTAAGGTTTTTAAGGTATGGTTTTGTTCTTGAATGGTCTGATTGATTTGCTTGTTTTCTTTCAACCCCAGGTCCAAACCCTATGTGGTAGCAGATTTGTTTGTACTCGTTGGTCAACTTACTGAACGTAAATACCCTGAGAAGAAGAGCCGACTAATGGTAGGTGTCACTGCTTTAATTTTTCTGTTAATGCGTATAGGTGCAATTATGATATTGCTGTAGTCTTGTCACATGAGTTTTTTCAATCTATATTGTATACCAATGAATTTAACACATTGTTACTTTACTTCTTGACATTTCTGCATTGCTGATCATGTATTTCAATGGGCTTTACAGGTATAAGGTCATTGGGAGGGGCTTATAAAGGTCATTATGACGTCGGGGGGAGGAGTTATAAAAACGGGTGTGGTTTGGAAAAAGGGGGAGTGGCTATGTTTCGCCCTGGTGCCCCTCCAACTTGAAAGTTCACCAGCCGCCACTGTATGCGGGTGCGGCTTATATTCGGACCAATACGGTATATATATATATATATATATATATATATATATATATATATTTAATTTAAAAAAATAACAAATATATATATATAAATGCTATGTTAAAAGTTACAACAAATTTGCAATAGCTACAACTATAAATCACAAGTTGCATGTTGCGCATGCGCGCCGGTAGCGAGAGGGAGAGGGAGGGAGAAAGGAGACACAGGGGAGGGAGAGGGTGGGAGAGGGAGGGAGAAAGGAGAGACAGGGGAGGGAGAGGGGGAAAGAAAGGAGACACAGGGGAGGGAGGGGGAGAAAGAAGACACAGGGGAGGGAGAGGGGGCAGAAAGGAGACACAGGGGAGGGATATGGGTGGAAAGGAGACACAGGGGAGGGAGAGTGGGTAGAAATACAGGGGAGGGAGAGGGTGGAGAAACACAGGGGGACGAGACACACGGGAGGAACAGGGGGAAAGAGACACAAGGGAGGGAGAGGGGAGAAAGAATGGGGGGAGACACAGGAGGGGGGAACAGACATAGGGTATGGGGAAAGGAGACACAGGGGAGGGAGATGGGGAAGGAGATGGGGGAAGAAGACACAGTGGAGGGAGATGGGCAGAAGGAGACATAGTGGAGGGAGATGGGGGAAGGAGACACAGGGAAGGATATGAGGGAAGAAGACACAGTGGAGGGGGATCGGCGGAAGGAGACACAGTGGAGGGAGAGGGGGGAAAGAGACACGGGGAGGGAAATGGGGGAAGGAGACACAGTAGAGGGAGCGGGGGAAGGGACACAGGGCGGGGGAAGAGACACAGGGGAAGGAGTAGGAGGTGGAGGAGAAATTGGGAGGAAAAGGGGGGTGGAAGAGACACAGGGGTGGGAAAGCGCTGGAAGGGACACAGGGTAGGGAGAGGGGGGAGAGACATGGGAGGGAGGGGAGAAAGAGACACAGTGGTGGGTAGAGGTGCTCATCGCGAGGCCAGCCTGAGTGACAAAGTTAGGGGCCTGCACATGCGCACAGCGCATGCCGTAGCCTGCAATGAGTGGCAAAGCTGCTAATTGGGGGCCCGCGATGAGCCCCAAAGGTGCTCATTTCAAAGACCGTAAAGTAGAGGGGGGAGAGGCTTGCGATGAGCGCCGAAGGCTCTCATCCCAAGGGCAGCATGTAAGGGGGGGAGACTCCAATGTGTGGCAAACAGCATTGCCAGGCTTCAAATTTTATTGCGGGCAAGTCGCTAATATATATATATATATATGTATATATATATATACAGTATATATATATTCTTTCTCATTATAAGAATCATGAAGTTCTCATTTTCTATTCCTGAAATTGAAAGTGAAAATGCCTGGCTTTGGTGTAATATTACGAGTGAACACATACTTCTACACTGAAATGTTTTATGGACAAAACAGGATTTCCGAATATTGGCTGAGCACCATAATATTTCAAGTTAAATGCTTTGCTCAAATAGAATAGAGCTTAGGCTTGTATGTGTTTCTATTTTTTTTAAATGCTGATTTTTCAAAAACTTCTCTCCTGGTAGCTATCTTTATAGTGTAAAAGGGTGCATTACAAGTGCTTTAAAATCTTGTATTTATTTCCCCACAGAGAAATTAATTTCGACTCTCATATCCAATAGGATTTTTTGCAAAATGAATACCTGTCGTACTTCCCAGTTTCTAACAATATTGATCAGGAAGTAGTTTCCATAATTACTGCATATGTAGGGAAATACACAGAGAATTACAGAAAGTGAGAAAGAGAAAGAGGGCTAGTAACTAAATTACAGTCATTGTTTCATCTGTCATGGTATTACAATTTCCTCCAAAATTACTGGCACCCTTGGTAAAGATGAACAAAAATAGCTATGAATAAATGTCTTTGTGTTTTACCAGCTTGATCGTACACACTGAAAATGTGAGAAACCTAATCTTTCAGGTAAAACTGCTTAAAGGGAAAAAAAACGTATAAAAAATTAAATTTTTCTCACAAACGCATGTATCTCAGTTATTGCCAAAACTGCATTTGGTACATGGATCCTCCCTTTGCCAAGATAACACCACACATTCTTTTCTAATTATGCTGCATGAGATGGGAGAACACATGTAAATACATCTGAGACCACCTTTCCATACAAAACTATAGACCTCTCTTTGGACTTTCTTCTGCTCGCCCCACAGATTTTCAATAGGATTTAGGTCAGGGGACTTGAAAAAAGCTTGATACTGTGGTCACTGAATATTTTTGTTTGAATTTACAGGTCTGGATCTTCCAGTAGGTGTCCTGCTGGAAGATCCAGCCACAATCAAGTCAGTTGTTGATTTAAAATCTCTTGGTGCTTCCATGTATCCTTAAAAAAAATTCCAAGTCCTTTGGAAATTTCTTCCAAAGACCTTTTGGATTTTTTTAGGATACATGTCATCATGAAAGTAGCAGGAAATTTCAAATCAACAACAGTCCATAAAATCATAGATCCGCCACCACACTTCACATTTGGGCACTAGGTTCTTTTCTGCGTGACCATAACTCTTTTTAAGAGTTTGGTGTTTGATGCCAAAAAACTATATATATATTTGCTTCTGACCACAGAACGGGATTCTAATCAAAGCTCCAAATCCAGGCCCCTATTTTTCTGATTTGATAGACCTTGTTCTGGCAAGCCTTCCAAATTATTTGTTGAGATGGCTTCTAATTGTGGATTTGGAAATGTGGTGACATCAGGATGCAATCAATTCCTTGACTTGTCTAACTGTAATCGCTGGAGAAAGTTTTGCTTCTCAAATCATTCATATCACTGTATGTAAGTGGGCATCCTCTCTAGGGAGATTCATCACAGCTCCTGTTTAAAATAATGTATTATTGCCCTAATAGTATAGACAGGTATTTTCAGGTGTGAAGCTATATTTATTGCCATTGCCTGAATTATTATGATCAGTAATCTTTTGTTGCATTTTACTTGTGTATTCTCTGATCTTCCCCATGTTGATGGATGGCTAAGGGTGTTTGGCCGTGTGACCTCATAATTAAATCCCAGGGAAACAGAAAGACAAGTATGGCCTCGTAAGAGTTTCTAAAAATTCTGGTGTGCTTAAAAAGATAAACATAGAAATAAAATTTTCATTCTTACAAATTTTACATTTTCTTCTTAATAATTTCTATGGTTGCCAGTAATGTGACATACATGTTACTGAGAAAATGTTTATTTTTATTTGCATAAATTTACCTCACTGAAAATTTTTATTTCTCTCATATTTTCAGGGTATAGGCTTTTTGCAAATCTTTACCAACGGTGTAGTGTATACAGTGCTATGATATTCACTATCACAGCAGAATAAACCTCCAAACTATAGGTGATAATAATACAAATGTACATGTAACACGTTAAATCTAAGAACTGACAAAAAAGAACTATAAAACAATGATATAAAAGAAAATATGCAATAATTTTGTTTATCTCTAGCTAAAAAAAGCAGAAAAAAAAGAAATCAATTAATGGTCTTGTATATCTGTGCAAATGTACACAAAAATTAGGTATCTTAAATAGTACGAGCTTAAATCAGTGGTTTACAAACTCCTTTTTCCCAGAACACCTGACATTTGTTTGAAGGTCTTGGCAGACAACTTATATATCACTCTGGGTCTTTATTGATTTTTCAGTGTAAGAAGCAGTGGCGGGACTATATAGGTCACAACCGGATCTTAAAAACCCACATTACACCAAGTAAGACTATATAGGCCCAAACTGTACCTAAAAAAACTTAAAATACCAAGCCGGTGGGGCTGGAGATGGAGATTTGTCTTCTGGGGGTTCATGGGACCAGTCTCTCAAAAAAAAAAAAAAAATATGGCAATTCATGGCTCTTGCCACCAAAAGCTGCATAGCAAAAAACTGGAAAGTGGCAACACTGACCGCCAAAGAGATAATTTAAAAAACAAATTATGTTATGGTAAATGAGAGACTGTCCCATGTCCTACAGAACACGGTCCCGCTATTTCAGAATATATGGATTCCGTGGCTGGCCTCAGCCTACAGCATTAAGATGGGAACGTGACTGGGACGGAGGGGACTGAGGCTCTTGCTCGGGGATGGCGGTCGGGGGGAGCCCGGATGACCACTTATACCTATGAATCCCAGCCAATGTGGGTTGTGAGGAGTACACCTGGTAAACACTACCCTTTTCCCTTCCCTGTTTTTTCCTTTTTTTATTTTTTATTTTCTTTAACATAGTTGATGTTTATAGTCTCCAGTTTATATGATCTTGACAAGTCTCTTGACAAGAAACAGACAAAAACAAAACAAAACAAAAAAATGCCATGTTTGAAGAAATAGAGGGATAGACAGGGCATAATATAATAATGTTACAACATTTCAGTCAGAACACTAGGAAAAATGCAGACAGTATCTTCTTTAAGATGTTGGGGAATCGTGTAACTGTATGATATAACTGTCTTGTTGTTCTGCTCTTTATCCCTTTACTAAATGCAATGTGATATTGTTACCGTGTCTTCAACAATAAAAAAGAATGAATAAAAAAATATACCAAGCCGGACTATATAGGCCCAAACAGTACCTAAAAAACCTTAAAGTACCAAGCGGAACAATATAGGCCACAACCATGCCATGGGTGTATATATATATATTTATATATGTATATATGTATATATATATATATATATATATATATATATATATATATATATATATATATATGTATATATGCCTTGCAAAAGTATTCACCCCCTTGACTTTTTACCTACTTTTTACATCACAGCCTTAAGTTCAATGTTTTGTTAATCTGAATTTTACGTGATGGATCAGAACACAATAGTCTAAGTTGTTGAAGTGAAATGAGAAAAATATATACATAAAACTATTTTTTAGAAATAAAAAAACAGAAAATTGGCATCTGCGTATGTATTTATCCCCTTTGTTATGGAGCCCATAAAAAGCTCCTGTGCCACCAATTACCTTCAGAAGTCACATAATTTGTGATATGATGTCCACCTGTGTGCAATCTAAGTGTCACATGATCTGTTATTACATATACAGACCAATTTTAAAAGGCCCCAGAGGCTGCAACACCTAAGCAAGAGGCACCACTAACCAAACACTGCCACGAAGACTAAGGAACTCTCCAAACAAGTAAGGGACAATGTTGTTGAGAAGAACAAGTCAGGGTTAGGATATAAAAAAATATCTAAATCTTTGATGATCCCAAGGAGCACCATCAAATCTATCATAACCAAATGGAAAGAACATGGCACAACAGCAAACCTGCCAAGAGACGGCCGCCAGGTAACCCTGGAGGCGCTACAGAGTTCCACAGCAAAGACTGGAGTATCTATACAAAGGACGACAATAAGCCGTATACTCCAAAGATTTGGGCTTTATGGCAGAGTGGTCAGAAGAAGGTCATTACTTTCAGCAAAAAACAAAATGTCACGTTTTGAGTTTGCGAAAAGGCAGGTGGGAGACTCCCAAAATGTATGAAGGAAGGTGCTCTTGTCTGATGAGACTAAAATTAAACTTTTCGTCCAACAAAGAAAAAGCTATGTCTGGCTCAAACATAACACATCACATCACCCAAAGAACACCATCCCCACATTGAAACGTGGTGGCAGCATCATGCTGTGGGGATGTTTTTCAGCAGCTGGGACTGGGAAACTGGTCACAGTTGAGGGAAAGAGGGATGGTGCTAAATACAGGGATATTCTTGAGCAAAACCTGTTCCTATCTGTGCGTGAGGCTAGGGTGGAGGTTCACCTTCCAACAGGACAATGACCCCAAACACTCTGCTAAAGCAACATTTGAGTGGCTTAAGGGAAAATATGTAAATGTGTTGGAATGGCCTAGTCAAAGCCCAGACCTCAATCCAATAGAAAATCTGTGGTCAGACTTAAAGATTGCTGTTTACAAGGGCAAACCATCCAACTTGAAGGAGCTGGAGCAGTTTTGAAAGGAGGAATGTGCAAGCTCAGAGAGACTTATCTAAAGATACTTGGAGCTGCGATTGCCGCAAAAGGTGGCTCTACAAAGTATTGACTTTGGCGTGGTGAATAGTTATGCACATTTACCTTTTCTGTTATTTTGTCCTATTTTTGATTTGCTTCACAATAATAAAAAAAAAAAAACATGTTCAAAGTTGTGGGCATGTTCTGTAAATTAAATGATGCAACTCCTCAAACAATCCATGTTAATTCTAGGTTGTGAGGCAACCAAACACAAAAAATGCCAAGGGGGGGGGGATACTTTTGCAAGGCACTGTATATACATACATACATATATTCACATATTTATATACATATATATATATAGTGGATATAAAAAGTCTACACACCCCTGTTAAAATGTCAGGTTTCTGTGCTGTAAAAAAATTAGACAAAGATAAATCATTTCAGAACTTTTTCTACCTTTAATGTGACCTATAAACTGTACAACTCAATTGAAAAACAAACTGAAATCTTTTAGGTAGAGGGAAGAAAAAATATAAAAATAAAATAACATGGTTGCATAAGTATGCACACCCTTAAACTAATACTTTGTTGAAGCACCTTTTGATTTTATTACAACACTCAGTCTTTTTGGGTATGAGTCTATCAGCATGGCACATTTTTGACTTGGCAAGATTTGCCCACTCTTCTTTGCAAAAACACTCCAAATCTGTCAGATTGCGAGGGCATATCCTGTGCACAGCCCTCTTCAGATCACCCCACAGATTTTCAATCGGATTCAGGTCTGGCACTCCGACTAACCCTAACCTCCTAACCCTCTAACCCTAATCCTCAAACCCCCTAAGCTCTAACCCTCTATGCCCTAACCCTCTAAAACTAACTCCCTAACCCTCTAACCAAGCCCCTTAACCCTCTAACCCAAACCACTTAACCCTCTAACCCTCTATGCCCTAACCCTCTATGCCATAACCCCCTAACCCTAACCTTAACCCTCTATGCCCTGACCCTCTAACAATAACCCCCTATGCCCTAACCCTCTTACCCTTTAACCCTAACCCTCTAACCCAAACCCCCAACCCTCTATTGCCTAACCCTCTATGCCCTAACCAACCTAACCCTAACCTCCTAGCCCTCGATGCCCTAACCCTAAACCCAACCCCCTAACCCTCTATGCCCTAACCCTAACTCTCTAACCCCTATGCCCTAACCCTCTATGCCCTATCCCTCTAACCCTAACCCCTAACCCTCTAACCCTAACCCTCTAACCCAAACACCCTAATCCTCTAACCCAAACCCCTAACCCTCGATGCCCTAACCCTCTTTGCCCTAACCCTCTGACCCTCTATGCCCTAACCCTCTAACCCTAACCCCCTAACCCTCTATAACCCAAACCCCCTAACCCTCTAACCCTAACTGCCTATCCCTCTATGCCCTAACCCCCTAACCCTAACCCCCTAACCCTCTAACCCTCTATGCCCTAACCCCCTAACCCTAACCCCCTAACCCTCTAATCCAAACCCCATAACCCTCTAACCGAAACCCCCTAATCCCCTAACCCTCTATGCCCTAACCCTCTATGCTCAAACCCACTATGCCCAAACCCTCTATGCCCAAACCCTCCAACCCTAACTCCCTTACCCTCTAAACCCAAACTCCCTAACCCTCTAAACCCAAACCCCCTTACCCCATAACCCTAACCCTCTATGCCCTAACCCTCTATGCCCTAACCCTCTAAAACTAACCTCTAACCTTCTAACCCTAACCCTCTAACCCTAACCCCCTAACCCTCTATGCCCTAACCTTCTAACCCTAACCCCTAACCTTCTAATCCTAACCCTCTAACCCTTACCCTCTAACCCGATCCCCCTAACCCTAAGCCTCTAACCCTGAACCTCAATACCCTACACTGTCCCATTTACTCTCCCCTCTCTCCCTCCCCTGTGTCTCTTCCCCCCTTCTTTCCCCCTTATCTTTCTCCTACTCCATTTCCCCTTATACTCATCCTGCCTTTCCCCCCCTCCCATGACCCCCCCTCTCCCTCCAATAACGTCACTTCATTAGCATATGCCAGTTCCGGACATACCCAGGAGACGCGCTGCCGGGGAGAGAACACCAGGAGCCCAGCAGGTCAAGGTAAGAGAGGGGAAAGGGAGATCATTGTAAGGGGGGGGTCATTGTACACCTCTAAACCACTAACACTAACCGTCTAACCTCCTAACCCTAAGCCCCTAACCCTCTGACCCTAACCCTCTATGCCCTAACCCTCTAACCATAACCCTAACCCAACCCTTTAACCCTCTAAGCCCTAACCCTCTATGCCCTAACCCTCTATGCCCTAACCGTCTATGCCCTAACCCCCTGACCCTCTAGCCCTCTAACCCTAACCCTCTAACCCTAACCACATAACCTTCTAACCAAAAGTCCCTAGCCCTCTAACCCAAACTCCCTAACCCTCTAATCCTAACACTCTATGCCCTAACCCTCTATGCCCTAACCCTCTAACCCAAACCCCCTAACCCTCTATGCTCTAACCCTCTATGCCCTAATCCCCTGACCCTCTAACCCTAACCATCTAACCCCCTATCCCCCAATCTCTCTAACACAAACTCCCCCTAACCCTAACAATCCCCCTAACCCTAACCCCCCTAACCCTCTAACCCTAATTCTCTAACCTCCTAACCCTAACCCCCTAACCCTCTATGCCCTAACCCTCTAAAAGTAACCTCTAACCTTCTAACCCTAACCCCCTAACCCTCTATGCCCTAACCCTCTATGCCCTAACCTTCCAACCTTAACCCCCTAACCCTTTAATCCAAAACCTTAACCCTCTAACCGTAACCCCTAACCGTAACCCTCTATGCCCTAACCCTCTATGCTCAAACCCTCTATGCCCAAACCCTCTAATCCTAATCCCACTAACCCTAAACCTCCCTATCCCTCCAACCCTAATTCTCTAACCTCCTAACCCCCTAACCCTCTATGCCCTAACCTCTATGCCCTAACCCTCTATGCCCTAACCCTCTAAAACTAACCTCTAACCTTCTAACCCTAACCCTCTAACCCTAACCCCCTAACCCTCTATGCCCTAACCCTCTATGCCCTAACCTTCTAACCCTAACCCCTAACATTCTAATCCTAACCCTCTAACCCTTACCCTCTAACCCTATCCCCCTAACCCTAAGCCTCTAACCCGGAACCTCTATACCCTACACTGTCAATTTTACTCTCCCCCCTCTCCCACCCTTGTGTCTCTTCCCCCCTTCTTCCCCCCTTATCTTTCTCCTACTCCTTTTCCCATTATCCTCACCATCCATTTCCTTTTCTCCCATGACCCCCCTCTCCCTCCAATGACGTCACTTCATTAGCATATGCTGGTTCTGGACATACCCAGAAGACGCGCTGCCGGAGAGAGAACGCTAGGAGCCCAGCGGATCAAGGTAAGAGAGGGGAAAGGGGAGATCATTGAAGGGCGGGGTCATTGTAGGGAGAGGTGGGGTCATTGTAGGGAGAGGGGGGTCATTGTAGGGAGAGGGGGGCATTGTAGGGAGAGGGGGAAAGGGAGGAGGAGGAAGATAAGGGGAAAAAAGGGGGAAGAGTGGGAGGTAGAGGAGGAGGAGTAGTATAAGGGGAAATGGAGGAGAGGAAGAGGAAGATAAGGGGAGAAAGGGAGGAAGAGGGGGGAAAGGGGGGAGAGACACAGGGGGAGGGGGGAAGAGTAGATGGGGAGTAGAGGGGTAGCGGTGCCTAGATGGGGGCAGTGTAAGGCAGGAGGGGGTAGCGGGGCCTAGATGGGGGCAGTGTAGGGCAGGAGGGGGTAGCGGGGCCTAGATGGGGCAGTGTAGGGCCGGAGGGGGGGAGCGGTGACTAGAAGTGGAAGTGTAGGGCAGGAGGGAGCATCAGGGCCTAGATGGGGGCAGAGTAGGGCAGGAGAGGGTAGCTGGGCAGTGTTGGGTGGGAGGGGCTAGTGTAGTGGTGTGCAAACTTACTTTGGGATTAGGTTGATCAGGGTCCAGCCAGGGAGAATCTGTCAGGCAAGAAAGGGGAAATAGAGTGGGGAGGGTCTATAAACATGGGCTTTTTTATAGCCTACCTGATGTCATATCTAACATTAAGCCTCCATAGGCTTGTGGGCACTCAGAGGAAACGGCCAGAGGGAACGGTCTTAGCAACCAGGCAGCATCCAGCACTGATTGGTTGATGCTGGAAGATAAGGGGAAAACAGGGGGGGAAGAGGGGGAGGTAGAGGGGGAGGAGTAGGATAAGGGGAAATGGAGGAGAGGAAGATAAGGGGAGAAAGGGAGGAAGAGGGGGAGAGACACAGGGGAGGGAAGGGGGGAAGAGTAGATGGGGAGTAGAGGGGTAGCGGGGCCTAGATGGGGCAGTGTAACCCCCTAACCCTAACCCCCTAATCCTCTATGCCCTAACCCTCTATGCCCTAACCCTCAAAAACTAACCCCTAACCTTCTAACCCTAACCCTCTAACCCTAACCCCCTAACCCTCTATGCCCTAACCATCTATGCCTTAACCTTCTAACACTAACCCCTGAACTTCTAATCATAACCCTCTAACCCTAACCCCTAACCCTAACCCTCTAACCCTCTATGCCCTACACTGTCCCATCTACTCTCCCCCCTCTCCCTCCCTTGTGTCTCTTCCCCCCTTCTTCCCCCTTATCTTTCTCCTACTCCATTTCCCCTTATCCCCACCCTCCCTTTCCCCCTCTCCCATGACTCTCCCTCCAACGACGTCACTTCATTAGCATATGCTTGTTCTGGAAATACCCAGAAGACGCGCTGCCTGGGAGAGAATGCCAGGAGCCCAGCGGATCAAGGTAAGAGAGGGGAAAGGGGAGATCATTGAAGGGCGGGGTCATTGTAGGGAGAGGGGGGTTATTTTATGGAGGGAGGGCATTGTAGGGAGAGGGGGAAAGGTAGTAGGAGGAAGATAAGGGGAAAAAAGGGGGGGAGGAGGGGGTGGTAGAGGTGGGAGGAGTAGGATAAGAGGAATTGTAGGAGAGGAAGATAAGGGGAGAAAGGGAGGAAGAGGGGGAAGGGGGAAAAGGGGGGAGAGACACAGGGGAGGGAGGGGGGAAGAGTAGATGGGGAGTAGAGGGGTAGTGAAGCCTAGATGGGGGCAGTGTAAGGCAGGAGGGGGTAGCGGGGCCTAGATAGGGCAGTGTATTTTAACTCTAAAAAAACATAATTACATTTTAAATCAAAGGTTTCCAAACAAAAGATGATGAAACAGAATTAACAAAAATGCAAAAAATGCAAAGAAGCCTCATCAAATTGGAGCTACGTGTTAACATGTAGCTAGTAACTGTCATCTTATGGCTATTTGCGTGCTAAGATACCTCAAAAGGTCGCTTGCAGCGGGCTTTGCATGTTTACGCGCAGGACGGCCGAGTATAGGCTACGTGGAGAGCAACATTGAACTTTGCGCATGTGAATCCTTTGAAATGTCATGCCTGTAACCGCTAATTGTTTAAATCAGTTATTAAAGTGCAACGTGGTCACTCGCAAACAAGCACGTAACACGCAAATGGAGCCCAGAGGCCAACGTGTGCTCTAGAGCAACCACAAAGGGGGTAAAGTACAATATGTAGCACTTGTAATGTAAATAAAATCCCTCCACTGCTCATGTATTATAAGGCAAAGTGATGTTAGTGATTAATAGCACAACATTCTCAAGCCCGCAAATCGGCCCAGAAAAATACTTTATTTCATGATTATATTTTGTGCTATATCGATCCCTGCAATCGATGTGTTACGACATGTACTGTTACTCGCATGTAATAGAATATTATATTTACTTCTTTAATAATATTGCATTATTTCTGGAATGTGGGTCTGATCACGTAGGACTTCGAAATCTACCCTCCCCTTTTTCAGTGACGTAATGCTTACAATCTCTTTTTCCATTGGCTCCATCAAACCCGTAACTACGAGATTGATTAATTGTTTGCGTTCGCACACGCAAGTCAGACAGCTGCAAACTGGTTTACAAGATAGCTTCTCTCGTAGCTCTCAGCCCTTTCTAATTTAATAGCAACATAAGTCTGCCAAATTTGAAGCATGCACGTTGGACTTTCGAGGCTGGAATTTAATATGGCCCTATATTAGAAGCTGCAATTGCATGTAACAGCATTATGAAATAATTAGCCGGTGTTATAGTATCCAATATTGCTTAACTCTGGAGATCATACTCTTTTTATGCAACCAGACATGACCTAAAAATTATAGAAAAAATATAGGAACTTAAGGGTTTTAGATGGATGATTACTCTATTCGAGCTACTTGCTGGTAGTTCCTTGAGTACATACAGTCTTCCCTCATATGGCAAAATAAATTTGCTAATCCTTGGGAGGACGGAAGTATGTAAATATATAAATAGTGTTTAGCTCAAAAAAGTGTGGTTAAAACCAATGTAGAAAAAAGCGCATTTTAAGTACTATACTGGTTATGAAAAAAAGTTAAAGGGGAGTATTGGTAGAGGGGGTTTATATGAAATATGTACAAATGATAAACTATTGCAAAAAATAGTACATAGTGATGCTACTCCTGTTTGCCTGAGACTACTATATGTCATTAATGCTGACTGGCAATTCACAGTAGTCACAAGGAGTAAAGTAACACAAGCCAAATATAGCCCAAACATATATAAACCTCCCTTTAGTTATCAATGAAACAATAACCAGAGTACTTGTTCTTAGTAGATAGTCCCGACAGTCCAGTTTCGCCCCTCCTGGGGCTTACTCATGGGCTATTGAATTAGAGGTCTAATGGGGCTTTTATTGCCCTTTTTCATCCATTTCCGCTTGTGCAACGCAATTTGGGTCATTTCCGTTACTGAATAATGAAGTGGTGGACGTATAAACGTCACCACGTTCTTTCCTTTCATTTCTGTATGTGCTGGCTTGCCAATCATACGTAATTTGCCATCCACACACTCCATTTTCTTTTTTCAAATTGATTTTAGTCATTTACGTTACTGCGTGGTGACGTAATTGAGGTACAAACGTAACCACGTTTTTTCAGATCCTTTCTGTGTGTGTTAATTCGCCAATCATACGTTATTGTGCCAACCAACGCCATTTTGGTCTAGTTTTACAGCCCAATGTGCTCAAACATCTGTGTGCTATATCTTTATATGTTATGAATATGTCTAAGGAGAATTCTTCCATAGTGTAAAATGTCTTTGTATATCTATATTTCTGTTATGTATACAGTAAGACTGTCATGTAAGGTTAGTTCTTTTAAACCACCTAATATATTCATAAAGGTGAGGGATAATGATATTATTAGTGATAGCTAATTTATTTTAATAAGTTTTTATATTTGAACTATTAAATAGAGAAATATTTATACAGTAAGAAAAATCTAAGTATGTTGTTAGTGCCTATAGTGATATTGTGCAAAAGATATCTATGATATATATAGTAAACAAATGAGTATATGTGGATGATTAAAGAGTATGCTAGACTAGAAAATATATGAATAAGGGTGAAAAATAAAGTGTGAGAAAATTTATGTGCCTAAAAGTGAGGTATGTTTAGATGTGATAAATAAAAAGGAATAATCTATTATGTGTATGTTGTAATGTTGTGATAAATAAATGTATAAATTATTACTCTATTATAGAAAGGACGCATATGAAAATCCTTCATTAAGACCTTGTGGGCTTTGGGTATTTAATATAAAGATCCATTTGCTCTCCAACTTTAAGAGATCCTTATCAATATCCCCTCCTCTAGGTTTTTGTAAAACTTGATCAATTATTGAAAATTTCATTGCCTCAGGTTTGTTATTATGAAATTTCTTTATGTGTCGAGACACAGATGTGTCCATTTCTTTGGTCACTGTATAAGAGTGTTCCAAAATTCTTCTCCGCAATTGGCGTGTAGTTTTGCCTATGTATAATTTCGGGCAGGAACAGATTATTACGTAAACGACGTGTGTGGAGCTGCAGTTGATAAAATGCTTAATTGGATATTTGACGTTAGTGTTTGGATCAGTAAAATCTTTACTGGGGACAATGAACTTACAGGCTTTACATTTTCCGCATTTGAACAATCCTTTTGTGGATGGTAACCACGATGTTGTGATTTGTTTAGTTGGTTTAAAAAAGCTGTTCACCAATTCATCTTTAATACTTTTGTTCTTTCGATAAGTGATAGAAGCTTTTCCGGATAGGCTAGTACATAATGTAGGGTCGTCTGTCAATATATACCAATGCCTGTCTAGTATTTGTTAAATTTCCTTCCAGTCTTTTCCAAATGACATAATACATCTTATTTGGTCGTTTGATTCAGCTTTCTTTTTTGAAAATAATAGATCCTGTCTATCTGATTCCAAAGCTCTTTTGTATGCTTTTTTCAAAAGGCGATTGGGGTATCCTCGAGCTTTAAATTTGACTCTTAGTTGATCTGCTTGGATCTTAAAATCGTCTTGACTACTGCAGTTTCTTTTGATCCGTAGATACTGACTTATCGGGATTCCCGCTTTTAACGCTCTAGGATGCTGACTCGACCATTTTAATAGTGAGTTCATTGCAGTGGGTTTTGTGAATGTAGAGGTGTGAATCTTTCCCCTTGGGTCCTTTAATATCATTAGGTCAAGGAATTCAATTTTTTCTTCGTCCATCACATACGTGAATTTTAAACCTAAAGAATTTATGTTCAATCTTTCAATGAATTCTATGAATTCCTTAGTATTTCCTATCCACAATACCATAATATCGTCAATGTATCTATGCCATGATAATATTTTCTCATTATATGCTGACATTTCTTCTGAAAATACATGTGTCTTTTCCCAAAAACCTAAATATAGGTTGGCATAATTCGGTGCACAAGGGGTTCCCATGGCTGTGCCATTAATTTGATGATACCAAGGGGAAAGATTCACACCTCTACATTCACAAAACCCACTGCAACGAACTCACTATTAAAATGGTCGAGTCAGCATCCTAGAGCGTTAAAAGCGGTAAACCCGATAAGTCAGTATCTACGGATCAAAAGAAACTGCAGTAGTCAAGACGATTTTAAGATCCAAGCAGATCAACTAAGAGTCAAATTTAAAGCTCGAGGATACCCTAATCGCCTTTTGAAAAAAGCATACAAAAGAGCTTTGGAATCAGATAGACAGGATCTATTATTTTCAAAAAAGAAAGCTGAATCAAACGACCAAATAAGATGTATTATGTCATTTGGAAAAGACTGAAAGGAAATTAAACAAATACTAGACAGGCATTGGTATATATTGACAGACGACCCTACATTATGTACTAGCCTATCCGGAAAAGCTTCTATCACTTATCGAAAGAACAAAAGTATTAAAGATGAATTGGTGAACAGCTTTTTTAAACCAACTAAACAAATCACAACATCGTGGTTACCATCCACAAAAGGATTGTTCAAATGCGGAAAATGTAAAGCCTGTAAGTTCATTGTCCCCAGTAAAGATTTTACTGATCCAAACACTAACGTCAAATATCCAATTAAGCATTTTATCAACTGCAGCTCCACACACGTCGTTTACGTAATAATCTGTTCCTGCCCGAAATTATACATAGGCAAAACTACACGCCAATTGCGGAGAAGAATTTTGGAACACTCTTATACAGTGACCAAAGAAATGGACACATCTGTGTCTCGACACATAAAGAAATTTCATAATAACAAACCTGAGGCAATGAAATTTTCAATAATTGATCAAGTTTTACAAAAACCCAGAGGAGGGGATATTGATAAGGATCTCTTAAAGTTGGAGAGCAAATGGATCTTTATATTAAATACCCAAAGCCCACAAGGTCTTAATGAAGGATTTTCATATGCGTCCTTTCTATAATAGAGTAATAATTTATACATTTATTTATCACAACATTACAACATACACATAATAGATTATTCCTTTTTATTTATCACATCTAAACATACCTCACTTTTAGGCACATAAATTTTCTCACACTTTATTTTTCACCCTTATTCATATATTTTCTAGTCTAGCATACTCTTTAATCATCCACATATACTCATTTGTTTACTATATATATCATAGATATCTTTTGCACAATATCACTATAGGCACTAACAACATACTTAGATTTTTCTTACTGTATAAATATTTCTCTATTTAATAGTTCAAATATAAAAACTTATTAAAATAAATTAGCTATCACTAATAATATCATTATCCCTCACCTTTATGAATATATTAGGTGGTTTAAAAGAACTAACCTTACATGACAGTCTTACTGTATACATAACAGAAATATAGATATACAAAGACATTTTACACTATGGAAGAATTCTCCTTAGACATATTCACAACATATAAAGATATAGCACACAGATGTTTGAGCACATTGGGCTGTAAAACTAGACCAAAATGGCGTTGGTTGGCACAATACCGTATGATTGGCGAATTAACACACACAGAAAGGATCTGAAAAAACGTGGTTACGTTTGTACCTCGATTACGTCACCACGCAGTAACGTAAATGACTAAAATCAATTTGAAAAAAGAAAATGGAGTGTGTGGATGGAAAATTACGTATGATTGGCAAGCCAGCACATACAGAAATGAAAGGAAAGAACGTGGTGACGTTTATACGTCCACCACTTCATTATTCAGTAACGGAAACGACCCAAATTGCGTTGCACAAGCGGAAATGGCTGAAAAAGGGCTATAAAAGCCCCATTAGACCTCTAATTCAATAGCCCATGAGTAAGCCCCAGGAGGGGCGAAACGGGACCGTCGGGACTATCTACTAAGCGCAAGTACTCTGGTTATTGTTTCATTGATAACTAAAGGGAGGTTTATATATGTTTGGGCTATATTTGGCTTGTGTTACTTTACTCCTTGTGACTACTGTGAATTGCCAGTCAGCATTAATGACATATAGTAGTCTCAGGCAAACAGGAGTAGCATCACTATGTACTATTTTTTGCAATAGTTTATCATTTGTACATATTTCATATAAACCCCCTCTACCAATACTCCCCTTTAACTTTTTTCATAACAAGTATAGTACTTAAAATGCGCTTTTTTCTACATTGGTTTTAACCACACTTTTTTGAGCTAAACACTATTTATATATTTACATACTTCCGTCCTCCCAAGGATTAGCAAATTTATTTTGCCATATGAGGGAAGACTGTATGTACTCAAGGAACTACCAGCAAGTAGCTCGAATAGAGTAATCATCCATCTAAAACCCTTAAGTTCCTATATTTTTTCTATAATTTTTACCATTGTTTAGGTGTTAGGCACCAGGGAACTTTTTCACAGTGATATATTGAATCAACCAGACATGACCTCCAACATAACAACCTTTGAAGGACCCACCTTCAGTTGAAAACCAACATATATGCAGCCAATGTAGCTGAGCTAGTGATTTTTTTTAACCAAAATTAGTTTTACCACTGGTCCTACTATTTAGCTCTGAGTTGTGGCTCACCTACTGCCTTCACCTACGACTTCTTCATCGCTTTCATCAATGCTGCCTCCACACCATCCTCCACATCCACTGGAATGACCACGTCAGCAGCACTAAAGTCCTCGAACAGGCAGGAGCCACCGGCATTGAGGCTATGCTGTTGAAGACGCAGTTGCACTGGACAGGACACATCTCTAAGTATTCTAAGTATGGAGTATTCTTGGCTGCCAAAGATTGTGTTATATGGTGAGATCACCACTGGTAATCGTGCCAGAGGACTGAAGAAGAGGTACACGGACTTGCCTAAACATTGAACATCGTCGACGGTCGTCTTTAGCTTCAGACCTCAAGGCCTGGAGAATTACGGATCTGCCTGTCCCGCATTGGCCTCGACAGTCACCAGAGAGCCTGCACATGGCTTCCTTTAACCTTTGCCCGCTGCATTACACAGCTTTAATGCAAAGCCAAGGTTGGATTATACACAAGCTGGGAATCCTACCCACGGACAGCTATTTCAAAATGAGTGCATTACTGTGTAAGCTTAAAGAAAGCCATGTTTGAAATGGTGTATGGATTGAAGAGCGAGGCATTTGTGGGCACATTTGCATGTCCCTGCTCAGCTTCCCAGAATGCAGTGTTATAACTGTATTTCTCAGAATTCTGAGCTGGAAATAGTTTTTTTTTTACTTGTTTTACATAGTCAAATGTGAACACAAATGTATTATGTATTTAATGTACTAATGTACGGTGGAGGGCTTCTATCGCTCTTTTGCCCACCATATATTAAATGATTGTTGTGGTGAACTACCAACTCATAGGATCCACAACACAAGCTGGAATCCCGCCCTACGCTGATGATAGGCAGTAACCTTGAAACGGCTGTCCATGGGTAGGATTCCCAGCTTGTGTATAATCCAACCTTGGCTTTGCATAAAAGCTGTGTAATACAGCAGGCATAAGCTTAAAGGAAGCCATGTTTGAAATGGTGTATGGATTGAAGAGCTAGGCATTTGTGGGCACATTTGCATGTCCCTGCTCAGCTTCCCAGAATGCAGTGTTATAACTGTATTTCTTGGAATTCTGAGCTGGAAATAGATTTTTTTAACTTGTTTTAGACATTCAAATGTGAACACATATGTATTATTTATTTACTGTATATATATATATATATATATATATATATATATATATATATATAGTGAAGTAGCCATGATTTTCTGGCAATCTAGACGATTAATCAGAGTATGGAAATGTATGGTGTATGTACCTTTTTTATTTGACAAACCTAGTCATAATTTTTATGACAAGCTTTCAAGACCTCTCTTTGTCAATTCAGAGGCAATACTGATTTTAGATTCCCATAGAAAGACATTTCAGGATTCACAAATAATGTTCTGTTCAGCCAACTGTGCACAACTATACAGAAGTGCAGATTAGAATAAATAAATTGGGGTTGTAAACTTTTTCTCATCTTAAGGCGTAGGGGGATCATAAAGCTGTAACAAAGAAAAACAGAAAGAAATAGAGGAAAGAAAAACAACATGATAAAGAATGTTAGAGGTTACAAGAAATTAAGGTAATGAGAACATACATTCCATATCTAAATAAGGCCTATTTAGTATTAAAGAGTGTAATCATTTTCATGTCAAAGGTCTTTCTTTCCTGTTTGTTTTTAAAATGACCTCTGAGCAGGTTTTGGATGGAGTGATTCTTCTGGGTGAAATGGTGCCCAACTGGAGTACAGTAACTGCCCTCATGGTGCTTTTTGATGGAAAGTCTGTGCAGGTTCATCCTCAGGTGCAGTTGCTGGCTTGTTTCACCAATGTAGAATCCCCTTTCACATACAGTACATTGTATTATGTAGACTACATTGAAGGATGTGCATGAATACGACCCTCTGATATTACTGTGTCCTCTTTTATTGCAAGGTTTGGTGGCATTTTCTCTGTTATGCTGCATATCGCCACAATAAAACCTGTTTCACAAGTAACCAAAATGTCCCATCTTAGACAACTAAGTGACTCATGCAAAACTAGCAGCATCCTTTGGACCTTTCTCATATCTGAGATAATAAAACAATGGGGAAATTCCATTCAAGAGTCTCAGATTCTCTGATACTATAATATATTTAGATTGTCTTCATTCTATTGTGTTTTTGCCACTTACATTATACAAGGCAATAAAAACTTTCTTACTTTCAAATTCTGCATGGAATTTCTGGCTTGTTGTACAGATAACTGAGTGATTAAGAAGTACTATACTCATAGGGATAAGGCTGCTAATAAACTTATACATAAAACGCAATGTTTCCTGGGCCTTCCCCATACATGACAGGAAGAAACTTTTATATCCTATACTAGAGATTATTATGAAAAGCATTAATGTCTCATAGCATTTAACATAACCTTCACTACCCTTATTTTTCAAACTAGTCTTCACAACATGGCGAACATTGACCTATTCAGTGGTTGCAAATGTCTTTAAGATACTGTGGGAAGAGGAAATTGAAGGACAAGAATCTCACTGAGCATTTACCTTTACTGATTATGAAGGGGCAAATTAAAAGGTGCACTTGTAATTAGAGGTTTGAAATGAGGCACAAATTACTAGATATATTAGAGGTGTATTTAGTCAGAGGAAAGTAATAACTTTCACATTATAAATAGAGAAGCTTCATTAAATGTTTATTGTAATTTTTCAATATAATATCTGTAAATGTGTAAATATTCGAGTTTATTTTATGCATAGGACATATATCATTAAAGGACCACTGTAGTCAATATTTTCTATATGGTATTTTCAATAACAAAGCTTGATAATGGCAAAATGAATCTTCAGTATGCAGCTTCGATCTCAAAGGGTATTTCCTAACCTAATGATCATTTGCATTAGACCTAATATGATCAATGGCAGTTGTAGCTGCCACAGCGGTGTGTTACTGCATTGGCCCACGAGACCCTGACCTAGGTAAGTACATTTTCAGGGGCCAGCAGACTGCCTGATAGCATGGGTGCAGTGCCATGGAAGAAATGTGTGCATATGAACAGAAACATCTATATGCAGTGACATTTCTATATGTAAGTTTACATAATATTTTCGGACATACTGTGTGTATACATAACTAAACATACACCTATAATTTTGGATATAGCAAGGGCAAAAGAGGAATTGTAAGTGTAAAAAAATGAGTTGTGGAGGGGCACACAAGTTGAAATGGCCTGAGGTAAACACTAAAACTGAAGCCTAGACAATTCTTCTCTGCATTCAAAGTCTCCTCCCATTACAGGAAGTAGGAACATCATTTCACATTAAAGTTACATTTATTATTTTTTACATTCTAAAAACATAATACCTTTTTTCAAACATATATATTCTAAATAGGATTGTGGCGGAACTGGTATGTTGTGTAAACTACATTTAGATATGCATGGGTTTTTCAGAGCACATGCACTGTTGGATATCTCGTGCTATCTTTAGGTGAACATCTCTCTAGGTAGGTGGGAGAAGAATGGCCAACTTGGCAAAAGCCACTCTTGGTGGCAAAGGTGACCTACCTCAGAAGAATGGCCAACTTGGGAGGAGCCACTACTGGCAAATGTGACTTGTGACCTACCTCAGAAGAATGGCCACCTTGGGAGGAACCAGTCTTGGCTAAGCTGACCAGTAACCTACATGTGGAGGACTTGGATTGTTGTGTTGGGAAAAATTACCCATCCAAGGAGCAATACAGACATTTCCTACTGACTGGTATCATATCCCCACAGTATACTATGAGGAAGTCTCACTTGTGTATATTAAGTGTGAGGTGTGACAATAAAGTGTTGTTCTTAGCAAGTGCACAACACTGTAATTCATGCTGATCCTAAGTTCGTTTTACACTGCAAAGGTCAAGGCGAAATTCTCGTTGACAATAGCGTAGACAAACTGGTGACACCAGATGGTGCAGAAAACACATGTATTGCCACAGTGGACCTTTAAATAAGAGATCAAAGAAGAGTTTGGCTTCCATAGCTTGCAAGCATTTTTGATCTATGTCAGCCACCAATATACTCCTACTGAGGACAACAAAATAACAATAATTTAACCTATGTTACCAATGGGACATATGCTTTCTCTAACACTTCATCCTATAGTTTGGATGATCTATATTCTTTGTGGTTAGGGTTAAATATTACATTTTGATCACCATTTATACGGATACAATAAAGTAATAATGAAAGTCCAAGAAACCGAGTTCTAAATTTACACTAGTTTTTAAAAACAAATTAAGTGTGACAATTTGTAATGCTTTTTTTTTATATACTTATCTAAGTTCTAGTGCCATTTTGAAAAAAACGGCTACACAAATAGACAATATTGTCCCCTCTCTGATAACTTAACTGTGATAGGGATTGGGTAAATCCTGTGCACAAAGAGTGGATTTGCACCCCGCTATGATAATAAGTGTATGTGCTCAATCTTGTCTGTTTTGTGTGTGTGTTACTCCGTCTGTTTCCAGTGTTGGTGCTCAATCCAGTCAACTGCTTTTGCCCAGCATATGTCCTCAGTCCATCCAAGCGTACTTTGGTGTGCCCTCTGTATATCCATGGAGGGTGTGTGTGGCATGCACACAGGCCAGTTTCTGTAACTGAAAACTAATAAGTAGCCTTGGCTTGGAAATGCATTTTTAGTACATCATTAAAGGACCCCTGTAGCTTGTAGCTTTTTGTAATGTTTTTTTCAGTAGTGGAAAACAGGGATCAGATAAGCTGTTAGCAATTGTTACTCTGCACATGTTCTGTCCCTGCCCCTTCACATATTAAACTGGAAGGATTACTGTAATGTTAGCTTGCGTAAACGAACAGAATCTGCTGATTTATGCTTATGGCATACATAGTTGCTAGTTTCTAACATACTTTCCAAACTAGTAAAAAAAATTCTAGCCCAGAGGTTCTCAGACTTTGGTTTATGGGCCATCAGCGCACTGCGCTCCTCACACAAGTGGTTCTTGGAACTTGGGACTAAGGTTAAAAAAAAACTTTAAAAAAAGACTTCTGGTACACCAAGTTCTAACTTTATATATTACCTCTGATAGGTGCATTATCTGAATTAGTCATTTAAAATCCCATAATGGGAGAAATCAGTGGCGCAGCTAGAGTTTTTGCCGCCCGGGGCAACCCAGCCCCGTCCGCTCCTCCCCAGACGTCAAACTCAAAGACAGCCCCTGGCAGCAAAAGCAGACACACAGACTTACAGACAGAAACAGACACACACAGACTTACACTCACAGACACCGACTTAGACACACAGTCACAATCACACACACACTCACACAGATTTCGACACAAAGACTTAGACACACACACACAATCACACTCACTCAATCAGACACATTCACTTTATCTGATCGCACACTTACAAACTACTCCCATTATTTGATTATTGTGTCACCTAAGGTTGCTATAAAATAAAATAAATTCTGATATTGTAATTCATTTCTAAGGCCATAATAATAGTAATATTATTATTAACTTTACAATATTTCCCCAGATTTTGTGTTACTCAAAGGCTTGGGCAAACCAATGTCCAGCTTCCTTTTGAAAATGTCTAATGATGGTGACTCTTAAACTGCTGTGGAAAGAGATTTCCACAGAACTGGAGTTGCACGACTGAGGGATACCAGGCAAATTCTTGGCACATGTACTGTGATGTACTTGCTTCCATACTGAATGGGTAGGGGTGTAGAGAACCAATTATTATTGCAGTGTATCGAGAGTCGTGGTCATTTAGAGCTTTTCAATGTCTTGAAATAAACCCACCACTTTATAGGTAATACCAGGTGGCCCTAAGTCACTTCCCATGCAACTCCCAATCTGTTATCTGGAGTGGAAGTGTGTGTCCCTCTTAACAATACACAGTCCATTATAAATCGCTAAGACTAGCAAATAATACACAATTGTAATTAACGATATTTCTACAGTGATTTTAGGATTGTGCTTCTGGTAAATTTAAGAGATTTAAACCACTGTGAGGCCCCTTCAATTGAAATAGGTTTTCCATCTCATATATGTGGACAAATATTAATACACTGATATAGCCACCTCTGCCACACGAGTTTGGATTAGTTGTTCAATCGTGTCCGACTCTCTGTGACCCAATGAACCACAGCAAGTCAGGCACATCTTGTTTCTGGTTGTGCTAATCCATAAGATTTCCTGGCAAATATACTGGAGTGAGTTGTCAATGTCTTCTCCAGTGGACAGAGATTTGTCTGACCTCTTTGCTATGACCTGCCCATCTTGGGAGCCTACATGGTACCGCTCACAGCTTCAATGAGGTACACAAGCCGCTTCTCCATGACAAGTTAGCATCCAGAAAGGAACGGTAAGATTACTTTATTACAAATTCTTCTTTCGTAGTTGAAGATTACAGTAAAAAAAAAAAAAAGCCACAATTTGCTGTATTATCAACCATATTATTAATATGGATACACATTGTAACTTTGACATATAGCAACACTTTTTCATACTAAATAAAAACTTTTAAATACGGTTAGTCTTTAGTAAATAAGCATATCATCTGTAACTGAAGTTATCATTTAATGTTATTTATTTGTATTGTTTAGGCTATGTGTATATATTTACTAAAATTAACTTTGTTAAAATGCTGATGATATTTGTTTGCTTAAAAGATAATAAAATAGGATATTTCTGTATTCTATTGTGCTCATTCCTGATAACGATATATACAAGTTAATTGTCATAAAGTGCAAATACATAAAGACCATTAATCACAGTTACATAAAGGCAGAATAAAAGCACTATCAGGATTTCAGAATGATTTATTATTTATCACATAAAATAAATAAGAAAATATATGCTATATGATAAACTATATATGTATATCAATGAGGAGAGTAACAGACTTTTCTTGTATGGCAATTTGAGCCTCTCTTTACAGGCAGATGGGAAATTCCTATTCTACAGTACTGATCTTTTGTTTCGGTTTTTTAGAAACTGGTGTAGGGTGCTTGAAAGCGTGTTATTCCAGATATACATATCTCTGAGTTTCAGTGCTTGCAGCTAATATGTGATGTTACATTCAATCAATCAGGATATGGAGTGGGAGGCATTCCCAGAATACCAGTGCATATTATAGTACACTACACAGCTGTCAATCTGGATTTCATAGCACATTAAAGGGACAATGTAATAGAAGCTATTTTCAGTTGTAATGTAATAATAAGTAATGATAACAAACATGCCCTCCTCCCCCAAAGTGTTAAATGTTTTACTCAATTTTGAAACACAGTCACTCACCCCCTGAGGTAATTCATTGTGTCTGTGTGTGTGTTCAGGTGCCTATACCATTATAGTAGGCAGTGTGGCCATAGGTGTGGGAGCCAAAGAACAATGGGGAAGAGAGCCTATAGTATCAATATATTACACAACTACTTCTCTACACATAAACACACCCATTGAAAATATGGGGGGGTTGCCCTACACCCATGAGTGTGGCAGAAGCTATGTCCTCTTTGTATAGATCCAACAGGCTAAAAATAAGGGGATAGGAAGGGGAGTAATGTGAGACAACTGTGCGATTGTTGAGGATTCAGATGGCTATATATAGAGGGATGTGGAAGAGGGACCCTACCACAATCCCAGGCACTCACCCTCTCCCCTTGTAGTGGTGGTGTGGGCAAAACTATTTACTCTTGGTCAGAGAGCTAAAATGATCTGATATTATCAAATGAGACATTTCAATGCTTCCTTTACGTCTAGTTTTGGGTCTGGAATAAATCTTCTGTAACAGTTGTATTTCCAACAACCCTTGATTATGTTTACCGGAGTATAATTTTTAGAGGTTGAAATAGAGGCTCTAATTCTGAATGAATGGCCAGATTAAGAAAATGAATTGTGACCTAGCCTTGTAAGAACTGATATAATGAACAAAAGTGGTGGTGTAAGGCGGTTGACTGGAAATACTGAGAAAGGGGTGAAATTCAGTTTTACTCTGGAATGTCTCATAAAAGATTTGCAAGGTAGTAACTGGGTAGTCTTGAGTAGGAGAGTATGTGATAGAAATGGGTACTCTGCTAGATTTGTGGAATGTATGGTTATTTGTTTAGAATACAGTGGTCCTGTATGAAGGTAATATCTTGTTTGGTAAAGTAGAGGGTTTGTTAGTGGGAGATAGCGAATGCACAAGGCCTAAGAAATCCCAAAAAGGCCATAATGGATAGAGAAGTGTTTATTTAGTGTAAGCGGTGTCCTTTGATAAATAAATTTGACAGGTGGTCCATCAAGCATTACTTTTTATAATAACAAGACTGGGACAGATGAAATTGGACTCCATTTAGATATATTTTTATTGTGTTGGGTATTGCAGTGGGCTGCGAAGGGCAGGAATATTGGGAGTGTAATAGGTTGGGTGATGTTCTGGTGGTCAGTAAACAGTTGGAATAAATTTCCACACTCTGCTATACGTTTTTGTGGTGTTATTGGCGAGTCCTTCAGTCATCGTTTATTGAAGGAGAGGATGTTAGTAGAAGATCAGGTGGTTGCAGTATTGTGTATGCCGATGAAATTTATGAATATTTTAGGCAAGACAGCAAAGTGAAAAAGAAAAAAAAATGCAATCTCAACATATATAGAGATTTAGTTTTACTTCCGGGTGCCCCATTGGGTAGCTGTAGTATTTACTATAGAATCCTGAAAGCTAGCAGCCTTATTAAATTGCGATTCGGCCAATTGAATAGGGCCCTATATAAGCACAGAGCATATTTTTTTTACATAAGTTTTTAGTTAGTGAACTTCTATCCAAAAGCAAGGTCTTTACTAACTTTAAGAACATTGCATATTTTTTTTTACAGATGTTTTTATAGATCCCTATTCAATTGGCTGAATCACATTTAACAAGGCTGTAAATGTGAATACTTGTACATAGTCAATTTGGTCCATAATCACATATATAGTTGTGAGCATGCGAGTTGTTGACAACGCTTGCGGGCTCGCTGAAGGCGCTCCTTGCCAGCAATTGCGGCCATCGCAAAAAATAAGTGACGCGCTACGACCCAATCCGAACACGCAAAAAACGCCTGAAAACGGTGCGCATAAAAACATCAGAAACACAATAAATAAACACAACGAACACATAAAAAGCTTACTTACAGCAAGGGGGGGCATCCAGCACCTTGAAAAGTAAATTTACACGTCCATTTAAGTCCAAAAAAACGAGTTTAAACTGCCGAAAATCACCTAAGCGAGAGAAAAAATGGCAGCCAAACAAAACGAAAACGAGGCTACAGACACAACAATACTACAGTGACTCACAAAACTAAAACAACGCTACAGTCAACTTTACGAGGTACGTAACACATACTATGCGGCACGTACCACACTGATATTAAACACCATTTTGACAACTACTACGCATAAAATGGCGGCGGGAACGCAAATTGTTTGCTAACGGTCTCAGGCACCTCAAAGTTTATAAATACTGCCTACTTTCCAGAAAATTCTACATTTCTACTCAGGTGATGAACGGAGTGACTGGATAGTTAACTGCTGCTATTGCTTGAGAAGAGAATTATTTCCTAATTTCCTACTTTACACTGTGCAAATTACAACTGAGAGGTAAGCTATATTACATTTTATTATCAATACTGCAAAAAAAACAATCCAAACTTTAATGATGAAAATGTGATTTATGTATGTGACACGCACATTTATGTGTATAGGTCCTACATCAATCTAATGTTAACTGAAACAAGTATATTTAAATGACATTAATTTACTGCAACTCATAGAAAAAATAATATGACACTGATACATATGCAACCTGAAGCTGAATCTTTCCCTTTTTTTCAATATTCAAACAGACTCTGCATCAACAGCGTCACTCAAGAATTTGCACCGTGGACTGTCAAAGAGAATTACTTTTAAAGAACAGAAAGAAAGAAGTAGAGGTAAGAGAAAATAAAAAACAATCCAAATTTAATAAAGACCAAACAACACAGTTCAACAAACTTCACAAAGACCTATACAATTTACAAAGAAAGACAGTTTCAGAAAGAAAAAAAAAAGAAAGAGGTGGCCACTAAACAGGATAGCATCCGAAACATTAGCAACATACATAAAACAAAAGTATTCCTCCTCTTTACTGTAAAATAACCTCCAACCATCACCCACAAGCCAAATGCAGCAACCAAAAAGTGGTGAACACAAAACAGGATAAAACAAAAAAGCCCAACATGATATAGAAAAGGTAATTAACATTATTTTTTACTGTAGAACAACATTTAATCCTCATAAAGAAGACTAATTAAGCAAATAAAGTATGCAAAATATGGTGGACACAAACAGGATTGTACCAAAAATCACACAAACAGATAGAAAAGTAAATTAATATTCTTCTTTACTGTTTAAGAACCTATAAGCCTTACAAAGAAGCCTAAATAAGCATACCAAAAGTGGTGGACACAAAACAGGGTAATGCTAAAAACATTGCAATCATATCCAAAATAGGAAAAACATTAATAATTACAGTAAAAAAAAGGATAACTGTAATATACAAATACAATTAAAGTATTTTAAAGAGTTGCACAAAAAACAGCATAGCAGAAAAATTCACTATGACAGATAGAATAGACCAAAACAATGAAATATGCTATTCATTAGAAATACATTGAAATCAAATAACATTTTACTTTTTCTTTTACAAAAGACACTGCGTGAAGAGCATCGGACGAAAACAGCGGACCAAGAAAGATTCTGCTTGAAATCACACTTCAAACAAGGTACAGTAGAACAAGTAAAAAAAGTGAAAAATAAATAAACATGTTTGCTCTGCATCCATGTCAACAGAAAAAAAACAAACCCCAACAACAATAAGAACCACTAATTATAACCTTTACCAAAATATTACTGACACATTTGTCATTTACCTGTTATTTGTCTTTTACGAACAACAATGTTTGACAGTAAACCCAAACTTCAATCTAGCAACAACAAAAAAAAGCAACATAAAACAGCATAGTCCACAAAAGTGTCAAAACACAGACTAAATCACATTTTTCATTCTCAAATTCCAGCCCTAATGTACAATATGAAGCATAAAACCTAACCACACACATAAAATAGAATACTACAACAAATAGTACTAACACCCAAAAAACAACAATACAAACCTTTTCACAGCCCCAACATATAAGCCTTTAAATAAAATATAAAAATACTATTACAACAATCCCCTGTACGACAAATTACAAAGACTAATTTTTGCCCTCTTCTATGCCTATAAGCCAAAAGTACAACAAAAAAAGAAATTACCAAACCAAAAAAAATATCCATTTCAATTAACATTATACACCTACTACATCTACAAGAAGCTATAATGTAATTACCTTGAGGGTGCTATGCATGAAAGCCAAAAATTACAACCTACGACAGAAAGTAAAAGCAAAAAAATAAAACACACTTATTTAACAATACAAAGAAAGTTCCGCTACAATGAACTACAATCACATAGAAACAAACTGTTGATAATAAAAAAATTAAAAACAAACTTAACATCTCAAACTAAACTAATAATACATTATTTTCTTTTACAGATTAACATGGCTGATAACGACAGCAAACAAGAAAAGCTAAGACGTCAAGCAAGAGAACGACAACAGAGATGGGCCAACCAGCAGACACCGGAGGAGAAGGAAATTCAATGAGAAAAAGAACGCAAAAGAATTGCAAGCAAAAGACTATCACCTGCAAAAATTAAAGATACACCAAAAAAAGCTACTAAGAAAACAAAGCATTTAGAACCTGTTCCTGAAACATCAGATGACATTTTACCTGAAACAAATAAAAGATATACCAAAAAAGCCACCAAAAAAACAAAGCATTTAGAACCTGTTGCTGAAACATCACATGACATGACATTTCAACTGATGATTTTGAAAATGAAACTGATATATGCTTTGCAAATTGTCCTTTACTCAAGTCTTTAGCAGTAGAGGTTCATAATTGTGGGGACATGAATACTCAATGTCAATTTTCTGAGGCTTATCATTTTAAACAGGAGAGACCCAGAGATGGCCAATTTATTAGTTGCTGTCAAAAAGGCAAGGTCAAACTTCCAGAAAGAAAACAATTTCCAATCTATTTACAAAACATTATGACTGAACGCTGTCTTAAAATGTTTGTAGTTTGGAAAAGTAAACATAAGATCCTACAATAGTGCCATATCCTTTGCATCTATGGGGTCAACATTAGCTGCTAATGTACCAGGACATAGTCCTTACTGTTTTAAAGTCCAAAGCCAAATTTATCATCGGACTTCACATTTACATCCAGAGGAAGGAGAGCAAAGAACATTTGCTCAACTATATGTCCTAGATACAATGGAAGCTGTTGACCAACGTATGCAGCTGCAAGAAAATAAAAAATGCTTACCCAGTGTTTTTATAGAGCTAGATCACATTATGGCCAATAACCCCTACACTAAAGCTTCTAAAAAATTGGCAGAAGTAGAAAATGAACAACAACTTCATGCAGAAAGACATCAATTACAAATCCCAAAGGTCAGTATGGTGCTTAAAAAAGAGATAGACATACTGATAAACGTCGTTATAACTTGCCAACATCAAATGAGGTTGCAATGGTGTTTCAAAATGATGAAGGAGAACCACCATTTCAAAGAGACATTAGAATATATCCCAGAAATGAGGAGCAACCATTCATTAATATCAGTATCTTAAGTCCAAATTTAGATCCAATGACCTATCCCATTTTTTTCCCACATGGAGAAGCAGGTTGGCAACCAAAATTAACACTTCCCAGTTACCCAAATGCTAAAGCCAGAATACGAAATAATGTTTCTATGCTTGAATTTAAAGTAGCTCAAATTGCGATTCAAAATACATTTAATCCAATTTTATGTGGTGGAAAACTAAAACAACAATGGCTTATTGATTCCTATTTGCAAGTTGAGGCCAATAATTTAAACTTTATAAAAGATCAACAAGATAAACTACGTAGAACAATATTGTGGACTAATGGACTATGTCGCTGAGGTGGCTACAAGCAGAGACATGACAGCTGGCAAAGCCATCATTTTACCATCTTCTTTTCAAGGATCTCCTCGAAATATGAGAGAAAGATACAATGATGCTATGACTATTGTCACCAAATTTGGCAAACCCGATTTATTTATTACATTTACATGTAATCCCCAATGGCCAGAAATTACACAAAATTTACTTCTTGCCCAAAATCCTTCCGATAGACCAGATTTAGTAGCAAGAGTTTTTAAAATTAAATGAATTAATACGTGACATCACTATAAGTCACTTATTTGGCAAATGTCTTGCTTATGTATATATATATACCATTGCATTTAAAAAAAGAGGCCTTCCACATGCACATCTTCTCATAATACTTCAAGGAAAAGATAAATTAGATATTGGTTACAAAGTGGATTCAGTCATTGTTGCTGAACTACCAGATCCAGAACTATATGGTAGACTATATGAGATTGTTACTCATCGCATGATTCATGGACCCTGTGGCAAGCTTAATCCACAATCACCATGTATGGAAAATAATAAATGTTCCAAAGATTTTCCAAAAGATTATAGAGACAAAACGTATGCCAATTGTGATGGCTATCTACTTTACAAGGAAGAGAAGGAGATTGCCATTATTCATGGGAAAAAAGTTGACAATAGATATGTAGTACCCTACAATCCACATTTACTCATGAAGTATAATGCACACATTAATGTAGAAGCCTGAACTTCCATCAAATCCATTAAATATGTGTACAAATATATTTACAAAGGCTATGATGCAGCTACTGTAGTCATCAAAAGTGCAGACAACCCTGAAAGCACTGAGTTAGTACATGATGAACTTGCATCTCATGTAGATGCTCGCTATGTAAGTGCACCAGAAGCTATGTGGCGCCTTTTAAAATTTGAAATGCATGATAGATCACATGCAGTATATAGATTAGCAGTACATTTGCCACAAAGACATTTAGTGTATTTCCATGCTGGAAATTAAAGTAATGCATTGGCCCAAAGTGAACACCGTCACACTGCACTAACTGCATGGTTTGAATTAAATTCGACAGATTCAGAAGCAACACAATTCTTATATATTGAAATTCCATATCACTATGTTTTTGTGAATGGATTATGGAGACCTAGAAAAAGCAGAGGACTATTACTTTTAAATGTTCCTGGAGCACAAAGTTTTGAACTCTTAAGAACTGTTAATGACATAGTATATGAATCCTTCCATTTAGATGCAAGACATCGAAACTTACTAGCTGATAATACAGAATGGGAAAGATGTCTAGAAGAAGCAGCACTATGTCAAATACCACGGCAGATGAGGGAACAATTTGCATTTATTTGTATCTTTTCAAATGCTCCAAATGCATTAGCTTTGTGGGACACATTTAAAAGTAATATGGCTGAAGACTTTATGCAACGATACAATGAACCTATTGCACACTCAAAAGCGTTAATGGAAATCCAATAAGTATTTTTAACTCATGGATTAAGTTGTGCAAGTTTTAATTTGCCTGATCCAGGTCTTATAGATGACATAAACTTTGAAGACTATAACATTCAACTACAAGTACAAAGAACAGAAGAAAGACTTGCAACTTTAAATACGTTACAATTGCAAGCATTTAATGCCATTAAAAATGCAATAGATGATGACATGGTCAAAAAACTTTATTTCTATCTTGATGGACCTGGCGGATCAGGAAAAACATATCTATATAATTTATTAATTAGTTTTGTACGAGCACAAGGTCAAATAGCACTGTCGTTTGCCACTACTGGAATTGCTACCCTTTTGATAGAAGGTGGAAGAACTGTACATAGTGGGTTTAAACTTCCAGTGCCTATTTTAGAAACCTCTGTGTCAGATATTCGCATGACATCATTACAAGCAAAAAAATAAAAAAAAAGTACATTAATTATAATAGATGAGGCCGCAATGATGTCATGCTATGGCCTCCAATGTATTGACCGTTTGCTTTGTAAAGTCATGGGTAATACTTTTCCATTTAGTGGAAAGGTAATGTTGTTAGGTGGCGATTTTAGACAAACATTACCTGTCGTTGTACATGGAAATCGAACTGACATTATCGAAACCTGTATAAAGTCACGCATACTATGGAAACATTTTACCCATCTTCAACTGCAACAAAATATGAGATCAGAAGGCCATACAGATTTCAATGATTGGCTTATTAAATTGGAGAAGGCAGAACAGAAAAAATACCAAATCTACCTGACACTGTGCACATCCCACCTCATATGATTTGTCACCAAGATCTTATATCGGCTATATTTGAAGGTAGCATAAATAACCAGGAATATTCAGAGCTTGCCAACCAAGTCATCCTAACCTGTAAAAATAAGGATGCATTAATCCTCAATAATGAAATCTTTAAAAAAATGAATGCACCCCAAAGAAATTATCACAGTGCGGATTCTGTACTTGCTGATGACAAAGAAAGTCAGGCAAACTTTTCGACTGAATTCATAAACTCACTAACTCCTTCTGGAATGCCACCACATATTTTGCAGTTAAAGAAAGGTGCAATTGTCATGTTACTGCAAAATATGAACCCCCAAAAAGGCCTATGCAATGGTACAAGATTAATTGTTCAACAATTAAAGGACCATTTCATAGATGCTGAAATTTTAACTGGTACCCATAAAGGAGAGAAAGTTTTCATACCAAGAATAGATTTAGCACCAAGTGAAAGTAATCTCCCTTTTATACTTCAAAGAAGACAATTTCCCATCATTATGGCATTTGCCATGACCATTAATAAATCACAAGGACAGACTTTCAAATCTGTGAGTATTTACTTAGAACAACCAGTATTTGCACATGGCCAATTGTATGTTACCTTATCACGGTGCAAAAATCCACAGGCTATTAAAGTTTACATTGAAAAGAATGAAAATCAAGGTGATTTATTAGAAGATGGACGTATTTTTACTAAAATCATTGTCTACTATGAAGTACTCTAACTTTTCATTAAACAAACAAAAGCCATGCAAAACAAATTTAAAAGCAAATGCAAAAATATAAAAAAACACAATATAACCACCAAATTTTGAAAACAAATACAAATAAATGTCTGTTCCCTTCAAAAGGTTATTATTACGCAACAGAATTTACAAAAACAATATTTTCCTATTAAACTACATTAAATTGTCAAACACATACAGAACACTGCTTACACAGCGTGCAACAAGTTTAAGTTCTTGTGTTCTCTTTTTAGAGAACCACTTTTCCACAGACGAAACTATATGTGCGATTTAAAACAATTACTACAGCAACAAACAAAGGTCAACCAGTACTGTTTATGCATGATTAGCCTCACAAAATACTTGCCTTGCATTATTTTGACAAATTCTGTTCAAAAGTTAATTAACTATGTTACTGTTTCTAATGTTCCAAGTTTAAAAAATATACTTTCAAGTTCCTTACTTAGACATATTACAAAGTTCATGTTAAGAGCTCAACCACGTTTTAAGTCACAATGTAAATGTTGTCTTTTATGTTAAACATTAATCCAGGGAGTAATCTGATCGCCAGTTAATGGGGTTAGGAAGGAATTCATTTTTTTCCCTCTCTGATACAATTGGCTACGTTTCAAGGAGGGTTTTTACTGTTTGCCTTCCTCTGGATTCAATGTATATTTAAGTTAACAATTCTTGAGATAGAACTTGCATGTTAAAAAAACATTACCTCAAGTTTACAATACTGATTAATTTAAAGTTCAACTGTTCTTACATTCAAATCTTAATACTTTTAATACAAAATGCTTTAACAGTTACTGTTGAACAAAAGAACATTTTACAAAAATAAACATGTTTAATATCACAATAGTACTTATTTCATCATAAATAAAACCTTACAAGTGTCAAATACGTATATTAATAACTAAACAACTTTCCAAACATACACATCTCATTGTCAGCATTTTTTGATGGGCAAGTCGCTAGTAAAAAATAATATTGAGATAAACAGGAATCATCCTTACAAAGTGACTGTTCTTGTGTGTAGTGTAAATGCTACTTGCTGTGGTATGATAGCTGGTTATCAGCGAATAAAGTCTGGAAAGTAGTTAGGACCATTGTCAGCCTTTACATGTATTATTGACTATGAATTTTAACAATAAGCTAAACAGGACAGAACCAATGGAATGGACAGTGACAGAAACATATCTGTATATTTTTTGCAGTATAGTAGAACATGTCACTATTCACATTTAAACCCATTATACGTCAGTGAAGACTACAGTTTCATATGTGTAGCATGCGCTTTGGAAGAGCATAACTATATAACAATGACCTTTTAAAAAGTAGTTTTAACTATGTTATACAATGTTGGTTTACAGTGGCAAAGTTGTTAATTTCCCCTAGCAAGATTATGCACCCAGACTCTTTGTTCAGTTGTACCTAAAGACTGCCACAGTCCTAATATTTAACATTTGCTATTCTTTAACATCAGTGTTTCTCCAAACCATTTCAGCTCTAAATGTATTTGGAACCCAGGGACTCTAAAATAAATCCCATGGTACCTCTCAAACTTCTCCCCCTTATCTTAATAGGATTTCAAAAGGGGCGCACAATCGCTCTCAGAACCTCAAACCAAACCAAACCAAACCAAACCAAACCATTCTCAAGACCTAAAATACCTACCAACAACGTCATAACCTCTTCCCACAATTAATATACGTATTATAAATATTAAAGCATGTCTATTTGAATAATAAGTCACCTTTATTTAGGTATAAAAATCGTGATTACTTTTACTTGGAGCATATAAACAATGTGTTATATTTGTCCCATGTGACAGGTCAGGATAGAGGAGCAGAAAGCAATCCAGCCCATTTCACTTTAATTATGTTTTTTCTACTCTATTGGCCACTTATTTCTCATACAAAATAATTGTAACAACATGCAAAAAAAATATTTTAAAATACATGACAGAAAATGTTGGACTACAGTAGCTCTTTTACCAAAGAGGACCCAACAATATATTCTTCCATTTAGTAGATAAGTGACAAAGAAAAAGTCACATTTATTGAAATAAATGAAAAGCAAATATATAAAAAAAAAAACATAACTGTACTTAGTTAACAAAAAAATTATATTTAGAAAGAGAGACGTTTAATTTTTAAGTCTGTAGCATTTTTACATATTTATACAAACCGGGCGTGCTTTTCTTCTTAAAGATGGTCTTAAATAATTGCTGTTACTGGAAACACTAACTCAAAGAGAGTCTCTCTCATTTATTTACACTTCAAAAAAGTCTAACCTCTATGTATTTCAGGCATTTCCATTTGTAAATGCAATTGGTTGAAAAATCTATTCATTTGTATGTGAATTTTGTGTTTGTTCAATAAATAGGACTAGGTGTGACATAAGTTACACCGACAGGACGTTTATTAGGGTTACAATGAACACAGACACTCAGAAAAAGAAGAAACATGTAACAGTTGTCTCACTATAGATTCCTAGCATGTAAATGAAATACTTCACAGAGATAAATACTTAGTGGTTTTTTATTTATTAGCTAATTAACCACATACATTTTATCACATACAAAGAAAAAAAAATTTGATTTAAAAAACACAAACTGAAACACTTTAACAGCTCTTTGTACCTACATGGCAGAGTTTTGTTTAACTATGTTATGGCAAGACATTGATAATGACTGATCATTAATCCTGAACCCAAGCTGATAAATAAAAGGTTAAGTGGATAGTTTCTAGCATTTTATTAACTAAATTATTCATACTGTTTCTTATTCAGTTGCTACTGATAAAATCATTCAAATTAAAAGAAAAAATATGTAAATATGTAATGTGACCATTTCTTGGATATTTCAGAACTAAATTCTAGCTGGTGCTCTCAATTGCAGGAGTATGAGGCTAATAATATCTCAGTCACACGTGCCATCTTACCTAGAACACCTTAACAAGACAACCTGTGTTATATTATAGACATCCAGTTTAAAGCTGGTAGTAGTTATAATTACATATATTTATGAATTAATTATTAGACCATTGTAATTTAGGAAAATATTCCTGCAATATTAGCAACTGTGTTACAAGAATAAAAGCATTTTTATGAAAAATAGGAATTTTAGCAAGGTATGCTAATGTATAGAGACTGCCAGGGTTGTTATGTGTATGGGGGAAACAAGTGCATGGTCAAATTGTATTTGCAGTTATATGTATGCGATTTATTCTGAGCATATGAGATGGCTGTCAATAATACAAAAAGCTGATCTCAGTCATTAGTCAAAAGAACAAATCCCCTTGCCTCCACTGCTGAATAGAAAAATATGACCAGGTAAACCCCAATGTTTTGAAGCTAGTATGCGTGCTGAAAAGAGATAACATGTTAGTATTACACAATCTATTGTAAAATCTGTATCTACACAATACTTTTATGTACATTAACCTAAATTTTCATATTAAAACTGTTCTCTGTTGGATCTAATATTTTAAAATGTATTCAATGTCAATTGTGTTGATTAAATATTTGATTGCTATCCGTCACTTGACTTTTAAGTTTGTTCTTTATTGAAATGCTGCCAGTTACTTCAGGTAAAGTAATTATCGAACGCAATTTATAAGGACACATTGACATGTGTTGATTCTGGCAACTCAATTGCACAGAATGAGTTGCAAACGTATTTGAAATATTTCAGTAGAAAAATATTAACATTTGAATAAGACTAATTGAGTCTCCCAGGTAAAGATAATAAGGAAGTCTTTGACCATTTTATAATAGTAATATAATCTATATCATCAAATGGATTCCAAGTGAGAGAAACACAGAGTCCAAAATCTGGAACTTGGATATGGTATCATTACAGTTTTCTGTAATTCATACTCATACACAGGTAAAAAAAAATACCACTGGAAAATATGCAAAAATTCAGAATGATAGAAACATGGTTAATAGGAGCAGATACAGCCAGCCACCACATTCTGAATAATGAAAATGTCTACATTTCAACACAAAAAAATAATTTGTGTTTGTTTTCTATAACATATAGTGGGTGGGTGGTTTAGGGGGCTAGAAACCCCAAGAGCAACAATTGTCAATGAAGTGTTTTTTGGATGCAGTTATATAGGATGTAAAAGATCCTACATTCATTTTTTTTTATTTCACTTCCAAATATAACTTTGACGCATCAATGAAAAATAAGATTATAAACATGGCCCTGAAAAATAGGGTTATAAACATGTACAAATTTGCTACATTTGAGGCAGTAAATTCTCGCTAATGCTTTAAAGCTCTCTCTAGAATCTGGTTGACATCGAAATGAGGTGCTGAAAACAATTTAATATTCAATCAAACTGTTGCATCACCTGTCCTAATTTGTGTAATGTACTAAATGGGACACATTCACGCTTTTCCAAAAGAATTTGCCCACTATATACTGGTATAAAGATTTGCCTTAAGCTACTAAAATGCATTATGAAGACATCGTCTGCACTTTATATTGTCACCACGGCAGGCAATCTCATGTGGTTTTTGCCCCGCTATTTCACAAAGTCAATACATCTCCTTTACCCACAAATTAACATATTTAGAACAAGCTGACAGACTTGATATTAGCTACTACATCAATTTGCCATATACGTATTGTAGCATTATTGTTTATAGAAATGGAAGGAGAACAAGTGAAATATCTCGGTGTCGAGGAAAGCTGACCAATAAGTGGGGACCACAGCAAGAGATTATTGGAAGTTCACAGGTTCAGCGCACATCATCGGGTCACTATCAGTCAACATGTAGTCTTTGAAATCAAGGCCTGGATAAAGGAAACAAATGCATGATAAGGTTAAATCACAGTGAGTTCTCTTTGTACCAACCTCATTAAACTGCACATAAAGTACATGACATAATAATGGTCTGATGCTGCATCTAGGCTCATTATTAATAGGTACGTGATTGGCAGGGAGCAATAGTTTGTTATAAGTACTATTTTTGTTTTACTCAACCTCACTTGATGACACACTTTTCATGTTATTGCCTAGTCTTGTACCAACAAGAACATTTCCTATTTATATATCAACTGCATCATAATTTAAATCAGCGCCTCGCAACCTTTCGGATCTAAGGATCGGTTGGTTACCTTTCATTGCTCATGAAGACCACCCTTGAGATGCAAAAGAAATTTGGAACAGTATGATGCTGTAGGTTACACACTACATTTTCTTTAACAGCATATATATTATCCACAGTTAATATCATCAATAATACATCTATAAACTGTGACTGTTCAGTGTTAGGATCTCTATTAAACCCTTTTTGTTCCTAAGACCCTAGTGATAAGGTTTCAGGTATCTGTCCAGATCCCAGGACTATGTGTTGAGAACCACACATATTTCCTAATTACATTAAATCAGTATTTTATATTAATACCATATCCATGACTTACTTTGTATAATAATTTTGTATACCTGACTAACATTACACCTAAATATATATATATATATATATATATATATATATATATATATATATATTATATAAGTAATGTGCAGTTTCTCTTATATTATAAATGTTATACATTGATGGTATGCTAAGAATAGTTGTTTGGTAAAGGATTCAATATATAGTTATAAAAAATATTCAAAGAAAAATGAAAGTCAGAATTGCTACATATTCAACAGAGCATGATAGATATGACTAGTAAAGTTTGAAAACTCCTTTCATGATGTATATTATAGAATATAAAGCCTTTTTAGCAGGACATACTTAAAATGATTTGCTGAGGAGTTACTGAACTCTTGAAAATATGTTTTGTGTTGTCTTAAACCCCCTGTAAGTCATCTACAAAGAATTGTTCAGTTGATTGTCTAAATACATTTCTTTCATGCACTCCTTGTGTGAAGTTTAGGCATTTTATTGGAAGAAACAATCTGGGAGTTACATTTTCTTTTAAATAAAAAAAACATCCTCAGGTTTAACCACATTAACTGCTAGCACTGTTTAGTACACTGCTGATGCACTAAATGATTGCTTTCCTTATTTTCAGAAAAATAATTAAGTATAAACACCAAGACAATCTTATAAATATATTATTTCAGTTGAAAAAACTCAATCCTCAGGAATCATAATCCTTAACACATCTCCTAGGAACTTACTATTTAAAAAGGAGTTGAGGTCTGTATCAGAGACTTCATTGGGAGTTGGCAAGTCCTGGACAAGATTATTCTGAGAACCATCTTCAACCCTGTGATAACAAACAGTTCATCACAATGTAAAAATTAAAAACAGACCAAAATTTTGGTAAAAAATTAGTACCAACAGAAAATGTTTCAGCTAATTCACGGGAGGTTGAGGATGAGGAGTGGGGTTGAGGAGGGAGGTTGAGAATGAGGAGGGGGGTTGATGAGGGTGATAAGGGAGGGGGAAGAGACACGGGAGAGAGAGGGGGGACACAGAGGGCAGCACATTTCCCACTCTCGGCTTATACTCGAGTCACTCATTTTACCCAGTATTTTGTGGTAAAATAGGTGCCTCTGCTTATACTCTGGTCGGCTTATACTCGAGTATATACGGTATGATATCACTATGTGTTCAAGATCTCCTGTATGTTTAGTGGTATTTATAAAATGTTTAAGCATCTATTAAAACACTGAGCTATATAAAGTTTATTTACATTCATTTCAGTTAAAGCACCACTGTGATGACATGTTTACTATATAGTCTTTTAAATAACTAAACTTGATGGGAAAATGTTTTTAGAAAGCCAAAAAAAAAAGAGATTATTTATATATATATATATATATATAAAATCACAACACAACCAATACATTTTTAACTTTTACCTGCAATTATTATTTACTGTCTGTTTACATTTTCTCTTATCACCTAAATCTGTCACTACTTTCTCAGGAGGTCGTGACCTTATAATCTATTGCATGTACAAATTAGTCCTAATGAAAGCACTGGCAGTTACAGCTGTTACATTCCCACTGTCCAGATATTAGTTTGTAAAAAGTCTCCTCCCACTTCAGGAAGTTGAGCTGTAGAAACCAAAATGGCAGATTCCACCGCAGCACAGTTGCATATAAAAGAAGGTAATATAATTATAAACTGTGAGTGTTTTACACTCTGAATATAATTTTCTCTATTATGAAGTGCAGTTCTTTAAAAGAAAACACAGAAACAAATGACCACAGTGGTCATGTAATGCAGAAAACACCAATGTATTACATGTAACATGGTGACTTACCTTTTAGACACAAACATCATTTTCCTCTTAAGATACTTTTCATATTCCATTGTTACTAAAAAATAAATTATTAAAAGAGAAATAAAAAATAATGGCAATCAGAATTCAATTCACTGGTGATGAGGATAAGCTCTACTGCCTCACACTGATAAGCTTGCCCTCTTCCAAATAAGAATATCAGTACTGTATGTGCACATAACCAAGGGTAACAGAACTTTAACAGAAGTGTATTGCCTGTAAGCGGACACATTATACTCACATTCAGTTTTATTCTCATAATATACTCCAAAGGCTTGGTCTTTGGGAATGTCTGGGTACAAATATTTCAGAGGGTTTTCTGGAATGTTTTCTTCAACCATAAGTTGGTAGTTACGGATGATCTCTATTAGGGGGATAGACTTGAGCTCTTTCTTCGTATATGGCTGTACAGACCGGATATCATACGTTCCTGTAGAAAATAAAGTACTGGGTCACTGTATCGATAAGATGTGCAATCAGCTGTTTTCATGTTAACATATGTTCTGTAGTTAAATTTGATATTGGTCTCTCAACATGATCACTGACTGCTCCTTCAATCTGTGTGAAATCAGCAATGGTAAGGTTCATACATAGAGAAGGTTTACAGCGCACTTCATAGAGGAGACCAATACTATAACTGAAGAAAACGACCCCTATCCATATATGTTTAGAGAAGCATGGTTTTTGGGAAAAAAATTCACATCTGAAGGATTTACAAAACAAAGACATAAGCATAAAAGTTGTTTTATAGGAAATATTCAACTTAGCAGCGTCTGCTTGCGTCATGGGTGCTTCCATATTATTCTGCTTGTAGTAGCTTGCATGAAGCCTAATGAGGTGACCTTAGAAGGCCTGCTCTCCTGTTTAGTTCAAATGCCTATTCATAGTGGCAACCTCTCAGCAGAGCTAATGCTTTTAGGTATAAATGCAAAATATCTGCTACCATGAATGGAAAATTTAATACAATAGTTAAATATTAAAAGCTGTATTTATTTAATTTGAATTTGTAAAATTATTTTGCACTTGTCAAGTTCCTCAGAACAACATACTATAAATATGGTGGTGCAGTAGGTCTTTAAAATAAACACATGCCCTGTTTCCTTATGGTTTGTCGAGCTGTTCCTCGCCACTTTCTGTTCTTGCAGATTAGTTTCTATTATTATAATGAGTCTTGGCAGCACTAACCATTCTCTTGATGTTCCACCCAAGAGAAGGTTATCCCTCCATCCCTGCAGCTCTCACTAAAGCGCAGGAGAAATGTGCCTGTCATCTGCGTCTTCAGAAGGGCTCTCTCCTTCTTGCGACTCACAAATCCTATAATAGAACTATAGGAAAGTAAGGATAACCAATGAGTAAATGAGAAACAGATTGTCATAGTAAAAAGTGTTTAACAAAGTACATTGCATTAATTACATACATATTCTCCAACCCACAATGTCTGGTTACTATAAGATGTGTACCCAAAATATAACCAAACTTCCCACAGTACCTGTAGGTTATGTCTCATAAATAGGAGCAGTTATATATATATATATATATATATATATATATATATATATATATACACACACACACACACACAGTGGCTATTAAAAGTCTACACACCCCTGTTAAAATGTCAGGTTTCTGTGCTGTAAAAAAATGAGAGAAAGATAAATCATTTCAGAACTTTTTCCACCTAATGTGACCTATAAACTGTACAACTCAATTGAAAAACAAACTGAAATCTTTTAGGTAGAGGGAAGAAAAAATATAAAAATAAAATAATATGGTTGCATAAGTATGCACACCCTTAAACTAATACTTTGTTGAAGCCCCTTTTGATTTTATTACAGCACTCAGTCTTTTTGGGTATGAGTCTATCAGCATGGCACATCATCTGGACTTGGCAAGATTTGCCCACTCTTCTTTGCAAAAACACTCCAAATCTGTCAGATTGCAAGGGCATCTCCTGTGCACAGCCCTCTTCAGATCAACCCACAGATTTTCAATCGGATTCAGGTCTGGGCTCTGGCTGGGCCATTCCAAAACTTTAATCTTCTTCTGGTGAAGTCATTCCTTTGTTGATTTGGATGTATGCTTTAGGTCGTTGTCATGCTGAAAGATGAAGTTCCTCTTCATGTTCAGCTTTCTAGCAGAAGCCTGAAGGTTTTGTGCCAATATTGACTGGTATTTGGAACTGTTCATAATTCCCTCTATCTTAACGAAGGCCCCAGATCCAGCTGAAGAAAAACATCCCAAAGCATGATGCTGCCACCACCATGCTTCACTGTGGGTATGGTGTTCTTTTGGTGATGTGCAGTGTTGTTTTTGCGCCAAACATATCTTTTGGAATTATGGCCAAAAAGTTCAACCTTGGTTTCATCAGACCATAACACCTTTTCCCACATGCTTTTGGGAGACTTCAGATGTGTTTTTGCAAAATGTAGCCTGGCTTGGATGTTTTTCTTGCCACTCTACCCCATAGCCCAGACATATGAAGAATACAGGAGATTGTTGTCACATGTACCACACAGCCAGTACTTGCCAGATAATCCTGCAGCTCCTTCAATGTTGCTGTAGGCCTCTTGGTAGCCTCCCAGACCAGTTTTCCTCTCGTCTTTTCATCAATTTTGGAGGGAGCTCCAGTTCTGTTGTGCCATATTTTCTCCACCTGATGATGACTGTCTTCACTGTGTTCCATGGTATATCTAATGCCTTGGAAATTCTTTTGTACCCTTCTCCTGACTGATACATTTTAACAATGAGATCCCTCTGATGCTTTGGAAGCTCTCTGTGGACCATGGCTTTTGCTGTGGGATGCGACTAAGAAAATTTCAGGAAAGACCAACTAGAGCAGCTGAACTTTATTTGGGGTTAATCAGAGGCACTTTAAATGATGGCAGGTGTATGCTGACTCCTATTTAACATGATTTGGAATGTGATTGCTTAATTCTGAACACAGTTACATCCCCAGTTATAAGAGGGTGTGCAGACTTATGCAACCATATTATTTTTATTTTTTATTTTTCTTCCCTCCACCTAAAAGATTTCAGTTTGTTTTTCAATTGAGTTGTACAGTTTATAGATCACATTAACAGTGGAAAAAGTTCTGAAATGATTTATCTTTGTCTCATTCTTTTACAGCACAGAAACCTGAAATTTTAACAGGGGTTTGTAGACTTTTTATATCCACTATATATATATATATATATATATATATATATATATATATATATATATATATATATATATATATATATATATATATATATATATATATATATATATATATATATATATATATATAAAGTAACATGCAGTTTCTCTTATATTATAAATGTTATACATTGATGGTATGCTAAGAATAGTTGTTTGGTAAAGGAGTCAATATATAGTTATATAAGAGCAGTGAACACACTTCTGATATAAGGAGGGCACTTAAAATTCTGAAGTTGGGTTCTTTTCAGCAGAAGGTAAACTGTACCCTTCCCTAGTGATCAATACATTCCCTATGTTATTAACTTGCTGGACATGCACGTACGTTGCTCTACTTTTGTGATGCTATTTAATTGGCCGGGCCCACAAGTTAGGCGCAGGTTGCGAAAATCGGAAACCATGCTATCAACAGTAGCATTATGACCGTATGACTTTGAAATCCAACCTCCAAATTTCATTGAAGCCCTACGGGCTTGAACCACAAGTTACAACCTTGCGTCAGCGATCATGTTCAAGCCTGTTGCCCCATGACCTCCCCCAACCCCAGTGAATTGCCCCCCAGCCCAACGAGAATTGCCCCATAATCTCCCCCAACACCAGTGAATTGCCCCCAGCCCCAGAGATTTGCCCCTTGACCTCCCCCAACAGCAGTGAATTGCCCCCAAACCACAGAAAATTGCCCCACAGCCACAGAGAATTGCCCCGTGACCTCCCCAACCCCAGAGAATTGCCCTCCAACCACAGAGAATTGCCCCATCACCTCCCCCAACCCCAGTGAATTGCCCTGTCACCTCACACACACACATACATAGAGACATACAAAGGAGGCACACACGCAGAGGCAAACACAGGCACACACAGAGACACACTGATAGAGACACACTGACACAGAGGCACGCACACTGACACACACAGGCACACACTGACACACACAGAGAGACATACACATAAAATACACACACACAGGCACACACAGAGGTACACACAGTGTCACACACATAGACACACTGACACAGAGGCACGCACACTGACACACACAGGCACACACTGACTTACACAGAGACACACACTGACATACACATAGAGACATGCACATAAAAGGCACACACTGACACACATAAAAGGCACACACAGAGACACACACTGACTTCCACATAGAGAGACACACACACACCGGCACGCACACACAGAGACACACACACCGGCACGCACACACAGAGGCACACCCACACAGAGGCACACCCACACAGAGACACACACATACACATAGACACACACATACACATAGACACACACATACACATAGAGACATACACATAAAAGGCACACACTGACACACAAATAGAGACACACACTGACTTATACAATTCAAATAGTTAATTTTAATAGCACAACATGAAAAATAAAAAATGGGTTTTACCTTCTGCAGCACTTCTTGGTAAGTGCTCTGCCCACCCGCTGTCAACTTCACCCCAGCATATTTGTTATTTTATTGCAAAAACGGTTTGCATGTTTTCATGCAAACATTTTTGCTAGGTGGGTTATGATGCATTCTACTGGATGCATTCATAACCCACCTAACTTTAACATGCCTTTTTACAAAATCACAACGCATCGCAATAATTCAGCTAGGAGCCCTCAAACGGAAGCCAATTGAATAGCAAAAGAACTTGCAACCTACCCTTGCGAGCCCGGATCTCCCGAACGGTTCAATTGAATGAGGGCAAGTGCCAATTGCAACACGGTTAAAGGTTTTACCTACCCAGCATTCCAGATGTTTTCTAGATGTTCTTTCACCAAAGCCAGTATTGCATCAAACCATACCCAGAATGTAAAGTTTCCCTCGGGCAGATTTTCCTGTTAAGATGACCATTCGTAATTTATACATATAATTAACAGAAGTAAAAGTATGACAAATGCAACATATACAACATCTACTCTGAAATAAAACCTAAAAAAATGTCCATGTCTTGTCGGAATACTTTTACGTCAAAGCATCAAGTCATTTGACCATACTAACAATTTGATTCCATTCATTAAATGCTTCAAAAAGATTTTTGTTCAGAACTTCAGTGTGAAAAGTGATAAACTTATTGAGAAGTTGATTCTGGTAACTGTGAAATGATGCTATAAAGAGACTTCAGACCAGTTCCTAGTTGCCAAACCAAGTACCATAAGGGCAAATTAGCTGTTTATAAGTGGTTTTCCAGCACTATGCCCTAAACCAATGCTATGCTCTAAATGCTACCAGAGAGCACACATAGTCCTAATTGGATTGCATAATAAGCAGACTAGAGGCACAGAAGTGGCAAAGTTTGAGCTTTATTTGCATGTCAATACTCATAATCCGTATGGACAGTGAAAACACTGCTCTTTCATCAAATCTATAACCAGATGGAAAGAACATGGCACAACAGCAAACCTGCCAAGAGACTGTCGTCCACCAACACTCATGGACTGGGCAAGGAGGGCATTAATCAGAAAGGCAGCACAGAGACCCAAGATAACACTGGAGGAGCTGCAGAGTTTACCAGCAGAGACTGAAGTATCTGTACATAGGATGACAATAAGCCGTACGCTCCATAGATTTGGGCTTTATGGTAGAGTGGTCAGAAGAAAGCCATTACTTTCAGCAAAAAACAAAATTACATGTTTTGAGTTTGCGAAAAGGCATGTGGGAGACTCCCAAAATGTATGGAGGAAGGTGCTCTAGTCTGATGAGACTAAAATTTAACTTTTTGGCCATCAAAGAAAAAGCCATGTCTGGTGCAAACCCAACACATCAGTTCACCCAAATAACACCATTTCAGCAGCCTGGACTACGAAACTGGTCAGATTTGAGGAAAAGATGGATGATGCTAAATACAGGGATATTCTTGAGCAAAACCTGTACCACTTTGTGCGTGATTTGAGGCTAGGACGGTGGTTCACCTTCCAGCAGGACAATGACCCCAAACAAACTGCTAAAGCAACACTTGAGTGGTTTAAAGGGAAACATGTAAATGTGTAATGGCCTAGTCAAAGCCCAGACCTCAATTTAATAGAAAATCTGTGGTCAGACTTAAAGATTGCTGTTCACAAGTGCAAACCATCCAACTTGAAGAAACTGTAGCAGTTTTGCAAGGAGGAATGGGCAAAAATCCAAGTGGTAAGATGTGGCAAGCTCATAGAGACTTATCCAAAGCGACTTGGAGCAAAAGGAGGCTCTACAAAGTATTGACTTCAGGGGGGTGAATAGTTATGCACATTGACTTTTTCTGTTATTTTGTCCTATTTGTTGTTTGCTTCACAATAAAAAAAAAAAAACATCTTCTGAAGTTGTGGGCATGTTCTGTAAATTAAATTATGCAAATCCTCCAACAATACATGTTAATTCTAGGTTGTGAGGCAACAAAACACGAAAAATGCTAAGGGGGGTGAATACTTTTGCAAGGCACTGTATGTTCTGAAGGCTTCCAAAGAGCAGTACATAATATTCAGTTGATCCAATCTTCAATTAGCTAGAGGAACAACAGTGACACATTTTAAGCCTCTTTTGCAGATCACTACCCACAATCCTTAATGCAGAAGAAAATTAGTCTATTCAGCTGCTAGGTGTGCTCAGAATTATATTTTTCCACCCTAGAAAGAAGAATGCCTAATGAAAGGAGCAAAGGAAAGCAACATTTGTAGATGTGCTTTTCCATTGCACCTATGCTGTATTGGTCATCCATACTTGTCTAAATGAGCCAATGTTTTCTAATGTATAGAGCTTACCTTTGAGAACTTGCTCCACGTCACAATGCTGTCCTCTCTGAGATCCTTACCATCTGTATTTATTAAAAAAAAAAAAAAATACTTTTAATCCAGGAGGTTATTTACGTGAGACAAGAGGATGACAAAAAGATATATAGGAACAGGAGACAATTTTGGAAATATGAACATCGAAAATAGTTTTGAATGCTGAATAGGATCCTTCCTTCCACACCCCACTCACACACACACACACACACTGCCACTATCATCTTTCTATACTGCTTAACATTTAAAAGATGGATAATGCATTGTTAAATAAGAAAGAAAAAAAACTTACAATAAAATAAAACAAACAAAAATAATCAGCATCACAAACTTGAGGGTATACAGTAACATTTGTACCACAGAGTTTATTCCCCAGCATTGTCAACTGATCCGCATTCAGTCCCCGTTTAGTGTTGCACATGAACTGCCAGCTCAAGGCATCTGCCAGAAGTAGCCAAGGCGCTGCAGGGGGCTTAGAGAAAAAATTCAAATCCTACAGAAAAAAAGAATAAAAAAATAAATAACAATTTTTTATCTCAATACCAAATATTTCCATCCTTACAATATATTGTAAACCTGTATTTATAGGGAGTACATGCTACTTATTGCAACACTCATTTATGCTAAAGGAATACCAAGAGAGGCATTAGGTCCTGCTCTCCTTTAAAAAGGGACATTGAAGATTTCAGTAGGAATACAACATACATATGTATCTATTTACTTTTATGCGCTTTATAAGTCTGTTTTATGTATTTAATTAGAAAGTCATTAAAAGCTCTGTTTTTTGCATATAATCATACAAACAGTACCTGCTTGTGTCTGCTCTCTGTAGCTTATGAAGACACAAACTCTCAGCGCAGTGTTTCAAATTAGCCAGTGACAATTTTACAGCAGCAGATTTCAGGATGTGGTTTAGAAATTGTGACTACAGTACTGTGTCTTCATGAGCTACAGAGGGAACATCCAAACTATCTTACAGTGCCTTGCAAAAGTATTTACCCCCCTTGGCATTTTTCATCTTTTGTTACCTCACAACCTGGAATTAACATGGATTGTTTGAGGATTTGCATCATTTAATTTACAGAACATGCCCACAACTTTGAAGATTTTTTTTTTTTTTTGTGAAGCAAACAACAAATAGTACAAAATAACAGAAAAAGTCAATGTGCATAACTATTCACCCCCCTAAAGCCAATACTTTGTAGAGCTACCTTTTGCGGCAATCACAGCTCCAAGTGGCTTTGGATAAGTCTCTATGAGCTTGCCACATCTTATGGTTTACGCTTGTGAACAGCAATCTTTAAGTCTGACCACAGATTTTCTATTGGATTGAGGTCTGGGCTTTGACTAGGCCATTCCAACACATTTACATGTCGCCCTTAAACCACTCAAGTGTTGCTTTAGCAGTGTTTTGGGGGTCATTGTCCTGCTGGAAGGTGAACATCCATCCTAGCCTCAAATCACGCACAAAGTGGTACAGGTTTTGCTCAAGAATATCCCTGTATTTAGCACCATCCATCTTTCCCTCAACTCTGACCAGTTTCCCTGTCCCGGCTGCTGAAAAAAACATCCCAACAGCATGATGCTGCCACCATTATGTTTCACTGTGGATGATGTTCTTTGGGTGATGTGATGTGTTGGGTTGGGTTTGCGCCAGACATAGAGTTTTCTTTGATGGCCGAAAAGTTCAATTTTAGTCTCATCAGACCAGAGCACTTTCCTCCATACATTTTAGGAGTCTCCCGCATGCCTTTTCGCAAACTCAAAACGTGCCATTTTGTTTTTTGCTGAAAGTAATGGTTTTCTTCTGGCCACTCTGCCATAAAGCGCAACTCTATGGAGGTTACGGCTTATTGTCATCCTATGTACAGATACTCCAGTCTCTGCTGTGGAACTCTGCAGCTCCTCCAGGGTTACCTTAGGTCTCTGTGCTTCCTCTCTGATTAATGCCCTCCTTGCCCAGTCCATGAGTTTTGGTGGATGGCCATCTCTTGGCAGGTTTGCTGTTGTGCCATGTTCGTTCCATTTGGTTATGACAGATCCTGGGGATCATCAATGATTTGGATATTTGTTTATAACCTAACCCTGACTTGAACTTCTCAACAACATTGTCCTTTACTTGTTTGGAGAGTTCCTTGGTCTTCATGGCAGTGTTTGGTTAGTGATGCCTCTTGCTTAGGTGTTGCAGCCTCTGGGGCATTTCAAAAAAGGTGTGTACATGTAATGACAAATCATGTGACACTTAGATTGCATACAGGTGGACATCATTTCACTAATTATGTGACTTCTGAAAGTAATTGGTCGCACCACAGCTTTTTATGGACTTCATAACAAAGGGGGTTAATACTTACGCACATGCCAATTTTCTGTTCTCTATTTCTAAAAAAAAAATGTATGTATATTTTTTTCTCATTTCACTTCACCAACTTAGACTATTGTGTTCTGAGCCATCACATAAAATTCAGATTAACAAAACATTGAACTTAAGGGTGTAATGTAACAAAATAGGTAAAAAGTCAAGGGGGTGAATACTTTTGCAAGGCACTGTATATGAATGTAGGCAGAAAATAACAGAGCGTTTAAGCATTTCTTAATAAAATAAACAACATAGAAGTAAATAGATGCAGACGTAAATTATTTTCCGAGTGAAATCTAGAAACCTATCATGACCATTTAAATACAGTGTTGGTATCTCAATAGCCAATTAAATGTCATATCCTGGGGTGTTTTCTTTTTTTGTTCCTGCCCCATAATTGTCTGAAAAGTTGTGAGGTGATGGAGAAAGCAAGTAGATCTGGACTTACTGTGAGAAAACTTTAGGCTAAGTTTACAACATCTTAAAAATGTCTATACTGGTCCAATACAATATTTAAAAAGTTGGAAGAAAAGGTAAATATTAGAAAATATAAATATTTCTTGTTTCACCCACCAGATCATGTTGCAACTACATTGTTAAACATTGTAAGATCATGTGCAAATAAAGTGTGACTAGTTGAAAATAATGTAGAGCATAGAAACACATTAACTGCCTGAGAAAGTCTTCCAAATTATCCAAGATTTACCTTAAAAACAAACCGTTTGGCCAACAGCTTGAGAACCTGAATGTCTTGTACGCAAATTTCGGGCTAAGCTCTGCTACAATTTTGGTATAGTCACTTTAAACAGGTAGGGGCGTCAGTTTCCTACCTTGGCATCGGAGCTTAGCAGGTTGAACCAGATCACAGACGACCAAGCACTGATGAACTGATTGATGTTGGAGATTACCACGAAAGGCATTGTGGTTACCTGAAGAAACAAAATTTAGAGGACAAGGTTGAAAATGCAAAATAAAGCCAATTCTAAGGAGAAAAAAAAACAAAAAAAACAGGCAGACAAAACAGAAAAAAATGAGATACAGAGAAAGATACTCAAAAACAACTCAACTCAAAAAAAATCAACAAAGGGAGCAATAGGCAGACATACTGAGGACTAAAGTGGGGTGGCTGGTGAATCCTCACCTCTAATTCCAGAGTAAGTTGTTGATATTCAAACAATGTGGTGAAAGTGATGAGATGGAGCTCCTCCATAATACTTATAGATCCCTAAAATAAGAGAGAATTGAGCCCAATGCAGAGACAACAGAAAGATGTCACTTACAAAATGGTGCTTTTTTTCTACTTACATCATTTGCTCCTTTAGCACCTTTGCCTCCACCACCAACTTTCTGTTCTTTTAGTGTCTAAAAAAGACCAAACATGTATTATTATGTTTTGGATACAACCTTTATTTTCCTAGTTGAACTTCAAAATACTAGAAAAAAGGCAAATCAAACCGTTGTTTACAGATTTTACTCTTTAAATGACAAAAGTACATGAACACAGAAGGCAAACATATGTGTATAAAATTATGTATAATAACAAAAATATACATTTTACCAAGTGTTTGTATTCTACCACCAGTCCCTCTCCCTGGCATTCCTCCATGCACTTAGGGGTCGGTCCTAACACATTAAATCTTCTGTACCTTTAGGACAAAATACAGAAATGTGAATAAAAACTAATTGCACAGAGCCACTAGATTATGCTGGCAATAAGTAATATAAATGTACAAAAGGACTACATGGATTATTCACAGACGAGTGGTATGATGAGGTGAATGATACTAACCCTTTGATATTTGGTGGATTCCTGTAGAAAGAGACAGCTTTAGTTAGTTCAGTTATACTTATTTGCAATCTTGAAAAGAACAGAAATTGGAAACAGAAATAAAAACACAGTAATGAAAAAGTATCCTTAACTCACTATTTAACTCCCAGAGAAAAGAAAGGATTTCAGACAAATACAATGCGGAGTATCAGAAACACTTGCCAGAAATGTTAACCTGACCCGATTGTATCAGTACTTTTCTAAGTTATAGACGAGAGCTATATATTCACTAAGGTGAGCATTTTCTTACTACTGAGTTGCAGTTTCTTTGCATGGAGCTTATTGGTTAAAGTGTGAAGAAAGACTCTCCACTGAACAATATTTAGAGAGGTGCCACCTTAATTATGGGAAACATCTCACTTTAATAAACATACTTGCACTTCAATTGGCCATATTGATGTGTCAACCTCAATCCACAGGGAGAATGCCATTTCTGTAACTATGTGTATGGGAAGGGACAATTTTACTTTGTCTAATATTACCCTTCAACTCGTATACAAATGTTTTGGGGTAATTTGTCATACAAGTAACACTTTGTTTTAGAGATTGAATCGACAAAATTCCCCCAGATGTAGCTTATTTGTCTTTACTACATACCTGAAAATAAAATGATTTTTGGGAGGTGTAAGATGCTTAGCCTTTAAAAATATTATTAAGATTGTGCCTGTGGGCAGCAAAAGCCTTGTGTGATCTTATATTTTTACAACTCTGCTTGTTTACAGGAATAACATATGTTTGAACAACCCCCCAAAAATTCTAAACCATATAATAGTCCAATTCAGTGAATACAACATTTGAGTGTGACAATTTACATTAATTTTGTAAGAGGCAAATGTGAAGATTGTAAATTTTAACTACTACTGTTTTTTTAATTCATGAGGACTTATTTATTTTTTTCCAGAACATTGTTCCATTTTAAAGGGAATTTCTGTTTTTATTTAAAACAAATGATAGTTAATACAGTGTACAGATAGTGTTTAAAGGGTTGGTGAAGGCACTTCACCAGTTACATCTATTTCTAGTTAATATTATGTAACACTAAAACAATGCAAACAAATAGCCTTCATTGCCATCTAGACAGTAGTATACATACAACCAAGATAGATTGAATTAATTATATAGGCCAGATAACATGCAGCATGCTCTGTAGGAGGGAGGTCATGGCGACTATCTCATAAACCTGCCTCTCCAAAGAAAGCATTCTCCACTTGTGGATATAAACAAATACATCAATACATACAGTAATACATTACACATTTTGAATATGCTGTACTGGATGCCACAAAACCTCTGGTTGGAGAAACGGAACAAAGCCTTTAGGCTACATGGGTTGTGGATAACTCCATACATTTCTAACATGATTATCACCTGGCTTTGTTTGCCAGCACTAAATTCCTTTAAGCTCCAGTGTGTATGCAATCAATATTTAAATAATTGCCATCAGGGTCCACCTCCGCCTTCTAGGTCATGGCTTTGCACGAATACAACAGTTTTGTGCCACATCTGAGAATATGTATTGCTGCATCATTCTTCTCGCAGTGCCTGTTGTAGGTTCCTGAAACTATTCTGGTTCCTCCTGTGTCTTACTGCTTCTGCTACAGTTCTTCCTTCATTCGTAGTTCTCTAATAGACTGATCTTTTGCTGCTGACCTGGATTGTTACTGACCTCATTGGATGTTTGCTGGCCCCTGATCATAACTTGCTTTTGCCATTGGACTTGTTACTTCGGACTTGCCATCCTCTAGTAGGGTTTCACCTGGAAAGCTCTGACCATTGCTTCTCAGATTCAGAGCTAACCCCGAATATAGGCTCGGTCTATGTCCCCTGATATTTCCCTCTGTGTACAGGTACTATATTTTAAAATTCTATAAAAACATCCACCCATTATTAAGTCAGTTCTCCTAAAGAGCTTATTGTAAACATTGAGTTAAAAAAGGTAATTTAAAAGACCTTTAGAAAAAGTCCCCTACTACGGTTTTAAGCAGCAGAAAACTTACTTATCCACAAAGTAGGAGACCTTCATTTTGTTTCTGAGATTTTCCAGATTAACAAGGAATCTAAAACACAAAATTAAATGGATATCATCAGTAAATGCAAAACAGCTATATAGCCTTGAAAGACACTGTAAGATTATAGAATATAAGTATAGCCAATCGGATTATAGAATATAAGTATAGCCAATCAAGCAGCATTGTTTTTTAAAAATGGGAAGTCCATGCCAAAACAAAACAAGTTAAAGAGCATAATTAGAAAATGTGAAAAGTATGATTTTTACTTGGAGACAGGGAACTGCCATTTAATGATATTTTTCTCAAAGTTGTTGGTGTGAGATTATATTACAATATTGACTCAATAATCTGATTGGCACATAATGACAAGAACTATCGTCTTTTTCAGCTAATGTTTATGGAAACGTATTCAATACTAGTACCATCCCACTACAGATATGGTATGCTTGTGTGTCACAAGAATAATATGCCTCATAAGTAAAACTTACTTCAATTGTATGTAAATTGTATAATCCTATTCTCTTTTTAGAACCAATTTCTCACATTTCATTTAAATATAAAATTATTAAAAGGAATTTTATAGTGATTCCTGATAGATTCAACAAAAGCATCTAGAAAATAGCAGAACATACACGCTAAAGCAAAACTGAAGACAATGTAAAAATACCATAAAGCCTTCCTACAAGAAATCAAGATTCCCAAACACTTCAGTTCTCCTTTACAGTGAGAACATCATGGTAAATATAATATGTGATTCTGATTGCAAAGCTCCCAGTTTTATTTATTCCATTAATTATTCTCCAATACTCTCTTTTGCCTGGTGTATCTATATTATCCCATTACCTACTCACCCAACAGCAATTTTGCTTTCTGTTAGAGAGTAGGTTTAGATTTAATGTTTAAAATGTACTAAAAATGGGAATATATTCCCAACAAATGTAAGTTATAGATTTAAGTATATAATACTTACTAAATTTAAGTGTATCATGGGAATGATAATACTTACTAAATGTAAGTGTTTCATGGAAATGCAAACCCACTTTCAGATCCAAACTACTAATAACAACATTGGTTAGATGATCAATATCCATCTTTCTGCAGCTATTGAGGAAGAATAACCAACTTACAGAACAGTTATCATGCTTACCATAATGGCACACTGACATTTATAGCACTATTAGTTTTTGACTTGCACAAACCATGGTTGTGTACCCTACAAAGTCCAAATGCTTGGTTTCCTCTGACCCACATAAGTTAGTTATATAGGCTATTTAATGCTTGAAGGAACCACAAAATCAAAACTGTGTGAAGTAGATGACACGTCAGACATTATTATTATTATGGGTCTTTTGAGAGTTTGAAATCACTTCCTTCCATTTCCTTAATAAATGTTATTTTTTATCTTTGTAAATCTCTCACTGTAGAGCACAGCCTACTATGCTGGTACGCCTACTATTTTAGTTATGTAAGTTTGGACCACGAATTGGACTTGTAAGTGCCAAGTGTGTCCCTTTTCTTTGGAAATGCATACGGACAATCCAGTGTTAACCCAGTGTATTAAAGAGACACTTACCTTACTATAAGTGCTCTGCATAGTGTAAGAGAGTAAAAGATTCTGTGCTGAAGTGATGTGTTGCTTTTTTGTTATTGAACTGGGAACAGCTGAGAATTTGCAGTGTTAGGTTTGTTTACTGACACACTGGAGACTGCCCATGATTTACAGCATCTGCCAGTAAACGGCCATTCCAAAGCTCCAAAACTCAGTGAAGAGAAGGAATGTTGGCTTAACCGCTTTCGTAAATGTCATCAGCCATCAGTTAACCCCCAAGTCACCTATTTATTAGTTTCATACAGTCATTTCCCTGCACAGATGAATTTTGGAAGGGTTAACCCCTCTTTCTGATCTGTTCTATGCACACAGATCTCCCTTTCAGTTTCTCTAGAGGCTTGCCTAATTCTCATGTAAACAGAACTTCATTTATGATTTTTGTTTGTGAAAAAGGCACCTATTTCAAAAATTCAACAATATTTCAGTACATTACAGTGGTGTGCTCCAAGTTGTGCTGAATTGACTGGCCCTTTACTCTAAATCACTGTAAATATACACACACATATATATATATATATATATATATATATATATATATATATATATATATATATACACACACACACTCAGAAGAGGAAGTATATCTTTTAATTTCTTTGAAAACCTAGTCAATGTCACTTCTCACTTACCTGGCTCTAACAGAGAACTGCGTGCTAGTCTTCAAAACCAGGTGTCGTTTACAAGGAAAGGACATGATTGGCTGTTTGTCCACCACAAAGGACCTGATGAAAAAAGTAAATAAATAAATAAATAAAGAGATCATAAATGTACAAGATCAATCCAAAAGAGCCTATGAGAAAAGGATGTCGATAAAATGATTATTGTTAGAAGTATTATCTTGTGTATGTCTTTTACTTTTCTTTCCAACATTAATGATAGAAAAACTGTAGGTGGTTTGACGTAATGGTCATAAGCTAAAGGACCACTTACTTTTGCAACAAAACACACAGCATTTCACAAAGTCTTTGACTCAGGATAGGTGGATCTGTTTTCAGGGGGTCATTTGCGTATGTCGTCTGACAGGAAAGCCGAGTAAGAAAATCCAGAATGCGCTTGAGCTCAAAAAAAACCTCAGCAGTCTTTGTTACCCTGCATGAAGAAAATGTGAAAAGAATAAGAATCAGATATTTATTACAATATATATACCGTATTTATCGGCGTATAACACGCACTTTTTTCTCCCTGAAAATAGGGGGCAAATGATGTGTGCGTGTTATACGCCGATATAATGTTAAGGACCGTGTCTCTTTGAGGAGGGAGGTTGAGGAGGGGGTTGAGGAGGGAGTTGAGGAGGGGGTTGAGGAGGGGGTTGAGGAGGGAGTTGAGGAGGGAGTTGAGGAGGAGCAGCGATTTCTAAGTAAACTTTTGTAAAAACATATAATATCAGAGTTTCTTTGTTAAAGCAGTTGCTTTTACTGTCATTTTACGTTATTTACCTTATAAGTGTTAATAATATTAATAAAAAAAAGTTCTGAGCTACCCTTATTTTGCTTCAAAGTTCTTTATTTGAAATTTAAGTTTTTTTTCCTGAAATTTCCTTCTTAAAATGAGGTGCGTGTTATACGTTGGTGCGTGTTATACGCCGATAAATACGGTAATTCACTTTTTCCCTAGTGTTTTGGAGGGTGCACCAAAACACAGAAAAAGTAGAAGAATTATGTACTTTAATTTAACTTTGGATGTAAAATATGTTTGAAGGAAGTATAATTTATAAAAAAAAGGTCTTCTGGACCATTGATATAACTCCAGAACCCATTTCCCATACCCATAAGTCAGGTTTTATGGGTATTATAGTTCCAGCAGTTGCTTACTTCTCATTGGCTCAAAAAATAAGAGCTTCAATTTGTTTGAATTGTGTAAAACACATTTTTCTAGATGTAGACTGCCTTTATGACCTATATATAACACAAGTTTGTACTTGTTTGTTTTGTAAGTTTATTACACTCTCTCTGAAATGTTACTTTGACCATTAACAAAATAGCCATAAGGGATTCAATTTTGCACAGCAAAATTAAATATTGGAGCATATTAAATGCAGAAAGAGATATCCTTGTGAATCACTGTAATGAGAACATCTCTATATTACATCTAGTTTCCATCTGAAATATGACAGAAGAAGGGAAGTGCCAGCTTAGTGTAAGCAGTAGAAATATAGCTAAACATATACTGGGAGGTTCTGCTTCCCATCATCTCACCTACATTTTAAAAACTTGTGATTAGTTTGGAGTTTAGAAAATCTAGATCATTGGGTATATTCCTTACCTAACAACATAGAAATACATTAATTACAAGCATTATACCATCCTAAATGTTGTAAACTGCTCTACTACTTTGCAAGTAAATCTGTTTTGATGCTCAGATTAACACTTGTGCTTAAGATATTGGTGGAGTGGGAAACCAAGGTCATCTTTTCTTTTATACTAGTATTTAATTTAAAGTCAACACAATACATCAAATACATCTTCTAAATAAACAAATATATTTGAAGTTAAACTAAATGAAATATCGTTGTGGCAGTTCAATACTTAAACTAAAATCAAGCTCTATTAATTGGCTAATATTTGTTTTGCATTTTCTTTCTTTATGATATTAGGGACTTTTTGTTAAAGATCCATATATATCATCTTGGCTAACAATTTCTAAATTTTGCAATGCCTTAAAAGTATACTTTAAGTTTTCAGTGTTTTGATTTAATAGCAATTCCCAGCAAGCTAATGTCCACATTCAATCTGGATCTATTTGTATATCTGAGGGTTTTTGTTTACTCATGTTAATGATATTTTTGTCTGTTATTCTCCTATTATAGTTTTTATATTTTTGATACTAATCCTTTTTATTTTTTATTGGAATCAAAGCATTATTTTCAAAGTTATTACTATCTTGGTTTAGAAAAGGAATTATGAAGCTTTTCATTTGTAGGAAAGTGAATACATTTATTTTTGTTAAATTAAAATATCTTGAAATCTTGAAAGTCTTATATTCCCTTTTTTTCTAGTAGTTGCCAAATACACAACTTCTTCCATGGCCAAATTGTCTCCCATGGTTATCACAGAATGGGTCCCACACAAAACATAAGGTTTTGATATGCATACAACTTTAAGGCTAAATGTTTGATTTGTTTCATGGTCGATTCTATGACTTGGTGGCACCAAATGCAAATAGGTTGCCTACCATTAGCATAGGAATTATGTGATGGAGCATCAATAGAACATTTTAAATTAAATATATGTTTTTGAGTTCTATTAAACGGGATGGATTATTTAAATTACATAAGTTAACCTTCAAAATGTTTATAATATAGACAATATAATGTGTTTGTTAAAATTGAAGTTTTTCTTACATACTTCAAGAAATAATTGCAAAATCTAATTATTGATAAGGCACATTATTTTCTTTTCCTGTTTTTTTTTTTTTTTTTTTTTTTTTTTTTTTTTTTTTTTTTTTTACCATAAACCAGGGATGGGAAACCTTAAACCCAGGGGTCTGATGAAGCGCTATTATGATTCCATGTACTCATCAGCAACCATTGGACCAGCACATGTGCACATTTTTTATTCAAGTAATATACTGGAGTATGACCTGTACATGTATGAACAAAAGTGTAATCTATAAGAATTTCTGCAACACTTTGTTTAGACACTTTTTTAAGAATATATTTTTTAATGTTTCCATTATCATTGTAGTGACTATTTGTTTGTGGTCCTACATAAACTATGTCTGAGTATGTGACTCTTGTTGAATATTTTCTTGTGGCTCACTATGATAAAAATGTTTCCCACCCTTGATGCGAATGATATCGCAGCCCAGCAACACAGAGGATTCAGCTTTAATTGTTGTCATAAAATGTATCAATATGGTTTAATAATCGCAATGAATTCTGAATTTTCCTGTATAGTTAATTTTCAATGCACCGACATTAAGCTTAGAATTTAATTTAAGCAGCAACAGTTTAGAGTTCATGAAAGCATTAAAAAGGGACTACAAATCAAGGCTAGCTATCTTGTTGTGTCTGACTCTCAGTGACCTCATGGAAAGTAACACACCATGATGACCCACTTGGTATTCATGGCAGAGATACTGGAGTGTGTTATCAGTTCCCTCTTTAGTGGGCCACAGCTTCAGGGTGGTGTGACCTCTTGGCTCTAGACTGAAATCGAACCTAGGTCACAGAGGACAAAGCACCAAATTTTAACAACTAGACCACCAGGGGACCCTCTAGCTATCTTACATTCAGCATAAAAACATGCCTATACTGTATGTATTGTACAAATATTTTTTGACCACAGTATTGGTGTTGGTACAATTATAGTTTTTATGTGTCAAGCATATTAAGCTGCAATTGGCATGATTCCCATTGAGGTTAAAGTGTATATTAAAAAGTATTTAGTTTAGATCAAAATGTTTGTACAATGTATGTAGTAACACAATATCCCTTTATGATTTTTCCAACCATTCACCTACTGTTTGAGATTATCTCCTGTAATGTTACTTCAGAATACAACACACTCACCAGCCTTCCAGCAGTTTGAGGCAGGTATTTGTGGGGGCTCCAATACAGAACAAAGCTAGTCTTTTTTGCCACTCCTCCAATTCTTGAAGCAGGAATTCCAGAAGGGTCTCCAACAAACCCAACAGCTCTTTCACTTGGTCCAATATTTCCTGGTAAAGAAAACACTGACATCAGACAAGAATCACATCAAACGTCATCTTACCATTTTATCCACCTAAAATACTTTGGCTATAATAATAATCCTTAAAATAGCCTTATGCATACACCCAGCATTTTAAAATTCCTCAGCTTGTATAATACCCTTTCAGTAAAGTAGAGAGTTATTTAAAAGTTACCAATAAATCTTCTACCCTTCAACATAATTAGGATCCCTTGTTCAGGTATTTTTTCCGTAAAGGGATTCCTTCCAGAAATGTATTACCAACAGGAGGCCCTATGCTAATCCCTGAAAAATAATTTGCGAGTACCCTAACTGCAGAGTAAATCCTACCAAGCTATGTTAATCCCCCCTCCCATAAAACATTGTGAGTAAACTGCGAGTGAACTTCACGACACAGACAAAAAACAAGGCATAAATCTCTATTGATTTCTGCACTAAAAAAATAAAATTACTAGCTACTCCCTGGCACTCTAACACCCAAACCCTATGCTAATAAAATTGTACAGAGCAGTCACAAATCAGGGCACTGCCCTTATTGACAGCAAACCAGTACTCAAGGGGTTAATACAAGTCACAAAACCACATTGCATAGGAATAAACACTCAAATGCATTGTCTATAAATATATCATACTTTAAACCCAAAATAAAAACATTTATTTATTGAACCCATAAATACAATGGTCACATCTTTTTATGCCTGTGCATGACCCCTGCGGTAAAGGCAGGAACGGCGGCCCCGGGTCCACCGGGAGAATATCAGAGACTGGGAGTTGTACTCCAGCAGACCGAAGGGGTCCAAGGGGTACCCCAGACGGGAAGGAGAAAAGGTGGGAGCAATCACACACAAAGTCCACTGGCTGAGAGATCAGTGATCGGGTCAGGGAGACCGAGAAGATACAACACACTGCATCACCCACACAGAGCCTGGAGGGGTTAATAGGGCTTATAGGATACCCCCAAAATCAAACTATCAAGAGGTAGAAATCCCACACCAGTAGCAAACAAAGCTGGAGACGTTAATAAGCTTTATTGATGGGCAATAAGCGACAGTCTCATATTGGGGCAGCAAAGGTCTCTTCAGATTAATGCAGATCAAACCACCTTGGGGCACATATTGAGTGTTTTGGCGACATTTCACCCTCAGTGAGAGGCGGGATCACAAACCTAGCAGCCATTTTACCTGCACCTCGGGGCTTGCAATTACATACATACTTACTTTAGGCTTTTCAAACTAGGAAGTTTGACTAGGAGTCAAAGCTTGAGCCTAATCTGTGGATTCAACATTTGTCTGTTTTATACTTCTTTGATAAAGTAATCTCCAACTCAAGCACACTGTTATATTGATAAGGTGTTGTCATTTATGCTGATCTGCTGAGGCCTGTCAGGTAGTGTGCTTCAGCATGCAGGACAAGCAGTATAGTGCGTCATCTTGCAGGGGGAAAAAAAATACACAACGCCATCTGGTGGACAATCAATGTAACTCCAGGCAGACTTATTAAGAATACAATACATAGTATGTGGATAACATTGTTCTGAAACCAAAGTTTGCCTATTCAACTTTATTCCCTATTAGACAGCCATCTTGAGCCTCTCTGAGACACAAGGGGTATATTACCATAACAACATACAGTGAGGTCCCTGCAATCATCCCAGTATTGCCCAGCACACTTCAAAAGGAGGGTCAGCTAGCAACAGGCTGCAACTTCCCTCACAACTTTTCCACAGTCAAGTCTAGTAATCAACAGTGGCCCACTGGAGCCCACGAGGGGGTGCTAGCTCCCTGGCATTTATGCAATCCATGCTATCAAAGGAGGCAAAGGTATGCTGTATTCCTCCAGCTCGCCCATTTTTAGCTCTGGCTTGCAGAGTTACTAGGGAAACATTAAACATGACTTAACGCTGTCCAATAATCAAGCTACAGGCCCTAAATTAGATTTTCCCCTCCATCAATATAGAACTTGGACTTTAGTATGCAATAGGAATCACGCCTTGAGCCATTGTCAAGATATTAAATGATCTTCTCTGAAAGTCACCAACTTTAGCAAAGCTAGTTAGTTAGAGGAGTCTCTGTACCGGCTAGGTGGAAACAACTGTAGTATAACAGCTTTCATTCTAACAAAATACATCCTTCTCCTAAGCAGAAACATGGGGAGGCATAAAAAGAACCCCGCCTCAAAGAGCATAGTGGACCACTTACTCAGGCAAACGCCCAATGCCACGTCAAGGCAAGAGCCACTGCAAGACTCACTGTCAGATTCAGAGGGGGAGAGAGACTCAGAAATCTCCTCCTCCAACGTGAATGTGTCCGACTCTTCCTTAGCTAAATTTGATCAATTGCTACAAACTCGCCTGTCTCTAGTGGTCAAAGAGCTAAAACAAGAAATCAATGACCTTGGACAAATTACTCATGTCCCGGAGTCGACCACTGACAAGCTAATACCACTCAAATCCTTAATCTGGAGCAGACACTCCTTGAACTCGAGAATAGGTAGAGGAGGCAGGCATAACATAGGATTAGGAGGAGTTTCGACTGCAGTCCAAGATCTCTCTCCTTATCTAGAGGCAGTGGTGGTCTCCCTGTTGCCTACTCACTCAGTAACTTCCTGGGAAATCCAGTGGGCGCACAGGGCTGTAGGGGGGCTTCCCATCTTCTAATCAACCCAAAAGATGTTATCCTTAGATTTCTTCCCCAAAAAATGAAATCACATATTGCAAGCGGCAAGAACATTTCCAATCACCTGTGGGGCCCTGACAGGGCCAAATTACAAGCTGACCTGTGCTGACCTTGCTCCAACAATGCTATTAAAACGTAGGCAGATGAAACCGGCCCTTCTGATTCTATCCAAACATCAAATAAAATATAGATGGGGCTTCCCCTTCCACCATGATTCCGTAACTCACACTGTTCATTCGCTAGAGGAATGCCGCACAATCCTACTACACATTGGCCTCCTACATGAGGGGTACTTGCTGTCCCAGCAATCAGACATACAGCCAGGTCCATAAATATTGGGACATCAACATAATTCTAATCTTTTTGGCTCTATACACCACCACAATGGATTTGAAATGAAACGAACAAGATGTGCTTTAACTGCAGACTTTCAGCTTTAATTTGGAGGGTATATACATCCAAATCAGGTGAACGGTGTAGGAATTACAACAGTTTGTATATGTGCCTCCCACTTTTTAAGGGACCAAAAGTAATGGGACAGATTAACAGTCATAAAACAAACTTTCACTTTTTAATACTTGGTTGCAAATCCTTTGCAGTCAATTACAGCCTGAAGTCTGGAACGTATAGACATCACCAGACGCTGGGTTTCATCCCTGGTGATGCTCTGCCAGACCTCTATCTTCAGTTCCTGCTTGTTCCTGGGGCATTTTCCCTTCAGTTTTGTCTTCAGCAAGTGAAATGCATGCTCAATCGGATTCAGATCAGGTGATTGACTTGGCCATTGCATAACATTCCACTTCTTTCCCTTAAAAAACTCTTTGGTTGCTTTTGCAGTAAGCTTCGGGTCATTATCCATCTGCACTGTGAAGCGCCGTCCAATGAGTTCTGAAGCATTTGGCTGAATATGAGCAGATAATATTGCCCGAAACACTTCAGAATTCATCCTGCTGCTTTTGTCAGCAGTCACATCATCAATAAATACAAGAGAACCAGTTCCATTGGCAGCCATACATGCCCACGCCATGACACTACCACCACCATGCTTCACTGATGAGGTTGTATGCTTTGGATCATGAGCAGTTCCTTTCCGTCTCCACACTCTTCTCTTCCCATCACTCTGGTACAAGTTGATCTTAGTCTCATCTGTCCATAGGATGTTGTTCCAGAACTGTGAATGCTTTTTTAGGTGTTGTTTGGAAAACTCTAATCTGGCCTTCCTGTTTTTGAGGCTCACCAATGGTTTACATCTTGTGGTGAACCCTCTGTATTTACTCTGGTGTAGTCTTCTCTTGATTGTTGACTTTGACACACATACACCTACCTCCTGGAGAGTGTTCTTGATCTTGCCAACTGTTGTGAAGGGTGTTTTCTTCACCAGGGAAATAATTCTTCGGTCATCCACCACAGTTGTTTTCCGTGGTCTTCCGGGTCTTTTGGTGTTGCTGAGCTCACCGGTGGGTTCTTTCTTTTTAAGTATGTTCCAAACAGTGATTTGGCCACACCTAATGTTTTGCTATCTCTCTGATGGGTTTGTTTTGTTTTTTCAGCCTAATGATGGCTTGCTTCACTGATAGTGACAGCTCTTTGGATCTCATATTGAGAGTTAACAGCAACAAATGCAAATAGCACACTTGAAATGAACACTGGAGCTTGTATCTGCTCTTTGTAAATGGGATAATGAGGGAATAACACACACCTGACCATGGAACAGCTGAGCAGCCAATTGTCACATTACTTTTGGTCCCTTAAAAAGTGGGAGGCACATATACAAACTGTTGTAATTCCTACACCGTTCACCTGATTTGGATGTAAATACCCTCAAATTAAAGCTGAAAGTCTGCAGTTAACGCACATCTTGTTAGTTTCATTTTAAATCCATTGTGGTGGTGTATAGAGCCAAAAAGTTTGGAATTGTGTCGATGTCCCAATATTTATGGACCTGACTGTACCTCCACCCAGACCACAATGGGAATGGTCAGAGGTACCTTTATTTTTATCTTTGGGCGGTGCTTAGAAAATTCAGCTTTCCAGAACAGTTTCAAAATATTTTACATTCATACTATAAAGACCCCAAAGCATGGATAAAGCTTCCAGGAGAGACACTTCCATCCATCAGCATCAAAAATGGTACTAGACAGGGTTGTCCACTCTCTCCCTTGTTTTTTGCACTTGAGCTGTTGGCGCAGACTCTCAGGGCCGATCGTAACATAAAGGGTGTGGTGGTGGGGTACCACCACTTGAAATGCTTCTTTTATGCAGATGACCTGTTGTGTACACTGATGAACCAGACGGTGTCAGTCCCAGCCCTGCTCTGTGCACTGTTAAGCTTTAGTTCAGTTTCAGGGCTAAGGTTGAATCTGGAGAAGTCAGAGGCCCTGGAATCTGCACTAGTGGAACGAGATTTGGAGCATCTCCTGCAAAATTATAAATTGAAATGGCCGAAATCACACATTAGATATCTGGGAGTGAATATCACAAATTCAATCCCGAGCAGTAATAAAAGTTAACTATCCCCCTCTATTCCACAATATTTACAAAGATATGCAGTCCTGGACTAAAGATAGGATATCATGGCTAGGCCGCATAAATGAGGATAAAATGAGGATCTTGCCCTGCTTACTCTATCGGTTTTGCACGCTCCCCATATCGGTGCAGCCTCCGCTACTGGAACCTTGCCAGAAACAGATTCTTAAGTTTATTTGGGCTCATAAACGCCACAGAATTGCTAATTGCTAGATACAAGTTTAGTAAACATAGTGGTGGTTTCTCCTGCCCAAATTTGAAGCTGTACTTTAAGGCGGCTCAACTAGCTTGGATCCCTATGGCACACTCAATCCAACACCAGCCACTGTGGGTGTTCATTGTAAATAGTGAGATGGACCCGTACATGGGGGAGAGCATGGTGTGGTTACTTTAACTACATCCGATTTTGGGAAAGTGTGATTATCCTTGTATTAACTTAACACTAAATATTTGGGACTGGGTGGCTTCTAAGCATGTTTTATTGGTAGTTCAGGCTGACTTGACGGCTGTGGCTCCCCACCCAGAGTTACCCTCAACCTTATCTTTAACCTCCATGTTCTGGTGGAAGTCACGGGGTTTCCTGAAATTGGAGTCCTGGTACAATAACGGTAAACTAATGAGTACTACTGAATTAATGGAACGACTCCTGCTCCCTCCCAGGGAATACTTTAACTTCCTCAAACTATATCATCATGTGAGTTTTCTGGGGAGAAAGTACGGAGCTCCAAGGGCGAATTGGCTTGTCAAGATATGAAAGTTGTTCCCTCTGTCAAACAATATGGTTAGTCTGCTATACAATATGTTTAACACGGACACCCAAGATAGAAAGCCAAAAATTATATGATTTCATGGGAGAAGGATCTAGGAAAGACTAGAGATAAGGACCTCTACATGGAGACTCTTATTTAAAGGGTCGTACAATTACAGTTTCCTTGAGATGTCTTTAAAAGGTCTTGCACAGGGCATACATAACACCTGAACTAATCCATAGATGGAACAATAGCGCAGACCCTGCGTGTTTCCGGGGTTGTCGGGAGGCCGGTGCATTCTATCACATCTGGTGGACATGCCTCCTAGTACAGAAACTCTGGGATGAAGTCTAATCGCTAGCTTCCTCGCTGGTTCGCTCCCAAATCCAACCTCATGTTGAAGTAGCGTTATTGGGCGCTCTCTCTTACCCTCAGAACAAATGATTACAATTTCTTATGCTAGCAACGAAAAGTCATATAGCAACACAGTGGAAAAGAAAACAGCTGATGAGATTCATTAAGATCTAAACAGTGCTGTCTATGGGTAGGTTCTCTGGTTTGTGCATCATCCATCGTGTGCTATGCTTACAACTGTTTAATGCAGTAAACATATGCTTATAAGGAGCCATGTATATAGTGTTTTGGTGATTTTAGATTGAGAATGCATTGTATTCTCATTTGCATGTCCCGCCTCCGGTCTCTCTACAACTGCATTTCCGAGAAACTGGTGCAAGAAATACGTTTTTTTTTTTTTGTTTTGTTTTTTAACGTATTTTTAGACATTCAAATGTAATAAAACACATATATATAGGTTTTCTTGCTGTAGCCAGTTGCAGCAGTTGTACTGCACTTCACACTCATTGTAAAAGATTCATAACGTTCACATTTCCTATTGGCTTCTAGGGCGTCTCATCCGCAAAGCTTGTTTTGGCTGCTCCCTTCACAGAAATCTGTTGTGTCTAAATTGATTCTAAGCATTTGTAGGTAGTGGTATTTGAATGCTTGTATCTCCCTCTGAATTGGCTTTCCTCATAATGAGCTGCATCAACAGACACCGCTCATTAGAAGCAGAGTTGTAGGCTTTTTTTAAGTGGGGTTTTATTTCCTACATTAGTTACACCTTTTTTCACGCACTGCTAGTTATATTGAGAAGGGGCACAGTGATTAAAGAAACTGCCTTTAAAATGGAAAGCTGCAATTTGAAATCCCACCTTTAAATGTATGTGTATGAAATAAATAAGGGTTCTGATGCTTGTAATTATTATTACCGCTGTACAGGGGTTGAGTACATGGAAAAAACAAACTTAAATAATTATATGAACTAAATAAAAAAGTACTCTTACCACTCATCTATCTATGTACAGTAACAACATGTGAGCATGCAAAAATACAAGATTTAAAAAACAAAAAAAACAAATCATTGCAACATTCTGATTGAGCCTTATTATGCAGTTTATTGAGTGAGGGCTTCAGTTGCGCTGCAAGCATTAACTAAGGTGAAAATATCTAAGATTGAGCTCATCATTGTGGCCTTACAGGCTCAGCTCTTCATTACCACTTAAAGGGTTAAATAATTAAAAGCAATTTGGTTTTAAAGTCCCTACCAAAAGGTTCCTCTCCCACTTCCAAATGTAAGAGATTAGAGCAGGAAGAGAAGCAGTTAAGTCCCATAACAATTTACTGTAGGTTTTCTGAATAAGGGATCACTTGCGCTGAATTAAAAATGTTTAAGAAAACACACATATTCTGAAATGAACAATAGGCATTTTTTTGAGTTCAGTCTCCATTTAACCTGACTAAATAAGATGTAGGGTGTTTCCAGGAAGTTATTAGAAAGGGGCTATTCAGGCAAAATAAAATTGTTTTATAAAAAATATTTTAACTAGGTTAATTAGCCTTTTCACCTTCTGGATAAGCTTCTTCTTTCCTTCCTGTTCCGTCTCATGTAGCTGCCATGTTGACAGTATCCTAAGGCCTTCATACTGCCAATGCAATGCATGTCACCGTTTGCCAACATTGTTGCATTGGTAGTGCAAAGCACCCCCCTGTGGGAGTGGCCTTATTTCACCACTATGAAACATGGCATCTACACGAGAGAAAACAAGAAGAGGGGACAATCCAAGAAAATGTAAACAGTTACTTTGGGAGCTTCTTAAAAGTAAGTGAAATAGTGTATAATTTTTATATGAAAAATATCCCTTTAAAAAGTTATATAGAAGTTTTTTGGGTTTCAAATGTTTCCTAAAAAACAGCCACTGATTAGTAGAAAAATATGTATTTTGAAATTTTCAAAAAGGAGACAGGGACAGAGAGAAGAAAAAAACACCAGCAGCAGTTGATGCAGGGAACAGACAACCTGCAGGGTTGTAATCTAGTGTGAATGTGCTGCACAGTTAGACTCTTATATGAAAACACATAGCACTTTATAACATGTGCCAGACTACATATCACAGGCTCCTTTGCAGCACAGACAGCAAACCCGGATTGTGAGACAAATGTTTCAGCCTCTGCTTCTTCCTGATTGGCCGCATTTTTTATTTTATTTTATGATAATTTAGCAGTTTGGAGATGGTGTTAACCCTAATTTTCAACTCTCAGAAATTACAAGACATTTTGTTAACTTGAAGGTAAGTGTTTAAATGTTTTTTTTGGTAAAAATGGTTTGCATACAATACTGATTCACCTCTACCAGATGCATTCATAATCCAGGAAACTTAAATATGCCTTTAAATGTTTTCACAGCACAAATAATTTTTTTCCACAGTATACTAAAATAAATACATCCCAAATCCATTTGGCCCCACCAACCTTGCGTTTTATGTCCAGTTCATTAAGGCAGCTCTGTAGCTCATTTTGCTTCTCTTTCACACGAGGGTCTGATGCGTTGGATTTTTCTGCAAGTACAAAAGTAACCACTGCAAATAGCAGCAACAAGCAAAATACAGTGAAATGTTTTTCACGTTTTCAAAGCAATCAAGTCGTTCTGGTGCAATTATGTTGATATCTGAGCAGAAAATGTACAACAAACAATGACCTGATATTAATAGAGTTCAGAAACCACCTAGGAGTTATAAAACCAGACACACACATTTGTCAGTGCAAAAAGAGTGGCTTAAACAATTAAGAGCACTTACATGTTCCAAAAAAAAAATTAGTTTTCCCATAGAACCTCAGGCTACATGCTTTATGTTGCAACTAATAATTCTGGAGAGGGACTTGAGAGGTTGTTTAAAATGGCTTTTCTTCTTGTGTTGCATTCCAAAGGAAGATTTGAGCGCTATCGCTAACATGCCCCTGCACTGCCAAAATAAAAAATCAGGGGCATCAACCGGTGTAACTAATTAGAATCAAGTGTGTAAGGAATGCTTGCATTTGCAATAACATTGCAGATACTTAGTCCAGTGGTTAACGGACTTGACGGTGAAATTGCAATTGTGGATTCAAGTCCTAGCATATCCCTCTTTTATATATTTTTTCTTTATAATAATATTAATTTTGGTTACAAGATAAAACAGAAATAAACAAGTTGTAAAAAAGTGTATGAGGCAAACATAGGGGTTAAACTAAATTAAAATATTAATAGAAAAAAAAAAGAAGGATTTAAAAATGGATGATTTCTACCTATAGCACCACATCTTTATATGATGGCAAGGAGTATAGACATCAGTTGCAACCTGAACCTCATTATCTATTCTTGTGGGAGGGCTTCACTGGCTATAGAAACAATAACTTAACAAGTCACTACGTTGTGCAGACAGAAACATAGTGGTTGCAGTTTTAAAAAAAATATATAATAAACTTAAGTACATGGGATTCATCAATACCCCTCTACAACATCAATACAGCTCTCAAAACCAAGTTTAAAATGGTTTTCATTTATACCTTTAGATTGTAAGTCTGCGAGTTTTCAATCTTGCACGGTAATTTGGGAAAGCTCTATGGACTACGTATTCTAAGCTCAAAGACAGGGCCCTCCATCCATTGTAATGTGTTAATATTGGTTTGCCTTGATCACAACGCATGTATAGCGCTATGGAATATTTTGATGCGTTACAAATAAACAATAATAATAATAGTAATAATAATAATAATAATATTGATGTATAATGTAATTGCTTTTGAAGAGTTTTTAGATCACCCAGTTAGTGATTTTGTTATGCTTCCTCGCTTGTTCTGTAAGGATCAAAAAAAAAAAAAATCACAAGTACCCCGCAAATGACAAATTCTCCTTGCTGCAATCAAAAAACGTGGACAGTGTATAAGTATTTAGAGAAAGCTTGTAATTTATGTTTTTTTTAGGACCTATGAAACTTTCCCATAACTCGAGAATTCTGCAGTGGAAGTAAGACTTCTGCGGATTCAATATAATCAATCAAATAGCTCCAGTCCTTTAAAAGTCATCAAAAGACTAAATTTAAAACATTTATAAAACAGCAAAAAATGAAAAACATTTTTTTTCAAACTGTTTTTACTTGATTTTGTTTTTTTCTTCATGATGGCATAGACTAAATATAAAAAGTCTGAAATTCTAATAATACTAGCCCTTGAGTAGCAACTACTCTGTGTCACTCACGAAACCCAGCCACTGTTACTCAGCTTTCATAATTTCTAGGTATTAAAGATAGAATGTGGGGCACAGTTACTTACAATCTGTTACTAATCAGGCAATGTTGCACATTTCCCTACACAACACAACAAAATGGGAGCAAAAAAGCAATACCTCAACTATGTAACCGAAAAGCATGCATATTCCTCTCAATGCCAACAATACATACGCATTAGCTGGAAGTTGAAGTATTTGAAGTCAAAAGTTTCCTGCTGATCCAAAAGAAACTTTGATTCTTGGTCTATCACCTGCAAGAAAAACAGAAAACTAGGCACGGTTAGGTTCCACAAAGTAGACTGTAAAATATATGCAAAAATAAGTTCACTACGATCTGAACAGGTGACAAGGTAAAATAAAATATACAGTAAATAATAATGTTATTCATGGGTAGAATGTTAAAAAAAAATCCTCACCTATTTAAAAACACAGAGAATTCAGTGAAAGATGAGGTTGTTGTTGATTATAATGAACTAGAGCCCTATTCAATTGGCCAAATCACAATTGAATGAGGCCCAATGACAGCAAAAGCGCCTCTGATAAAAAAAAAAAATACAACAAGCAAGAGCCTCGCAATCAGCGCCGAGATCTCAGACCACCATAAAAAATAATGTCTGCCCCAAACAACATTCCTTGACTTACAATTCTATTGCCGTCATTTGTTGACGGGCAAATACTTTTTTTTTTATCAGAGGCGCTTTTGCGGTCATTGGGCCTCATTCAATTGTGATTTGGCCAATTGAATAGGGCTCCATTTAAGCACACAGCATATTTTTTTACAGAAGTTTTTAGTTAGTGAACTTCTTTCCAAAAGCAAGGTCTTCACTAACTGAAAACCTCTATAAAAAATATATGTTATGTGCTTATACAGAGCCCTATTCAATTGGCCAAATCTTAATTGAATGTGGCCCATTGTAACTTAGGCGCTGATGTGCTTTTTGCGCTTATTGCAAGGCTGTTCCCTGGTGTAGTTTGTGTGCTTTGAGCAGCGTTAGCGCTCGTTGTGAGGCGCACAGCGAATGTATTTTGCGTTTATTGCGATAGTGTTTTTTTTTGTGTATATGTATGTTGTGATGCTAATTAAATAAGTAGTAAATTAATAATATACTTTACGTATTTGTAAGTAATGCGGACCCTCAAATGCGGACCCTTGCGAAGCAGCCTGCAATGAGGCTGCGGCTCATTGCAGCCGAAATGGGAGCCTCCACCTCCGCAAATGCGGCCCCTCGCTTCGCGATGGTCCGCATTTGCGGTCCAAAAGTCGTAGGGGGTCGTAGGGATGAGCGCCTATTGCGCTCAACTCCCCCAGCGCTCCTTGCCAGCAACTGCAGCCCTTGCTTCGCGAGCCGGCAAGCGTTAGCAACAACCCGCATGCTGGCAACTATATATGTGATATACACACACAATACATAAAAATATATGGGAGGCTCTCCTTATACAAAATTAATTTGTGAACATTTTTAGAAAGTAAAAAAAAGAACTAAAAACAAAACATTTACATTTTGAAAGTTGTATATGCAATTATTCTCTACTGTGTGGCTCCATTTTGCTTTCTTCCCTGCAGCTCTCTGTTTCTTTCCCAGTTGAGTGTGTGCTTATCAACTAACATCTGGTTTTAGTCCAGCTAAGGGCACTAGTAGATGTAAAAGCCACCTTTCCCAACATGCAGACACTTCTAATGTAGTCAAAATCTCCTCTCAACTTGAGCTGCTGAAACCAAAATGGCAGATTACAGAGCAGCATAAATGCATATATAGAAGATAATAAATTAGAAGCACTATTTTTTACATTCCAATAATGCAATATGCTACATGTTTTTAAGTGCAGTTCTTCAAAATAAATAAATTTTAAATATATGACTTCAGTGATTCTTTAAACGTAAAAAATGAATTTTGCCTCAATTTAGGACCCTATTAAAAGTGCTCCATTTTGTACTACAACATTTCAACTAAATATTAATACAGGTAATTATGTTTAGTATTTAGTATTCTCTTCTGGGTCACTACATTGTTGAGGTGAATGGGCTTGTGTACCCCAATGAAGCAGTGAGCTATACCATGTAGGGTCACCCAAGATAGGTAGGTCATGGCAGAGAGGTCAGATAAATGGCAGTCTAATGGAGAAGGAACAGGCTTTCCACTCCAGTATCTTTACCATGAAAACCTTTTGGCTAAGCATGACCAGAGACACAACTATAGATAGATGTGCCTGGCATGCTGCGGTCCATAAGGTCCATGCAGAGTCAGACACGACTTATAGTTCAACATAGCAGAGGCTGGACTCAACTCACCTGCACCCGCTGCTTCACTTCAAGTACGCGCTGCTCAATCACCAACTGGCGCTTGGTCTCTATGGGAGCCTGCACAGTTGCCCCAGCCTGTGACGAATGATGGCCAGTGAAATAAAAATAATAAAAAACAGTAAAAAAAAAAAAAAAAAGTAAAATGTAATGGTTAAAATATATTTGCATTTAATGTAAATAGAACCCACATTTTAATCAAATCTATAATTTGTTTTAATTTTTTGCGGTAAGCAAGCAAGGTTGATAGAACTGGGAAAAAAATAAAAGTGCTTTTTCTTATGACTAGAGGCTTCTTGTCCCACATTAATAAATAGGAAAACAAACACATACTGCAGAAATGCCACTTTCATTGATTGCCAAAATCAGCATGATATTTAGTTGAAAGGATAAAAGTAACACTTGGAGAAATGAGACACATAACAGTTCCAAATATTCTATCAAACATGTAAAAAGAGCACATTCATTAGTACGAAAAATGAGTTGCCTATACTGTAGAAAACTTACATTAAATTGAGGCAGAGTGGGGTTGGGCCACTTTGCAAGCAATATATAGTATCAGATGTAACAACCTAACAGGAGCTCCTATATAAGACATATTTACCATCGTGCTTACATTACTGAATAGTTTGTACAGTTCTGATATTTGAAATTTTAGGTCTGAGCATTATTTTTTTTTATTGAAAGTTTGGCTTATTCAGACAAAAATACTTTACTAACTGCAACAATGATAACAGCACAGTTAGATATAAAAATTATAAAAACAGACTAAGACCCTTTGAAAATTTTGCAACATAGAGGGGTCCAGTGTATGTTCATACAGTATAAGATATTATCCCTGAAGGGATTCCTCCTCACTGGAAGGCCCCGTCTGACACTATAGCCCCAAGCTTTAAAAAAAATAAAAAAAAATTACAATCTAGGAAATGATAAGACAAAAATTACGGGATGAGATGCAAGAATCAAAAGAGGAGTTATGGCTTTGTATGGGGCTTAAGAAATTGTGAGAAGACGTGCAAAATTACAGTTCTATTGCTGTGCAATATGTGCACGGTTTACTGGGGCTGGAAGAGGAGGTGTAGAAATCGGTTATGCGAAGCGAGTTGGTCAGAAATATATTCACTGATTTATTAGGTGTAGATAAACATTATAATGTGGGAATACTATGATGATTATGTAATGGGAATGATAATAGAAGGAGGATACATGGAAAAGGGAGATTGTGGTATTGAGACACTTAGAAGTGTGAATGACATAAGCTTTAATGCAATATATAATTTGGATAATGGTATCCAAGTCTTGGTGAGTTGCTGTTGACAAATGTGAGATTTGCTGGATTGCTGGCAGGTGGTACCATTTGATCAGGTACATGTGACATCTGTGTAACAAATAAAGACTAACCATGGGCGGGTGGAAGAAAAGTAATTTCTGTAGGTTTGTTGTTTATAAAGAACTAGCGAATTGCCAGTCCAAAAATGACGGTCACAAAATTGTACGGCAGGTAATGCCGCTTGCCACACAAATGTAAGTCTTTTGGTCCTCCGAGTACCTTTGGTGCTCATTGTGAGCCTCTCCCCTGCTATATATATATATATATATATATATATATATATATATATATATATATATATATTTATTTATATTTATATATTTTTTTTTTTTTTTTTTTTTTTATTATTATTTTTTTTTTTTTTTTATAATAATTAAATAATAAATTAATATACTTGACCTATTTGTAATTAATATATGCAGCAATCAATATCCTGAAGTGCTAACAATCTGTTTTGATTTTCCTGCAGCATACAATGTACATTTGCACTGTTGCTGACCTGAGGTGTGTCAGGAATGTGGCAATTGTGCAGTATAAATAGGCAGCGTGCGCAAGGCCAAACCGTTTGTTTAGTTGTGTAAATCGCCATTTTAGAATGATAATGTTATTAGTTGCAAGTTAGTGTTGTGAAATGGGTGCGATTGTGTATGTGTTACGTGGGTCTGGAGCATTTTCCGTCCTTCCTAATAGTGTATTTTGTACCTGGTACATTCCTGGGTAAAAGTCGTATGTGCCTAGCAGTGTTTTGCGTAGTTAGGGGTCGGGCAGCCTCGTTTTCTTAGTCCGCCATTTTTTTTTGTTGCTTAGGTAATTTTCGAGTGCAGAAACTCGGCAAATTGTGTTGAAATTGTCAAGCAACCTCACTCCCAGACGTCCTGGCTGTCCCCCCGTGCTGTGTGTGATTTTTTTTTAATGTTTTTTTTATTTTTTTTATTTGTGTTTTTGTATGTGCTGGGTTTGGCCATTAAGCTTGTATTTTTTTGAGCTCGTATTTTTTTTTTTTCTAAGTCCTGCTTTCCTTTTTGCAAAGTGTTACACTGCCTAAGTTGTACAGGGTCGTAGGGATGAGCGACTACGGGCACCATCTCCACCAGCAATTCGTGAGTGCCGCAGTTGCAGCGTGCTCGCTGTGCGAATCCGCAAGCGTTGGCAACAACTCGCAATGCTCACAACTATATATGTGATATCACCCACGCTTACATTTTTGATCACATAGATGCAAGACCTACTCTTTTTGCATTAACATCTTGTCCGTTACACAACGTAACATTAATGTAATTTTATCAAATTAAAACAAATTTAAAATAATCTTTTGTCCATCAAAAATCTTTATGGTATTACACAGTAAGGAAACCTTTGCATCATAGCAGTTACTGTTTAGTATTCTGTAGTCACCCTTTATTCCATTCCCTTATATCACCCTGCAGAATAGAAGTACCACCTGAATTTCCTGGGCATCTGTCAGGATCAGCTTTTCCTGGTTTAGAAGATCTCTAATGAGACCTGCCAGTTCTTGTGGATCTCTCTGGTATCGCTCCTGTAATAAATAAGATTATTTCATGAAGGTTACTTCAGCCATTTTATTGTGTAAATTTATAAGGACTTTTTTCTTTACACAGTGTAAACAAAGCATATTGTTAATAGATAAAAGGTTTAGTTGAAACCTAAATTTTAGATCCTTACACTAAAAAAACTGAAATATATATTTAATCAAGGTTGTGAAAGGTATAGTCAAGTACAGCTGCAGAGACAACCTGTTCCTTTTTATGTAGGTAATACTTAATTGACAATATGTACGGATGGGCTAAGCCATACTCCCCGAGTTTCTGCATCATGTTACTGTACATGCTGTGAATGCACAGACAAAAGTAAGCTTTGCCACAAATAAGCTGTGAATGGTCTTTGAGAGGGATAAAAGTTTGTTTATTTTCAAAACTATGTTCTAATGTTTTAGAATACAATATTTTTTATCTATCTATAATGTTTGAAACTTCAGTGTCACTTTAAACCAGTGGTAGTCAACCTGTTCCCAGTAGGCGATACAAGCTTTCATGGTGTGTGGCAGGGTTATCGATAGGTGGAGTTGTAGCCTGTGTGCTGTGTCCAGTGTAAACCCTGGCTGTCCCGACCAACAAAGCTCACTCCTGATTGGTGAAGGCACAGTGGGTACGGAGAAGCAGGCCGCATGATTTGCCCTGTCCAGCTCCGGGGCACCATTTTAGATTTAAAGGTTTGTATTTCCAAGCGGTTGGAGAGAGAAAGGAGGAGGGGAGGTGGAAGAGAGGAGGGGCGGCTGCTGAAACCGAGAGAAAGACAAGGAAGAGAAGGAGGAGGGGAAAGGAGAGACTGAGGGGATGAAAAGGAGAAGCAGAAGCAGAAGCACTGTGGGGTGAACATTTTATCTAATAAGAGCGGCTGATCAGGAGAAGCCAAGAACTTCTGCCGCCCCTTGTCACGAACGTTGCGCGACTGCTGTTAGTCAGGGAGGGATAGAGAGGCGCCTAGATCATTTCACCGTTAGATGCACCCAGATATAAACAGATACAAGTTTGGACCCCCCTCTGTGAGTGTTTGGAGCAGTCCTATAGAGGTTATGTCCCATAGGACAAGACTTTCCCATGGCACACCTGAGAGGTACAGAACTTTATGAACAGGGCTGTAAACTAGTGATAAATGTAACAGAGTTTCAGGATGTAAAGATTCGGAAACCGGACGTTTTCCATGGAGCGATCTCAGGACATTGAATTAAAGTGCAAGTTCCAACCAAAGTTGTGGCAACTATATTCATGTTGCGGTGTTCTTCAGGAGCTCACATCACCAAACAAAATTTGGTCTTCTAGCAATAAAAGGCAAGAGCTGAAACTGTTACATATAGAGTTCAACTTCTAAAAAGTGATTTTTTTTTATATATAAAAGAGCAACTTGTGCTTAGCTTAAACTTCCATGTTAATGTTCATTTGAAGAACTTGACGTAATAGTTGTCAAAATGTTTTATATAGTAAAGAACAAAATACAGCATCTAATCTATGAATTATTATAAACTAATAAGCTGTTGTAGGAGTAGCCATCACTGTTTTTACCTGGTTTGTCAGCTGCCAGGGGACCATGGATATAAAATACATTTCTTATTGGTTATACTTGTATAAGTCAATTGTCCTAAGGAATGCAAACTCATGATGACATAATGGGCTCCAAATATGGTGTCATGTAATTCTACAGGTAACAACAACAAGTACTATATTTTTTAAATTTCATCTAACTGATAAATAAAAAAAAATAGGTACTTTTTTTACAGAAAATTTACACTGAAGTTAGACTGCTTCAAAGGTGAAAAAATGCTTTCTGATGCACCCACAAATATAGTCTAGTAACTCTTTTGTATGGGTGATTACTGCAAATTAGATATAGCTGCGTTGTTTTCAGACTAAAGCTAATTGGAACGGATATAGTGTATGCAGAATCCAGGGTGTAACTAGGTTGATTTGATTAAAGACGCTGTGGTGTCTTGTCAATTTTTGTATGGCTTCAAATTTAAAACAATACAGCCAGATCCACAAGGTAATTACTGGCAGTAATCACCCATAAAATGAGAACAGAATATACTTGGAAGGTGAATCAGAAAGACTGATATAAGATGGCATACATAAGTTGGGCAAAACCATATAAAACAAATGTTTAATATATTCACCTGTATGTTAAGCTTGAATTTGCGGAAGTTATGCTGCTGTAAGATCTGTTGTTCTTGGCTAAAGCGGCTGTACTGTGTGTCCAGGTGCTCAAGGAGATTCTGAAACTGGACGTTTGCCATGGAGAGATCTCGAGCTGCACGCTTCCTAATGGTTTAATATGGCAGTTAAGGAAGTGTTATACACCAGGCATGCTGCTATATGAAACACAAAACTATGAAATTAACATTTCTTTAATAGCTGCACAAATAAGACATTCATACATGATAAGACACATAAAATATTACACATGGAGATATACATTTAAACAATTTAACTAGCAGGTAAGTTGACACTGAATATGCACTTTACATTGGATTAAAGCTTCCCTCTCAACATAGGTTATGTCCAACTTTCATGACTTAAGTAGTAAAGATAAGAATTACATTGTTTTTCCATTTATTGTGCTTAAAATGATCTGAGAAAGATAGTCATTTTTGAACTGGGGCTCCTCAAATCCTTTTCAAACTGTGGCAAAGCCTACAACAGACTTCCTTGCAGCTATATATGCATGCACAACTTTACTGGCAGAGTCTAAGAACTATTTTATACAGCCAGTGTTAAACGATCAACCTTATCTGCGATAAGTTCAGATAATATATTTATTCAGTTCTATTGAATGGCTACCATAGTGACGTAAAAGTTAATCAGGGCTTGACAAATTTGTTCTAAATCTAGGATCCAGATCTTAGGAGCCAAAGAGAGTAGGAGTAGGAGTGTGAATGCAAGTTTTCCAGTAATAGATTTTAAATTCTATGCAGTTTTTTTTTATGTATTATTAATGTATTTTCTATATTAAGCAATTGATCAGTGTAATTACATTCTAAAAAGGGAGACTTGAAAAGATAAACCTTCAAAACTAAGCACATTTAAGACAATGGATTAAATTAATTATTTGTAAATATTAGAAAAATAACTCTTTTCTCATGGTCATGAAAGTTGAGAGAATGAGATAAAACTCTCTCTCGCGACAGCATTCTGGACAATTACCAACAATTATCATTCCTACCAAGCAATTTTATCAATGATGAATTTATGTTTATCATTAGGGTCAAAGGTACAGCTTGTAAAACTTAGATATTTATTACCTGACCTTTCATTATGTCAAACAGCTACTCCATGCTCTAAATGGCACAAGCAAACAGCATTAGAGTAACAGCTGCAGAAGTCACTTGGGAGGATGATGGGTTACTAAAATATTCCTTCTATGTGTCCCCATAGCTTCAGTCTATATCTTTGCATGCTGGCTGACTACTTATAGCAGCACATAGCTCAGGTTGCTCACTCCTCTCCTCCATGTACTCAGTTACCCACTCACACACAGCAATTCATCTCAGAACACAAGGAGAAACACCCTGACTGCATCTTGTCTCAAGTAAGAATTTTTTAATCACCATGGCAACCTGGCATCAGGGGCTTGGTGAGCTCTGCTTAAGGTATTAATAGTTTGCTTCATCCAACAACTCTTTAAATATTTACTAGGAATATGGGGTAAATTTTCCACTCACCAATCCTGAGACTCAATCCATTGAGCCAGGTACTGACGCACCTCCATTGGAATGACCTCATGACTATAGAGGCCCATGACCTGCTCCTGGAATACACCAGTGAGTTTCAACAGAGCCGACCATTGGCTCATGGTGACGATGACCACAATGTGCCTCTGAGGACAGCCAACATTCAGTGGTAAAATCCGCTAGAGGAAAACATACAAAGGTTATTTACATCTATGGCAATAAACATATGAAACTATTATTTTTACGAGTTAGAAAACAACAATTGTATACATTTGTGTTAAAGAAAGTGACTTGTTCAGAGTCACACCCTGTAAAAGGCACTGAGGCGTGTTTATTTAACAAAAATTGTGCAATAAACTTCGCTATAACGCGCTGTTTATGATTTGCTATAAATATGGGGACCTTATTAGACTTCGTCCTTTAACAAATTCTGCTATGCGTTGTGCTGATCAATTTGGTGGGGTCCCCCATCCTTGTGTGATCAGCCAAAGCCAAGTATAATAAAAACATTGCTATGGGTATTACATTTGTGTTGTTTGATTTGAGTTGGATATATACACCACAAGGAACACAGTGGGTGAGCGTTTTGGTAGACTTCTCACTACATTCTTACAAATTGGTAGAAAGTCTTGGATAAGTGAATTATTGGGTGTCATTAGTCCCACATTTTCTAGCATGAATGATAACGGTGATGTTTTGAACACTATCAAAAGTTTTTGCAAGAAACAAATAATATTAACGTAATACTTTTCTTCCCCTTTATTAAAGAGCAAAGATTAAAACAATAGTGGTATCCATGTACTAAACAAAAAAAAAACAAACAAAAAAAGTGTTATTATTATTATCATTTATTTGTAACGCGCAAACATATTCCGTAGAGCTATACAGTGGTTAAGATCAAGGAAAGAAACACATTGCAAAGAATGGAGGGCCCGCCCTGTCTCTGAGCTTAAAATCCAGTGTCCAAAGTGCTTTTCCCAAAGCATCTTGCAATACTAGATTGTAAATCTTCAAGTTTTTAAGGTGTTTAAGTTGTTTTACACTGATGCTAAACCTGATGGATAGCTTAAGACAACACCTGATCAGTTGATTCCAGCTTAGAAAAATGTATGCAACACCTTTGGCCATATGTACTAAAATGAGAGGCTTGGAAAACATCTCCAGTTCCATTCAATCCAACAGGACGACTAAGGAGTGTCCAACATCTTCAACCCCAATACCTGCTCATTGCTAAAGGCTCAGAAACAGGGTGCAGAGATCTGATACCCAAAAGGACAGACCCCCAGGTGCCAAGGCGGTCTCACCTTTTGGGTATCAGATCTCGGACCTGACCTTCACAACTGAATATTGCAGTCTGAGACAGCTTGCACTCTATCAGACTTGAAGGAGCAACAGAGAAACTCTGTATATGATTGCATGGACTGGGTGCTTTGCTTACTTGAGACAACTCAGACATACAAGAATTGATTGCTTCATGACATTTATTGGACTACAAATATTCTATCCCTGGTATATATCACTTATAGGCTGCAAGAGGTCCATCTCTCTCCCTAATACACATCAAGCCTGAACCACAGTCCCTGCTTCACCTGGTGGGGGGTTTTGATGCTGTAACTGACTACTGAAAGCCTTAGCTGCCAGAGTGCATAACCCAGTCTTCTATTAGACATGAGGCCTGTGAAATTCTAAATCCACTCACCCCTCTCCCAAATGGAACAAAAATCTTGAGAAGGACCTGGCCAAGGGGCCCAGGCCCTACAAGGAGAGCCCTTTGAATAGATAATCTTAATATGCTAATGTGAGCTATATAGAACCCTAGGGTAAAAGTATACAGCAATTCCCTGAAGACTACTCAATATTTTTATACTGGGAGACCCCTATAGCCGACATTAGGTCATCTATACATTTTTCTTATGATGGGCAAAATAAAGAGAAAGAAGGGGACCCACAGTATAACGGAACATTTCCCCCCAAATGCTAGACGCTCCCCTCCCCCTGAGTCTATATCAGGAACTTCAGATATCTTAGACGCTGAGGGCCTGCAACAAGGCAAACTTAAAGACACTAATATTTCCCAGGACTCCAAAGTATGGTTTGAATCTATACTCAAAACTCAGCTCTCCTAAGCGGTTAATTTACTTCAAAATTATATCCACGACCTAGGCCAAAAGGACACATCTGCTAGAAACGACCATGGATGAGGTTGTGGAAGCACAGGCCCATGATAGAACAGACATAGACTCTAATGCTCAGACAATTACAGCCCTTGAATTAAATAAAGAAGACATGGAAAATAGGTCCTGGAGATAGAACGTCAGATTTAGGGGAATCTCGCAAGCTATAACTGACTTTATACCCTATCTGACATCGGTCATTATGACCATTATGCCTGATACCCCAGAAACCGAGGTTGACGTTGTAAGGGCGCACAGAGCACTAGGGGCAACCGCAACGCCCCAAAAAAGACGTTATTGTGCGCTTCTTGAGGCAACAAACAAGGGACAAACTAGTATATGCCTCGAGAAGCCTAAATAGAATTCAAGGCCCAGATGAGGCTGTTAAACAAGTATATGCGGACCTGGCTCCTTCTACATTATCAAAGCGCAGAGAGAGGAGACCTGCTTTGGACATTCTTATTCAGCACAAGATCCCATATAGGTGGGGATTTCCATTAAGTCTCCAATTCTCTGCTAAAGGAAACAGATATGTAGCACACGACTTAGAAGAATGTCAATCTTTTCTTTGCTCGCTTTCCCTCATATCTGAGGGAGTACAGCTACAACCCTCTGATCCAAGCACTAGAAGCAGACCAGTAAAACAATGGCTAGTGTGCCCACTCCTAAAAGGCGTAAGGACATGACTGACCCTCTGGATTTGACAGCAGGCAATTGAAGACTTTTTACAAGGGCCGCAAAAGTTCCCTAATGGTTTCAGGGTGTGTGATTGGCAAGATGTGAAATTGGCCTTCATTATGTGGGACTTGGAAAGAGGGGAGAGATCTCCCGTGTGGTCTGTAGTATCACCCAGCGATGGAGTCTGTTGAACTACCTTAACATCCAAGAATTACTTTTACCCTTAAGTATATTCTGTTATAGATGAAACATGGAAGCTGATATACTGTTATTATGCATATTGTTAGGCGAATGTATCCTTCTTCTTGTGGGAGCTAGGGGTCCGTTAAGAGTATCTAGAGTTATCTTGTAATCTTCCTCATTCTAGGGTTCGTTCAGTAACGGACAAGGATCCTTTACACCCTAGGCACTTACGTGCGCTAAGTTTACTTGTGTGGATAGGTCTGAATATGTTAAATTGTGTTACAATTTATGTTTTTTTTTTTTATGTTTTATGTCATCAGGTCATTAAAGTACACTCTCTCTTTTTCAGGGTTATAAATTATCAGGCAGAGGGCTTGCCCTCGTCATGGGTCTCCCTAGGATGGTCCTCTTAACCTGTCCTCAGGTCTCCACTCATGGATCTTTCTAATGTTCAGGTAGCAGTAAGTTATAATACTTATGGTCCCTTTCCCAATGAATGACTCAGAGTTTGTCGTTGTTACACATAATGTTAAGAGTTTCAATTCCCCGCACAAGAGACGCAAGGCATTTATCTCATATAGAGACCAACGCCCATCTGTCATTTTTATGCAGGAAACCCATTTTGTGCGCAATAGGATCCCAATTTTTTTTCATAAACATTACCAAACGGTATATGCCACTGGCCAATATACTAAGAGGGAAGGGGCGGCAATACTCTTACACAAAGACTTTCCATTTATCATAGAACAGAAAAAAATAGATTCAAAGGGTAATTATATTATATTGACAGGGAAAATCCTAGAAACCAAGCTAACCTTAGTTTCTATCTATGCCCCAACCAAAAATCCCCATCATATATTTTTGTATCTCCTCAAAATCCTGGAACAACAGGAGTTTGGCAAAATTATTATATTAAAATTAAAATATTAACCTAATATTGGACCCGGAACTTGATAGGTCAAAAAGGAGGTTCCAGTTCGCCAATGAACTAAAACAAATCAAGAGCCACCTTGCCATTTTAAATTTAGAAGACACATGGAGGAAGCAACACCCCAAGGACCGGGAATATTCTTTTTATTCCTATACTCATGACTCATACACGAGGATAGATTACATCTTCCTGGACATCTCCTTACTAGAACAATCAAAAAACAGTGAGATAATCCCTTGTTCTTGTTCAATCGTGAAAACGGCGTTAGATTTAAGGATAGAAAATAAGCCCCCATATTCCTGGTGTATAAATGAAATGTTGTTGGCCAACCCATTAATGAGGAACTGGCTATTGCAAGAACTGCAATTGTACTTTGAAGTTAACCTGGAACAAGACACGGGATAGCATGGGTGTGGGAGGCGCATAAAGCCTATATTAGGGAAGTCTGTATAAAATTAGCTTCAGAATATAAGAAAAAGTGTAAATTGCAAGAAGCTAACATTAATGCGGAATTGAAGAGGTTACAGCAGGATAACCAACAGCACCCCATTCCTCAAATAGGATCAGGATTAATAAGATAAGAGCGGAATTAGAGATTATACTTTCTGAAAGAACGGAAAAAGCTCTCCGTTGGACACAGCATAAATTTTACCATAAGGCAAACAAGCCGGATTCACTTTTAGCTAAAAGGCTCAAATCTAACCAATCACAATCGAAGGTTTACCAAATTAAAATCCCCTGAGGGGATAAGCACATCAAGCCCATCTAAAATACAAGAGATATTCTTTGCATCTTATGAAAAATTGTATGCATCTTCAAAACTGTGGATTCCCATGGAATAAATGGGTTTTTAGGCTCTTTAGATCTTCCACACCTGACAGAGGGGAACCTGACACATTTAAATAAGGCGGCAAAAAAGTTAGCAAGGCCCCGGGCCCTGATGGGTTCACAAATCTTTATTACAAAATATTTGTGGACCAATTAGCCGTCCTCAATGCAATAATGAATGGGCAGCAGCTTCCCCCAGATCTGAATTTTGTGGAGATTGTTCTCTTTCCAAAAGCGGGTAGAGATCCCCTAGAAGCAAAAAACTATAGGCCAATCTATTATATTGTGATATTAAATTCCTAGCCAAAATTATGGCTGACAGGATTGCAGATTTTCTGCTGTCTCAAATTCAAAATGATCAATTGGGGTTCATACCGGGCAGGCAGGCGGGGGATAATATCTGAAACGATTCTGAATCTGGTGCACCATGTGAAGTATAACTGTCAGCCTGTTTGCTCGCGCTGGATGTGGAGAAAGCATTTGATTCAGTTGAATGGCCCTATCTTTTAGCGTCACTTGCAAAATTTGGTTTTAAAGGACGATTTATTAATCTGATCCAAATCTATTATAAGGTTCCTAAAGCTAACCTAAAAATTCCAGCCCACGCTGGGCCGACTCTTCGCATCCAGCAGGGTTGTCCTCACAGGGTTGTCCTCTGTCCCCACTCCTCTTTGCCCTGGCCATAGAGCCACTAGCACAGATGATAAGAGCAACGTCAGAAATTAAAAGTATTCAGATAGTACTGCAACAGTTTAAAGTCTCTCTTTTCGCAGATGATCCGTTATATCGCGGATCCAGTGAGGTCAGTCCCAGCTTTGATGCAAATATAAGATCAATTTGGAGCCATATCGGGTTTAAATATTAATATACAAAAAACAGAAGCTCTTGCTTTGGACATGACAGCAGCTGAAAAGGATATTTTAACACATTTGTATAAATTCATATGGGCCATAAAACATATTAAATACTTAGGGATAAATGTAACACCTAAAATAACAGACTTCTATAACGCCAATTATGGGAGAATCATGTTCCAATGAATAAGAGTGCTTAATGTTGAGAGTTTTCAAGAGGTATGTATATGACCAGGATGACATTTTTGATAGTTTTTAATCTAAATTGTTTAGGTTAAGTTATTAATTTTGCTTTCCCCCCACCCCCTTCAAGGTAATCTGTGTTTCCAAGGATTATATTTGAAAATCTTTACCGGGTCATAAAACCAGGGACACTAATAGCTTTCACATAGGGGGCATTTCCCATAATCTATGGTTAATTTATCAAGTTCTAAGATTAAATAATAATTAAGATTTAATTTTTACAATTAGACAAGAGGAAAATATGGAAACTTGGAGGAGGCAGATCATATAGCAATTATTTTTAATAAAGTTTATGGAAAACTACAGTTCTGGGCAAAATATGTTTGTACTTTATTAAGAATGCTATATTGTACATTTGCTATTCTGTTTAACATCTGTCTCTAATCATAAAAAAATAAGAAAAATGTTGGTAACTTGCAGTAAAGCCATATGCAATATTATGTTACTGCCTTATTAAGATTAATTAGGAATAAGTGAACACATTTAAACAAGTATTTCTCTCACTTCTATTTACATGAAAACACGGTTTACCTGAAAGTGTAGAATTACTTGTGTAATTAAAAGTATGTAACCTTGATGGCAAGAACATGAGAGTTGCATTTGTTTACTTAGTTACTGGGATCACAGTAAGCCCCATGTTTGCTTAGCTAGTATTACATTCAATAAAATGGTAACTAAAATACAAGCTTTCCTAGTCCTAAACACTTAGGCCCTCATTCAATTGCAATTTGGCCAATTGAATAGGGCCCTAAATAAGCACATAACATATATTTTTTAAAGAAGTTTTTAGTTAGCAAGCATCTATCCAAAAGAAAGGTTTTCACTAACTAAAAACTGCTTTAATAAAAATATGCTATGTGCTTCTTTAGGACCCTATTCAATTGACCACATCGCAATTGAATGAGGCCCTGAGTCATCAATGTGAGTAAATATATCAACCTGATCCCATGTGATGTTGAGACATGCTTATTAACCAGAATACTTAAAGAACCTAATCTGAGTCCCAGAACATATTGTCTTCAAAATAAACCAAGTGGTTTATAGGTGTGAATGTTCATATAATCATCTTGCATGCATTAAAAGAAGTACCAGAAAAGCATTATATATGTAACTAACTATAATACATTATGAAAAACAATGGTATATTTTGTGTACAACCCACTAGCGTAGTTAATCTAAGACGCACATGGTTGGATTAGCTTTTCCAGTGCCATAACATAAAATATTTTTCCAATTGGTACGTCGTTGACTGGTTCCAGGAGGCATGACAAGTGGCGAAAACGATGAGTACCAAAGCTCCTATAAGGAGTAATGTAACCAGACTCTTAGCAAGTGTGAGTACCAAACAAACCACGAGTGTGGAGGCATTTTTTTCTCAAGACAAATTTAACGAGTTTTGAGGTAGACAAGTACACTGTACTTAAAAATGCCATGCATGATCAGTCATATTTTCAAAACAAATGCCAAAATGTAACAATTTCTGCCAGGGTATGAAAACTTTTGAGCACAACTGTATATTACATATTATATTACATATTATGGTCACCATGTGATGTGACAATTTGCACTGTTCTGTTTTCTGTATCTTTTCTCTCATTTCCTGGTTTTGTTTCCTGTACCCTTTATTCATGTATTACAATGGTACAAAAATAATCAGATTTAATTATATCAATAAAATTATCCAAGTACACAAGCTGTATTGAATGTTCAGATATTATTATAACATCTTAGCTTCTGAGGAGAATTACTCCAAGATGACTCATGAAGACAATCATGCGTGATGGTGCAGAACACTAACAAACACAACACAGCATTGTTTCTTTATCAACTAAACTTTGTATCAGAATTACACATTTGCTTCACTTCCATAAAAGTTACAACTGGGCAGAAACTTCAGAGATTTTGGTTGGTGAGGGCATCCACAGCTTGGGCTTTCCCAATGAAGCATTTAAAAGGATATCTAAGATTTCTCGATTTTACTACTTATATTATATACCTTTGTATCTATTAAGTTTTACATACTTTGTTTTATTTTATTTTTTAAAAAGTGCTTATAAGCTCTGTGTTTAATGGTAAAATCTAACAAATAGTCCCTGTATGGGTCTGCCCACTTCTGCGTATGCAGACACGGACTCTGAAGGGCTGGATGTGCAGTGTCCTAGCCTATCAGGGATCACGTCCCAGCAACATGTTGCTGAGAGATGACTGGTTTGTATGAGACACTGCACAGCAAGTACTATAGAGTCTGTATCTTCGTGAGCTGTAGAGGGCAGACTCAGGCATGGATTTCATTGGTGGCTTTTAGGCAGTAAAAACAGAATTTATAAGCACTTCTTAGTCTTAGGTCTGTTTACAAACACTGTTGACTGTTCCATGAGTAACAACATCTGCCGACACCCAGAGGTGAAGGCTCGGTGAACACAGATTTATCGTTTTTCACTGAACTTGAGGAATGTAACAGGAGACGTTAACCCCCAACTGTACTCTTTAGCGGATTCCAGCAGTCCTTTATCTGCACAGATGAATTTGTGAAGGGTAAATCTCTTTCTGCTTATGCTCTCTGCATGGAGCTGTTGCTGTGAGTCTGTCTGGGGGGGCATGTCAGAATCTCGTGTAAACAGAGATCTCATTTATATATGTCTCTGTGTAAAAGTATTTCAAGATGGTTTTATGAGATCTTTACAGCTGTGTGCTTCAAGTGCTGAATTATCTGGCCCGTTAAATCAGAAAATAGTAAAATATTTATATTATAAAAAAGCAATATTAACAGAAATAAGATTATCATAAGGTTATCTTATTCCAGTTCAGTGATACATACCAAAAAATAACAGTATAACCAGTAGCCCATTGTAATGCAATGTAAACACTGACCCTGTGCTTGTAGGAAGTGCTGGTTTATCTATGCTGGTGTAAAGCTGTATGTTACTTTATTAATAACCACTCCAATGTCATACAATACAAAATGGTTCCATTCACTTAAACATGCCATGCAATACTATTACTATTAAATACAGATATTGTCATGCCATTTTCCCAAACTACAGAGAGTCTTCCATGTATTCTGCTTAGCAGCCCCATAACATGCAGGGCTTGTCTGTCAGCTATACAATAGAAGTGACTGGTTATTAACAGCAGGTCTTCTCCTATCACATGGTACTTGCACCCAGTATAACTAAACCACACAGCTCTGCAACCTTAGACAACTACATGCAATCTACAGCTTACCTTTCACGGCGTGTAGCACACTAAGGACTTAATTTGTTTATTGGACAACTGACAAGTACATCACACTAAGCCCCGCCCTCAGCTCGATCAAATACAGGAAGAATGGAAGGACATAGACACGCCTACTCTATCGAGCAGCATGTAAAATAACTCCTCGTGAGGTCTCAGAAAGCCGATTGGTTGGATAGGACATAGAGTCCCGCCTTTGCTGACGGAGGGCGGAGCTGGAGCGATGCTTCTCCGTTCAGACTAGCCTATTTCCCAAGTTTTACGTCACGCGGAGGGTTGGCCGCAGGATGTGGGCGGTGTGATTATTAACACGTTACTGCCTGGTCTCAAACCTTAGTGTGTACAAGAAGGCTGTGCAGTATCATGTCTATATCTCTTTTGTGAGAGGTTTAAATTAAATATACAGATAAATATGGTACACATTAGCACTATAGGTAATAACAAGTATTTCAATTAAATTTACATTGCAGTTTACAGTTTTTACTTGTTAATTGTTTTTTCTTCACCCACCCACCAAGCATAGGCTGTTATCTCTTTTTAATGGATAATTATTACCAGTACTTACATCCCAATGCATATCTGTTTATTTATTTCAGCTCCATAAATTGACAATCATATACGGTATATAGTTGTTTTAATTTGCAAGTTTGTCGGTAACGCTTGGAAATTACAGGTTTGCGCATGCGCAAACTCACAATTACGACAACTATATATGATTGGGCATGCGCAATGTGCGCCGTGAGGCTCGCTATGCGCAGTGTGAGGCACACATGCACAATGTGCGGCAAGTTGCGCAATGCATGACGGAGAGGGGGAAAGGAGACACAGGGGAGGGAGAGGGGGAAAGGAGACACAGGAGAGGGGGAAAGGAGACACAGAGGGGGGAAGGAGCCACAGTGGAGGGAGAGGGGGGAGACACAATGGAGGGAGGGGGAAGAGTCACAGGGGAGGGAGAGTGGGGAAACAAACACAGGGGAGGGAGAGGGGGGAAGAGTCACAGGGGAGGGAGAGGGGGTAGGAGACATGGGAGGTAGAGGGGGGAAAGAGACACAGGGGAGGGAAAAGGAGAGGGGGGGGGGAAGAGGCACAGAAGAGAGGGAAAGGAGACACAGGGGATGGAGAGGGGGGAAGGAGACAAAGGGGAGGGAGAGGGGGGAAAGAGACAAAGGGGAGGGAGAGGCACAATGAGACACAATGTATAAAATGATATCCTGCCATCATTTTTGACTGGCAAGTCGCTAGTACTAAATATATACTGATTATGCTAATTACTCAGAGGGATCAGTTTTGTCAGATTCACATGGCTTTAGACTGAAAAAATACAGCTAGACATCAGAGGTGATAATTACTTATAAATAGTAATCTCTAACAAATTTATAATATAATGTTTTTGGTGGGTGGTTCAGAAAGGCAGATTCACAAGCTATTTCTAATAACATTAACTTGATAAAGTGATGTTAGCAATCATTTTAAGTTATACCATATATGGAGACACATGAGATTGCTTATTTAGAAGGGAGCATCTCGTTTGTTTTGTAGTCTGGCTTCATAGTCATTATAGAGGGGTAGATGATTATTCTCTACATTAGCGCATATACAAAATGTCTTCAGTAGGGCATCTAAGGGTTCCCTGGTGGTCCAGTGGTTAGGATTTGGTACATTCACCACTGCAACCTGGGTTTAGTTCCAGTCAAGCAAGGATGGGCCTGGTCAGTACTTGGATGGGGGGCCACTAGGGATACCAGGAGCTGTATGCTGTGGCCCCCGGGGAGAAAGAACTGGCAACCCACGACAGTATCATTGCCATGGATCAGCAAGGTGTGTTGAAGTTCACAGAGAGTCGGACACAACTGAGCAATGCAAATACACAAGGCATCTAAATATGTATAATTTCCATTGGATAGGCTTAGATAATGGAAATTATACATATTTAGATGCCTTGTGTATTGCTCAGTTGTGTCTGACAGTTCAGGAGAAATGTTAGTGTTCAAAGTGGTCATAACTATGTGTTCAGTCGTGTCCAACTCTCAGTGACCCTATGGACCGCAGCACACAAGGCACATCTTGTGCCTGGGTGTGCTAATCTATAAGGTTTTCATGTCAAATATACTGGAGTTGGTTGCCAGTTCCTTCTCCAGCGGACTAAGATTTGTCTGACCACTCTGTTTTGACCTGCCCATATTATGTGACCCGACATGACATAGCTCACATCTATATTGAAGTACACAAGCCCCTTTACCCCGATAAGGTAGCAATCCAGAAGGGGGGTCATAACTCTACATAGCTATTAAGGATATATTTTTTGTATAATCTTAGATTCCATAGAAATAGGTATTTATTTCATTGGTAAATTGGGCAATCTGAGAAGAACATATATCTAAGAAATTGTATTCATATTAAGTAATAGTTGTCACGGACCCCTTTTCAGTTCCTGGATCTTAGCCCATTGAGCCACCATAAAGGACAGACTGCTTGGCTCCAGCCACTGGACTATGTGCATAAACACCTCAATTGTAATCTGTTGTGTCCCATTGTTTGCCAGATAAAATTAATGTACTCTATTTGAGGTCCGGACCACTAGACATGGAGACAGTATTATGTGTATTTTAAGGTTGGCCTGTTGTTCACGGGTGCCAGACAGGATGCCAGACTATTAGACCTCATGTGGAGTCAATGTCCTTTGTTTGTCTGCCACTCCATGTCATGGTTGTATTGTATACACCCCCCCCCCCCCTGTAACTAACCCCTATAAATATTGTTGACTTTCCAAAAATAAATCCAGTTGACTGCTGAGACATATAGAAATGGTATGTTCTCTTATTTTGTTACTGGTGGCTGCGATACTGATCCTATCTCCATTCTGTAAGTAACTTGACCTGGTCACTACCACAGGAAGGTTATGGGGACTCCTGGAAGTGCTGATTCCTGATGACGAGAGCCAGACTGATACAGAAGCCAGATATCAGGATGCTGGTGCCAAGATTTTCAAGAACCCAAATGGTGCTCGTGGGTAGTTAACCTGTAGTCTATAGCAGGTGTCCCTGGGCAGTAATAGCCCCTACCCCTGGATCGTCACAATAGAATTCTAAAATTAATAGAAATCTGAAATTGCTACCAGCAGGGGAATATGTAGATAGTAATTGTTATAAATGTGTATTTCATTAATCGATTTACTATATTATTATTCATAATATGAATTATTATAATAATTATTATTATTATTATTATTATTTTGTCTCGCCCCATGAGATTATAACTGTAAAGACAAAGTTCACACTTCTTGCATTCTACAATTCACAATTTATTAAATGTGGCCACAAGTACATTCATAACTTAATAACTTTCCTGACTAAACATATTGGCCCTCATTCAATTGCGATTTAGCCAATTGAATAGGACCCTAAATAAGCACATAGCTTATTTTTTTTAAAGAAGTTTGTAGTTAGTGAAAAGATTGATTTTGGATAGATGCTTACTAACTAAATACTTCTTTAAAAAATATATGTTATGTGCTTATTTAGGGCCCTATTCAATTGGCCAAATTTCAATTGAATGAGGGCCATTGAGTATAACGTTTTTTGCTCTTCTAGTACAAACCTATTTTGATTTTAATCTTTTATTAGAAGGCAAGTAACAATAAAACATTATACACAACTGTATTTAGTCAGTTTAAGATATGCAAAGATTCACAATATAACATTTTCCCATCATGAACCGACTAAGCCTTCTATTTTTCCTTTTTTAGTTATTAAAGTTTCATGAGTCATAGTTAACATTTCAATTTAAACAACATAACTGAAATAAAAGAAATAATAAAAATAACAAGAACAAGAAGAGAAAAAAAAAAAAAAACACAAGACAAAACATCTAATGAGCACAAATTAAATAGAGAACACAATAACTAGTATGTTAGCTAGCTAAACCAGTATACTGCTACCCTAGCATAGAGTGTATGGCAAATCTAAAGTAGCCGCCCCTAAGAGTGTTCAACACATACCTCGTTAACGACACCCCAGTACAGCTCACATTCACCTCCACCGCACAGCTGAGAGATTTCCGCCCCCCCCCCCCCCCCCCCGCTTCCGGCTCCTCCATCAGATCTCCTTCGTCAAAGTATAGGTATTGTATTATATTATATAGTACTATACTATAATATTATACTAAGGAGATGCTGAATGAGGATGCTAACCAGGGATCCCAAATTGCCTGAAATTGAGAGATGTTGTCCAGAATAATATAGGTTAATCGCTCATTAATAAGTAGGTAATTGATCTTTCTAATTACCTCTTTAAAATTGAGAGTTTCTTTCTTCCAATTACTAGCTATGTGTGTCTTAGTAGCTAACGCCATTAATTGGTACAATTTATTCTGAGTTTGAGATAGATCACTTACATGAATCCCCAGTAGACAAGACTCCATTGAGGGCGTAAATACCTTGTGGAAAAGTGTGGAGGCTAACTGGGCTAGTTGCCCCATATTTTCTGGGTGAATGAACATGACCACCATGTATGAAGATGATCCCCTATGTCTTGGCATCCCCTAAAACATTTATTGCTTTCAGACGGCTTACATTTCTGAAGTTTGTCGGGCGTACAGTAAACTCTATGCAAGACCTTAATGGACGTCTCTAATAAAGCCGAATTAAGAGAGCCTCTAGAGAGATTGGAGCAGGATTCTGTCCATTTAGCCCAGTCCCACTCCACTCCAAGATCCCTCTCCCACTGTACAAAATATCTGGGTTTTTGGTCACCAGAGGAATTAAGAAAGGTATCGTACAGCAAGCCCAGCACCCCTTTGGTAAGGGGTAAGTTTTTGCATATAACTGACATCCAGGAGGCCTGGTTCCTCTCTGAATTTGAATTTTTGCCCTGTGCTCTCCTGGCAGCTTCAAGTTTGCAGTTGGGGAGTTGTAATAACTCCTCAGTAAGTTAACAAAGCGTCCCCTGAATCCAAATTTTTCAAGTATTTTGTACAAATACGGCCACTCCACCGTATCAAAAGCCTTCTCAATATCTAGAGCTAGAAGACACATTGGAGTGTGAGATTTATGTGCCAGATACTGAGAATTTAAAACCCTCCTAACATTGTCCCCAGCTTCTCTGAAAGGAATAAACCCTGACTGGTCCTTATGAACTAAATCTGGTAGAAATGTAGATATACGATTGGCCATAATTTTCACTAGGATCTTAACATCTCCATTAATCAATGAGATAGGACGATAATTCTTAACCTCTAAGTTATCCCTACCCTCCTTAGGGAAAACAACTAGGTCAGCCTGATTTAGTTCGGGGGGCATGGATTCCCCAATCAGTATTGCGTTGAAAAGGGGCGTTAAATAGGGGGTAAGCAGGGGTTCAAATTTTTTGTAATACAGGTTCGTGAAGCCATCCGGCCCTGGGGATTTGCCCAATTTAAGGCCTTGGATAGTAAATTTAACTTCCTCATGGGACACCTCCGCATTCAAGTCCGTCAATTGACGGTCCGATATTACAGGAAGCTGAGGAAAGAATGTATATCTGACTCATTGCATTGAGATTGGGAAGCATATATCTGTTGATAGAAATCTTGGAACGCCTTTTGAATGTCGTTAGGACTATATGAGATTTGACCATCAGGCATCCTAATTTGAGTGGTTCTATGTTGGGATAATTTTTTGTTAAGCCTTCTAGCGAGCAAAGAGTCTGGCTTATTTGCCTTCCAGTAATATAGATGTTTTGTCCTTCTCATCGCCTGCTCAGTGCGATGTGACAGTATGCCATCTAATTCTAATCTAGTTTTATCTATTAGCTTACGTCCCGCTAGGGAGGGATTTTGTTGGTTTAATCCTTCTAGCCTCTTTAGCGTCGCTGTTAGGTCTGCCTCCTTTTGCCTAAGAATTTTTCTTTGGGTAGAGGCCAACTTAATACAAGTTCCCCTGATAAAGGCTTTATGGGCGACCCAAAGCCAGCCGGCTCCAGTCTCAAAAAAAACATTGGTCTCAAAAAATATATTTATGTCTTTGGCTATTGTTTCCCTACTCCGTGGATTAGAGAATAGGGACTCATTCATCTTCCAAGTGTAGGGGGTTCGTAAATTAGAGCCTAAGTCTAACTCAATAAGTACCAGGGCATGATCCGACCAGGGGCAGGAGACAATCTCAGATTTTAAGATAGAGTCATATAAAGAGGAACTCGTTAGGAGAGTATCAATCCGGGAGTAAGTCAAATGGGTTGGAGAAAAAAATGTATATTCCCTAACCCCCGGGTGGAGCCCCCTCAGGCATCAACCAACCCCAATCTGTTGAGCAAAAGCTTAATCCATTTTATTTTGTTGGTGTATCTACAGCTAGAGGGTGTCCCTGACCTGTCCATGGTCGGTTCTAAAGTAAGATTTAGGTCCCCCCCAATTATCAGATTTCCCAGGTCCTCAATTCTCTTCAATAAGGAGATCAAAACTGCATAAGGAGAAGTTGTGGGAGAGTACAGGGAGACCAGTGTAGTCTTAACCCCCCCAATAGTGCCAGTCACCAGAACATAATTACCCTCCCCGTCTATCTTTGTATTCTCTACCTGGAAAGGGAAGTTTTTATGTAGAAGAATTGCACAGCCCGCTCTCTTAGTGGGAAGGGTGGCCAGAAAATAAGTGGGGTATTCCTTATGCAAAAATGTAGGTTTATTATCCTTGGAAAAGTGTGTTTCCTGCATAAAGATAACTGAAGGTTTATGTTTTTTATAGAATGTGTAGGCTTTCCTCCTTTTAAAGGGGGAGTTAAATCCCTTTACATTATGGGTTATCATAGTATATTTAGAGGTAGCCATTCAAAGGTGATAGTAAGGCCCGTACAAACCTATTTTAAGGGTCCATATATCCCAGCAAGACGCCCACTTTCTAAACTTTTTGTCTACCTCGGCAGAGATCATACTCATCGTCTGTATGTATTGAATTTTTTCTTTCATCTCATCAAATGTGGGTATGTTTATTTTCCAGTTTTTAACTAGAACATATCTGGAATTATACATTAATAGTCTCTTGGAAGTTGTGGAAAAGGCAGTCCTAATATATAATATATTAACACCAGCACCACTCAATATGCTCAATCCACTTCCTCCATTGGCCATTTCCACTTACAAGACCTTAAAGGAGATTCTCCTCCTGGCTGATCAGATGTAGCTGTTTTTGCCAGGTGTCCTCCATGTGCCGAGCTTAAAGCGATATGGAAGCTTCCTAGTTTATACCTGTTTATTAATTAGAGCTGTTTTATTGTCTAAAATCATACAAATAGTCCATGTGTGGGTCTACCCAAAGCAGCTCATGAAGACACAGACTCTGTAGGGCTACATGTGTAGTGTAGTATCCTAGCCTATTAGGGACCATGTCTCAGCAGTATTTTGCAGCATGTTGCTGAGATGGTCACTGATTGGTTATTATAAGACAGAACAGTCAAGACATACAAGAAGGGTTGAGTAGAGAAAACTTTTAGCAACCTTGGCTTTTCATTCTGACAATGATGACTGGGGCAAAGGTCTATGAAAGCCAGAGTTCCTTTTGAAAAAACTTTTAAATTCCTTTTAGGATAAAACAAAATATGACATATATCTTGCCAATCATCTCATACCACAAGGCATCACAATTAAAGTGTTCTCCTTGTTAACTTTCCATCTGGAACAATAAAGAAATTATAGACATCAATAAACAATTTAAAAAAACGGCATCCATTAAAAAAAAACGAATACATTAATTAATTCAAAAAACGTATAAGGGAATTAAAGTAAATCTAGACAGAAAAGAGTGAAAGATAATTAGAGAGAGAGAAATTCAACAGGACATTAAGGATTACGATGACAGCAAGATTTTTTAATGAACCCAGGTTTGAGTCAGCTATAGCACTATTAAATATGATTCCTCCATAATCGATGATGCAGCAAATAAATCGGAATTAGCATGTGATCTTAACAAGTCACCAGATTTTTTTAGGGACCAGACTTAGGACCCAGTATGAGAGGGGGCGAGACAACCACAAAAGAGCAGGTTAGATGTGAATCCCGTAAGGAACCTGATTGATAGACATGTATCGGGTTACAAGAGAGTTTAAGGCCAAGGAATTGGTCCAGGAGGATGAGATAGTGAGGTCAGATCTCTCCACTTGATCACTTTTGGAACATCAGATTAGCATTTTGGGAAAAGGTCTCACCCACTTAATCTTTGATTTTTTGAGACTGCAAAGGATGTGTAACTATTTGCAAGGAAGTTCATTCTTAAATATTTCTCTAAGAATCATGACCAGGATACAATCATAACATAATAGAGTTATGACAAGAAAATGAGCCTATCAAAGATTATGACAATTGGTTTAATAAACTCAAAAAATTGTTATTCCAATTTCATTTTTAGATTTTTTTTGTTTATTTTCGATATATTTTAGAATTTATTCTACATTGTTGGAGATTCAATTTAATGATTTGTGTGTTTCTTAAATTCAACAGACACCATTCAAGTAGTGTTATTTATATTGTATTTAAGTAATTTGATATTTATTTTTATCACTTTATAACACTATGTTTTTAACATCTCTTTTTTCTGTAATTTAGTCAAGATGTCACGTTATTCTTTTGAGTTTTAATTCTACTGGCAAATGAAGGGTTAATATTTACATTTCTCTAACAAGACTAATGGAGATCCATTTTGCATCCCTTCACTTCATCTGTAACAAAAGTGTTAACATTCAATGACGTGGCACTTGTCTTTTTAAGGAGCTGACTTTTTTGGCCCATTTGAGACTCCATTGAAGCCTTTATGCGAAATGCGCGTTAGGCTTTCTTGTTTGGCGCCACTGTTGTGGCATCAGACGCTGGTTAAGTACACTGTGAAAGCAGCACTGGCTACTATAATAACTTATAGTAATGCTTCTTTTGCTTTAAGATCTAGGGAATCAGTAGTATTTATTTGGTGTCCAGGAGAACTAGCCGCAGACTAGAGAGCAATTAGCAGGCCCTTTAAATCTGCTAATAGGCAAATAAGGTACAAATTTTATTATTCAGCCAGACATTGGTAATAGAGTCTTTCTCTTATGCATTCGAGCAGGGGTGTCCAAGTTTGGTCCTGGTGGGCCACACACAGGCCTGGATATGATGATTTCCTTTCTGTCTCATTCAACATGACTGAAGAAGCGATGGTCTCACCTGCGAGCATAAGGGATTTTCTCAAATCCAGGCCTGTGTGCAGCCCATCATGACCGAACTTGGACAACCCTGCATTAGAGGGTAACTTTTGTTGTTTAGCCATTCAGTTGTGTCCGACTCTTCGTGACCCTATGGACCACCGGCACATCTATGGTTATGTCACTGGTTATTGTTATCCATAAGATTATCTTGGCAAAGATATTGGAGTGGGTTGCCAGTTTTTTCTCCAGTGGGCTGCAATTTGTCTGACCTCTCTGACATGACCAGCCCATCTTGGTTGCCCCTACAATGTATAGCTCACAGCTTCATTGAAGTATACAAGCCCCTTCACCATGACAAAGTAAAGGTCTAGAAGGGGAAAGGGTAACTAGCATGCCCTTTAAAATACATTAGGTGATACATATCAGAATATTTTCATCTGTGTTCTGATATACTCTCATACATAGTCTACTAAGTCAATTTTCACTGTTGCAATTTTATTGTAAGATATTACTTTATACATATTTGGATAGTATCCACAGAGGACTACAATAATATCCTTTATTTAAAGCCATCATTACATTTCCTGGCTTATGAATGAATGTTCATTTTGGCCAATCACAGGCAACTAATACATTGTATCAATCTGTGAAGTCAGTTTGTGCAGGAGGGCATCATGGGATGTGTAGTCCCCTGCACAAAGAAGCAAAGAGGAGCCAACATTGCTCTGTAGATTTGTGCACCGTGCTGTTGCTTGCTTGCTTGATAGTTAGTATAGGGTTAAAAACCATTCCCAAATGCAGTGTTTTTATTGGTAGGTTCACTGTGCCTATGTAAGCAGCTCTAAAGGTGTGGAAAACAAATATTATTTTGTAAATAAAATAAATCTGTATGTGTATAGAATGACTCCATGTAATGTGTGTCTGATATAAGCAGCTTGTGTTAGATTAGAAAAAGGTAAAAACAGGGAAACTTAGACATACATTTAATAGTGTTTCTTACTTAGTATAATAATTTACAGATTACATTCCTTCCCATTAGCTCATAACATTTATGATGTGCGGTGTTTATATACTCCTTGGGAATTTGAATTACCATCAACCTTACTGTGTATTTCTCCAGCTCCTTCAGCTAGAAGTGAAGTAAAAAATTGTACAATATAAGGAACACTTCTAAGTGCCCTGATAATTCAAGGCTCTGTTTACCCAACAATTGTCAAATGTTTCTTTATTATTTTTATTCATTGGATTTTAGTTATATCTAAATAAAATGAATAAAAAAGAGAACAGTTTTATAATATTTAATTAATAAAAGTTACTGTATTTTTCTGTGTATTAGACGCCCCCATGTATAAGAAGACTCATATTTTTAGAGCTCAAATTAAGAAATAAATATGGGGACCCCCCACCCTGAGTATTCTTCCAGATCTCACTCTGTGCCCTCACCCTGAGCAGCCCTCCATCTAGGTGCCCCATCCAGAGCCAGGAGCCCCCAGCAAACCCTAACCCCGTGCAGCCCCCCATCCAGAGCTAGGAGCCCCCAGAAGACCCTCACCCCATGCTGCCCCCCATCCAGAGCCAGGAGCCCCGACCAGACACTCACCCAGAGTAGCCCCCATTCAGAGCCAGGAGCCCCCAGCAGCCCCCATCCAGAGCCAGGAGGGAACATGTGAGCTAGACATCCGATTTTGTTCACCTGGGCAGCGCCTGCAAAACAGCAACAGAGCCATTTAGTGACCACTTGCAGTTTTGCAGCATATTCTGTGTATAAGACAACACCTATTTTAAACGTAAAAATTTGGGTAAAAAAATATTGTCTTATACACAGAAAAATACGGTATATTGTAACTAGCGACTTGCCCGACAAAAATGATGTCATGATATAGTTTGATAAATTGTGTCTCCCCCCACCCCCTCTCCTGTGCCTCCTTTCCCCGTCCCTCTCCCTTCCTGTGTCTCTTCCCCCTCTCCCTGCCTTGTACGTCTTCCCCCCCTCCGCTGTGTCTCTTCCCCCCCTTCCCTTGTGTCTCTCCCCCTCCCTTCCCTTGTGTCTCTTCCCACGTTTCCCTCCCATGTGTCTCCTTTACCACTCTCCCTCTCCTTTTCCTCCTTTCCCCCTCTCCCTCCCTGTGTCTCCTTACCCCCTCCTCTCCCCCGTGTCTTCTTTCCCCCCTCTCCCCCCTGTGTCTCCTTTCCCCCCCTCTCTCTCTCCTGTACCTCCTTTCCCCCTCTCCCTCCCGTGTCTCTTTTCACCCCTCTCCCACCCCTGTGTCTCCTTCCCTCCTCTCATTCCTGTGTCTCTTTACCCCCTCTCTCTCTCCCCTGGGTCTCTTTTTCCCCTCTCCCTTTCTGCCCTCTCCCTTCCCCCCTCCCCTGTGTGTCCTTCCCCCTCCTCTCCCTCCCGTGTCTCCTTTTGACACATTACGACAACTATATATGTGACTAGCAACTTGCTCGTCAAAAATAAGTCCTACTGGCCTCCTTTGGCGTTAATTGCAGCCTAAGTCCTGCATGCTTTGCGAGGCTTGCAATGCAATGAGCGCCAAAGGCGCTCATTGCAGCCTAAGTCCTGCGTGCCTCAACTGCTTGCCTCTCTTTGCGAGGCTCGCAGTGCAGTGAGCGCCTTTGGCGTTCATTGCAACTTAAATCTGCATGCTTCAACTGCTTTCCTCGCTTTGCAAGGCTCGCATGTGCAATGAGCAGCTTTGACGCTCATTGCAGCCTAAGTCTCGCATAGTCGACAGCTCTCCTCGCTTCGCGAGGCTTGCAGTTGCTGCCCTACGGCCCGCAACAGCGTGACCAACAATGTGATCAACATTGTAACGTGATGCACACTGACAACTATATATGTGATACTTTTTTCCTGGTGTGATCAAGTCTCGTAGTGTTTTGATAAACTATGTAACCTTGGGGATGAAACAAAATACTGGGAAACCCTAGTGACGTGAGTATAAGCCGAGGGTAGGAAATGTGCTGCCCCCTGTGTCCCCCTCTTGTGCGTCCTCTGTGCCGCTTTCTTGTGTCCACCCTCTCCCTCCCGTGTCTCTCTTACCCCCTCTCCCTCCCTTGTGTCTCTTCCCCCCTCTCCCTTCCCGCATCTTGTGGTATACAGGCCGTATATCTGCAGGCTTGCTGCAGTCTCATGGTCTGCTACAGATCCGGTGCTATTCAATTTAACAAGCCCACAAGTTATGGGCCGAAAGCCTAAACCCTAAACCATGCAATTGTATGTAGCATTCCAGGGCAGGAACACGATCAATTAAGCAAGGCCGTAACTACCCAATAGAAAATGAGCCTGTCATCATTAGGTCATTAAAACATGGAGGTTACATGTCAATCAACTAGCGTTTGGAGGTCCGACATGCGATCGGACCCGCAAAACCCCAAATAATAAAAATGAATACACATACTGTTCTAGTCCATGTGGGAGGCCTGATATGCATTAACTCATCGATTCCCGAGATCGATCTAACCCCTGAAATGAAACATAAAATGTTTTTTTTTTGTTTGCCGGTTTGCGAGCTTGACACTGTTGTGCAATTAATTCTAATGTCTTACATCACTTTCCCCATCATTTACAGTGCAGCATTGATTTTTTATTTGCTTTTACAGTGCTACAGAAGTACAAAGTGATGATTCTTCATACGATTCTGTCATTTATAATACTGCCATTAACTGCTTTAATATTTACTGGTTTACTGGGCAGAAGGTAATTAGAATCAAGTGTTGCTAAACAAGCACACACAGTTACCTGATCTACTTCCACCTGTATGTAAAATATATAGCATCATGCCTAGGATAAGGGATCACTGTACAATGAAAAAATTCTATATGTTTGAACATTTTGAGTCTGACCAAGGGCATAATTAATAATGGAAAAAAATCATAAAACTAGTTTTTAATTAGAAAAAAATACATGTTGATGCTTTAGGATGTATCCATTATTCTTTGGTGGACATTGTGTGTGAGAGATGGCATTTATATTTCTGGAAATCAATGTTTGCATCTGTTGATGATATATAGCAGTATAAAGTGATATTTTTTATTACAGTTTTCGAGAAGTACACATCCCTTCTTTTAGTCAGAAGCAATACTGGTTTAGATGTAAGCTTTGCATTAGAATTAATAGAAAAGGATGTTGAGAAATAGCCAACTCATGTGGGACAGAAAACTTGATAATTGGAGGTCTACCTCTCAAAAGCTTTCAATTCTAAAAAAAATGTTTGTCAAATACAAAAAGGTATCAGTGTACACTGCAATACTTATCTGGAATGCTGGGAATTAATGGCTACTCCACTCTCCACATCTATTAATGCAAACAGCCTGCTTCTGGGACAGTGTGGGGGTGTGTTGTGGTTATCATTTTAATCAGATCCAGTTATCAAACAGAGCATTGCCCTCTTTCCTTCTCATCTATCCTTCCCTCCACTGATAGATAAATGCCCTAATGATCCATCTCAGAAAGTGATGTAACAAAGACAAAATGATTTCCTCTATTCATGAACACAGGCTTCAAAAATTATGATTTTCACTAAAATATTTTATGTCCAGTGCCTTATTCTTGAACTACATTGGTCTTTAACAATATATTTATGTCTCAGAGTAGAATTGTTGCTGCTCATCAACCTTTGAAGCGTTATAAAGCAATTTCCAACTAATATGGAGATAATTAGCATAACTTATACAATGTTTCTTTTTGACCAGGGGATTGTGCAGGCATGCTCAGTTAGCACCTGTAGTCTGCCCTACTGTGGGAAGTCCCATGATTTCAGACACTTTCCTTTCCTTTAGCCCATCAGCATGCACATGTGCTGTATATTGGATATCTCATTAAAATGAGATATCCAATATGCAAATCTCAGTTGCTGGGGGTGTCTACATCAACCCCAGCACATTTTTTTTCTTTTCTGCAAAAAAAGTTTTCATTTTTTCATGCAAACATTTTTTGCTAGGTGGGTTATAATGCATTCTACAGGATAACCCACCTCACTTTCATATACCTTTAATGATTACACCATTAGACAAAGACTGAACAAGTACAGAGAAAACCCCTTCTATCCAAAAGCATTGCTGGACAGCTTAGATTTGCAAAACAGCAAACTAATGAACTGTATGACTTATGTAACAAAATCCTCTGGATGACACCAAAAATGTGTTTGGCTGTAGGCAAAACTATTTTTAGTGAAAAGCCAAAGACTGCACATCACCACAAAGTGCATACCAGCCGTCAAGTGTTGTGGAGCAGGGGTCATTAATTAGGTCTGCTTTGCGGGAGCAGAACCTGAACACCTCAACAATAATTGAGTCCAGAAAGAAATCCTCTTGATATCAGTTAATTCTAGAGGCAACTATGAGACCACCTGTCCAACAAGTAAAGCTTGGCTAAAAGTGGAACACACAACAGGGGGGAAAAAATGCACTAGTAAATATACTGTATATATTTCCTGAAAAAGAAAATATTTTGGAATTGCTATGTCAAAGTCCTGACCTTATCCAAACTGAGGTGATGCAGTGGGGCCTACCAGAACTATACCTAAAATAATAAAGTATTGGGCCTCAATTCCCCCAGATGAGGAACTTTTAAACTCATACAGGAAACATTTACTTCAAAGTATTGCTGTTAAAAGGGATTCCACACTTTATTGAATCACAGGGTGCATTTACTTTTCATACAAGAAATTACTGCTTATTTATTTGTTGAAAAACACAGGAAACTTTGCGTGTCATTTGAGATTCAATTTATCTTCTGTTAGAACTTATTAAGGAAGAATGGATTATTAAGAGGATGTATTTTTCACATCACTACAGTCACAACTATGGTTGCGAAAGTGAAATATATTAAGCTTGGTATTTATGTTATGTGCGGTCTACTGATATTGATGATATTAATCATGACATTTGATCTGTTCAAGTACAAGTATTTAATGTGGTTTTGGAAGTATAGTTACCATTATACTGAGTATGCCAAAAAGGTGCAAAATGTTTAGACCACAGACCTGATGTCCAAATAATTTTTCTTTGAAATACATAATCGAAAATGTGGCTTTTTGTGCAAATGTATACAGGCTAGTGAATCAAATTACTTGTAATACATTTCCGCAGAGGATTGTACACACAATATGGCTGTAAGACCAATGAAACCATCCATCAAGTACTTTATTTAGAAGTACTGGTGGCGAAGCATTTTGTGGAATGCAGCAATAGCTGTTTTTTCTACTATAAAGTCTGTAGACACTATGCCTTTGGTGTGGCTTTTACTAAGTTTACTAAGCAATTATCGCTTGTTATCTTTGTTTTTACAACGAACGTAAAGTTCTTCTCATATGTTACCAGAATATGCTGCATGTTGAGGTGGTATCTGGTTTCCTTGTTTTTGTCACTCCTCTCCTCTTAAAATACTACTATAGGGGAAACCACTAATTTTCGTAAAATATGTAACACATTAACAACATCAGAACTGAGCATGAAGCCATTCTTGTAAAATCTTAATTTTAGAAGACTATGCTTGTGTGGTCCATGTTGGATCTCTAGAGCACATCTTGTAACCTAGTTCCTGAACTGAAGGGTTATTTTATTGTGAATTGAACTTCCATTTACTCCTGTTGTTAAGTTCCACAGCACTGTGCCAGCCTTTCCATAAAATTAAACAATAATCCTATATGAATCTGAGTTCCCTCCCATATAACTAATGTTGTTGTTAAGTCATGTTCAACTCTCTGTGGTGCAACTGACCCTATGGTCTACAGCATGCCATGCTCATGTATCAGCCACAGCTCCCTCAAGCTCATATTCATTATTTCAATTACCTCATCTGTCCCCTTCTTTGTGCCTTCAATTACTCCCAGCATCAGAGTAATATTGTCTTCTCATGATATGGACAAAACATTTGAACTTTAGCCTCATGATCATACCTTCCAGTGAACATATTGGCTTGATTTCCTAAAGTATTGATTATATCTTCTTGGAGTCCAAGATACTTTAAGCAGTTTTCTCCAGCAACACAATTCAACAGTGTCAATTCTACAGCAGTCTTCTTTAAGGTGCAGCTTTCACATCCATATGTTACTACTGGGAATACCATAGTTCTAACTCTGCAGACCTTTGTTGAAAGTGTTAAATCTTTACTTTTTTTAATAGCTTGTAAAGACTTGCTATAGCTTTCCTCACCATAAGCAAATGTGTGTATTTCATGGTTGCAGTCATCGTGTGCAGATATCTCGAAGCCCAGGAAAATAAAACCTGTCTCCGCCCATACTTCTTCCTATCTATTTGCCAAGAACTGAGAATGCTGTTTGCCTGGTCTTTGTCCGTTCAATATTGACCAGCAGGCCAGCTTTGGCACTCTCGTCTTTGACCTTAAACAATATGCCCTTTAGTTCCTGATGACTTTCTGGTATCAGAGTAGTATCATCTGCATATGCTAGGTTGCTGAGATCTTTCCTATTTACTCTTGCTTTGGGATTTTCCAGCCTGGCTTTAGGCATGTGGTATCCCTTGTATAAGTTGAATAAATAAAGTGGCAGTTTACAATCCTTTCCCGATCTTGAAACATTTGGTTGTTCCTTGTTTGGTTCTGACCATGGCTTCTTGGTCCACTTACAGATTCCTCAGGGTGTGGATGAGATTATCTGGCACTCCTATCTCTTTAAGGACTTTTCACAAAAAGGCCCACTTACTAACCACTTTTTAAGTCCTTCCTTAGAGAATTGAAGGACATTTTCGAGAAATGCTCCTAAACAATTATCATATCCATATACGACTTTTAATACCCATCCACTTCATAAACTACACAGTAGTACCACATTATATATATATATATATATATATATATATATATATAAATAAATAAATAAAAGGGGGATTACATTTGTAGAAAACCTTAGTAAAATGACCGTAATTAACTATAAAGCCCTGTACCTAAAATTTTTTGATATTCTTAAAGGATGGAAGTGTGTTAAAGCATCCTTTAGTGATAAAATAGCAATCATCAAAATGGCCCTTTTGCCCAGGTTTAATTACTTGGCGAGTTGTATACCGGATCAGAATTCCTTTGTTTTGGATTTAAAAATTCAAAACTATTATTGATACATTTATTCATTCTTCAAAGCATATTAGACTCAAAAGATTACCTCTATCCAGAGAGTTCTAAGAGAGGATTGTCCTATCCCTTGTTGCAACTCTATCATGATGCCAACATGGTGGTGCATGCATTAAAATGGTTGAATTCAAGCGGGTCCCATGTTTGGTACCAAATTGAGAAAGTTCAGCGCCTTGCATGGACCTCAGATTCTTATTCTTTATGGGTGATATTGTATTTAAAAGGTTTTGAAGGCAGATTTCATCTAATTAAGACATAACTTGTGACATAACTGGTTAGTAATAACCATGGTATATTGAAGCTTTTAAAATTTAGATTCGAACAATGTTGTTACAGGATGTTGCAGATATGATTTTTTCTTTTAGATGTACATGAGGTGGGACAGGATCTGCTCAGGACGCTGTTCTGATAAGTATTTGTATCTATTATAACCACTTTAAGCCTTCTTGATTTATTCTTTACCGTGTAACCATATTTACTCTTTATTGTATAGTCTCCTATTATTTTTAGGACGCATATGGGGGATTAAGAAGTATATATTTTTTTGTTAAAGTATTTTTATATGCCTCATCCCTTTAACAAAGCACAAAGCCTCCTGGGTAGATTTGCTCTGGCTCAAAGGTAATTTTAACTTGTTCCTGATATTTTCCTAATGAAGGCGACATACACATTGGCAATATTTTCTTATGCATCTTATTTTTATATACATATATACATATATATATATATATATATATATATATATATATATATAAACTATTTGTTTTTTTTTTCAGTACAATCAAAATATCAGGTTAGCTTTCTAGTTGTATACTGAATATGTTGATTGCATTTAAATGGGCTGTAAAAATAAGTAAAAAAAACAAAAATTTTCTTTCATTTGATACTTGTTTATTTATTAAAATAAATCCAATCAGTGAAAGTATAGCAAATAGTCAAAGCCCTGGATCTCGAGTACACTGGTAACAAAGTTTGCGAACATAACATTTATTTCTGATCAAGACATATCATAAAGTGACAAGAGAATAGGCAGCTCTTCGATTCTTTGATAAGCATATTAAACACTAAAGTTCAATCAAGATAGATTCCTTTTATTTGTGATGACAACCCTGATGGGGAAAGCCTGTAATAAAACGGTATACAGTCTGAAAGCAACGACCCCTGATATTTCAAAACTATCCACAATGCTTCATTCACTAAAAAAAAATGTGCTAAATACATAGTTATCAAAATTAAATTACAATAGTTTTAAATTTGCCAGCTGTACTCCACCATCACCCTCTTTCCCCTTCTCTGCTCACTTATTATCTTTCATTTTTCTCCCTCTTGCCCATGCCCTCCCTTCTCTCTCATTTTCTTTCCATTTTCTTTATTGGCCACCCTCACTTTCCCTCTCCATTTTATCAATCCCCTACCCTTCTCACTTTCCACTCTTTCATGCCCATCTTTGTTTCCTGCCCTTTTCTCTTTCTCATCTCTATCCTTGTCCTCCTCTCAAAACTTTCCATCCTATCTCTTTCCCATGTCCCTCTATTTCTTCCTTCCTCACTACAAGTAGAGTCAAACATTATATACAACTTAATAAACATTACTATATTGTCCACGTAGCAGGGTCCTAATGGTGGATATCAGTAGTGGTATAGGGGCTAGGTCCCTTCGGTGCTTGTGTGTCCCCAGCATCAGCTTCCCATCCTACAGTTGTCCATGCTGGTAGATCTAGAAGGGGGTCAGGGCAGACACACATGATTTCTCACACATCATTGTGTGGCACCATGAAGACCAACCCCCATGACAGAGTGCCATTAACTGTTGAATTTATGGACAGGAGGGAAAGTGGGAGGTGAATACCTGGTAAGGTTATACCTATTTTTTAGTAAGGTATATGTATCCAAGGCTATTAGCATCAATGCATTCACATATTTGCTTAGGCTACAACTTCCTTTGCTAACAATTTGTTTTGTTCCTGCATTTAATTCAATCAAATATGACAGATGGACTTACGAGGAAGCTCACTATTCTCCTCCTAACTTTCATCATTCTAGCATTCAGCTCTGACGGCTGCAAAATTACATATTTTCCCTTGTCATCCGGCGTCACAAATCTGATATGAATGACCTTAAAAAAGGTGAAGTTTTATACTTAATTAACTTTTATGACTCATATATTCTTAGGAATTTTGTCTGAAATGAGGAAGCAAATATAGTTAGCCTATTTTAGATTATGTACAATGCACGAATAGGCTTAACCTCTGTTATGGAGTTTTGTAGAACAAATGTAAATAGTGTAGTTTGTTTTACCTGGAACAGTTATAAGATGTTGGTCCTGGATGAACACTGATGTATCACTTTTGAGGAACTAGAGTTGTTCAACATTTTTTTAGGTTGAAAAAAATAAATAAAAACAGCCGGTTTACTTTTATTCAAAGCAGGCAAGCATGATCCTTACCTGTATGCAATGCCTCCCTCTTGATAAGTGATACACATGAATGTTGGCCTCTACTACTGCATAAAGCTGCATTTAGTAATTAAGATTGTACATTATAGTTTGTTTTGGAGAGCTAGAATTGTTAATTATGAGACTTAGGTGGCTCTTTTGATTTTTCTTGACTATGAACCCTAAGAAATGTCGCTTTCAGCACTTGAAGTCTGCATACATGTTATGTGATTCTTGCTAAACATTTTAGATATAGTTGAGATGCTTTTTCTCAGTGGTTTGAACATTGATAGTAAGCTAACTAAAAAGCTGATTAAAAGTTTGGAAATAAGCAGAATACAACTTGTAAACAAAGAGTAAAAATATAATTTTATTGCATTACTCAACTACTGACAGGTTGTACCTCATTCTCTATTTTTCTGCAGTACATTTCTGATTGAAGTGAACACTTCTCTCCTTTACCTTTAAATCAATGGAAATAGTTATCTGTGATATCAGTGTGGCGAAAACCTCTGAAATCAAGGTGAGTAAGCTTTAGCACATGCATATTTCTTAATGAAGCATTGCCTCCAACAGGTCTTTGTTAAGACATTCAAATAAAGTTCTTCATTCCACCTTTACTATAGGACTTTGAGGATATGCATGAGTCACTTGGTCATGTTGGGGCCCTTGTTTGAAGTATCCAATAACTGACCTTACTCCAGCCTTTACTGCTGGTTTAAGGACTACTCCCAGTCCAACGCTAGTTCCTCCTGAAGCTCCAGCAGTAACAGCCAATAATGCATCAAACCCCAAATCAAGCGATGCCTCCACCGCTCGATCCTCTGCTTGTTCACTACAGCCCTGCGTAGCATAGTAAACTGCAGAACCTGCATTATACCAGCCACTTACCAAGGGCAACCATTGCACTACATTATGTATGCCTTGTTCCCTTTCATTTTGGCATTTAGAGTCAACAGAGCGACGCCAAATGTGACCACAAACGCAGCGCTGCAGCCACAACCGGGATTCAGTCTGAGGAAAAATAAACCCACCTTTCCTTAATACAGAGTGGAAAGTCCCAGACCTGTTCAAAGTAACACCTGCACAAGATGGACCCAGTCTTTTACAATGCATTTTAGCATCTTCTAAAGATGGATGTACCCCCATATTCAACCCTTTCAATTGCATCCTTTGTTTTTGTTGAAAAATGCTGGAACAGCGAAGAGTGCAACTGGATAAAGAAGCAGGTGCAAGAGATTCTAAGTTAAACCTTAAAATGTCTATATCCACCTTATGCCTTTTCATTGGGGTATGTTGAAAAGAAAATTGGTGACCATAGGCCTTCCACTGAGCAGACAGCTTCCTGAACAGTTTTTGGGATTCTACCTCCTTGTTCATATATAAAAGGAAAGAGTCAGTCTCTGACAGACAGCCCACCTGAATCAAACCCAGTCCAAGTGCAGGACCAACATATTGCACAGTGATGGGAGGAAGAATGTCAATGTACTGGAGACATTGTTTGATGAGGTGGAGACACGACTGGTTTCCTCTTGCCCAGGAGAAATCTTTAAGAGATACACTTTCCATTCTTTCCAACTCATCATCTGGAGACTTGCTGGCTAAAGTTGCATTAAGCAGCCGAAGACTGGTAGTTTGAGGCTTGCACTTGAGACATTGACACAATGCAAGGAAAAGCAGGGAACGGAAGATGAGAGGCATATCTGACCTGTGAAAATACTCGGATCAGACAATACATGTGAACAAAATAATCTAGCACACATCAAAGCAATTTCATTGCGTCCAATACTATTCATCAGATTCTGGAATTATTTAACCAAAGATGGAAACACATGGAAATACTTCAGTTGACACATTCATTATTGTTGCACTTAAAGGGATATGAAAGGTTTCCTGTTTTTAGTAAAATAAACAACCTAAGTGTTTGTTGGCATATTTAAACAAGTGCTTAAAAGCTCTGTTACTCACGGAAACCATCCAAATAGACTACAAAGGTCTGCCCCAAGCAGTGTTTCTACTGGTACTAGATCTACTAGCCACTTACAGATTGTTTCTCAACAGCATGGTTTGAAATTTTGCTGAAGGACAATCGGTGATTGGTTAGTACATCTAGTACTTATAAGAACTTGTTTGATATGCACACAAACAGGTAGTTAATTTAATATTAAACAGGGAACCTTCCATATCAAAACAGCCTGGCTCTGCTGAAGTGTCCTCCAAAAGGGTAGCTAAATGTCATTGACCAGGAGTCTTAATACAACTCTGAAAAATGTCTTGCACAAAAATATAAGTAACTAGCGAATTGCCCGTCAAAAAATGACGGCAATGAAATTGTAAGGTAGCTAAATTAGTAAATGAATATAGTGTACCTATTTTGAAGCATTGTGATGAAGAGCTGGCAATCTGTGTTGATGTTGCTGCAGCATTAGTGGTGTGGAGCTGCTGTGTAAGCGTGATGAACGTGTGCAGTGTAACACTGTGCGTGCGCGAGACCAAACCGTTAGCGTAGTCGTGTACTTCCGCATTGGTGTAAAATGGCGAGTAATGTGTGGTATAGGTCTGTATCGGAATATCCGTAGGTGTTTTGTGGTGTTTTGCGAGTTTAGAGTGCTGTAGCCTCGTTTTCGTTTTGTTCGGCGGCCATTTTTTCTCTCGCTTAGATTTTTTTTTAGTCTCTAAACTGTTTTATTTCGAGTAAAATCGAGGTGTAAGTTGCATTTTTGAGGTCCTGGGTGCTCCCTCTTGGTGTAGGTAATTTTTTTATGTATGTGCTGTGTGTATGTATTGTGTTTTAAATGTTTGTATGTCGGCGTGTTGCGTCCGATGTTTGCGAGGTCGTAATGTGTGGTAACGTGTTTCGTACGTTGTTTGCGTTCCTCGTAAAATTTAGCGAGTGTCGTAATTTGTGTGTCGTGTTTTTTGAGTAGCGACGTGAATTTTGCGAGGGTTTGAGGCCCTTGCCCAGTGACCTCGCCAGCAACTGAGTCCCTCGCTTCGCGAGGGGCCTCAGTTGCTGGCATGGAGCGCCTTCGGCGCTCCATGCCAGCAACTGAGGCCCTTGCCCAGTGACCTCGCTACGCGGGCTCGCTACGCGAGCCCGCGTAGCGAGGTCACTGGGCAAGGGCTACGCGAGCCCGCAAGCGTGAGCAACGACCCGTACGCTCACAACTATATATGTGATGGTTTCTTTTTAATTCTGCCTGGTGCAAAAAAATACATGATTAAGGGCCCACTGTAATCCCATATTAAAATGTGTTTATTTTTTAAATAACTGTATATAGCAATGGGTAAATTGTTTTTTAAAAAGTTTAAGAACAAAAAAAAAAATAGCCCTTTTTTATTTTAATAAATACAGCTTAACAGAGGTAGCTACAAAATTTAATAGCTCAAATTGCCAGTGCTTTCAACAGTACTAAAAGGAACACTAATTATGTTATAAGGATATATTCGAGAGCACGAGAATGCAGAAAATCAGTAAAGTAACATTGCTGTAAAGAGTAATTCCATGTGAAAGTGAAATATTAAAGGCTGTGTTTAAAAAATATATAATTTTGTTTTGCATACTGCAAACATTTATCATATCAAATTTGTGGTTGACAAATTAATTTAAAAAATTACCAATGTAGTCCTTTAAAATATGTTTTTCTTATAATTAAAAGCGGATATTAAAAATATATATATTTAGTGCCTTTATTTACCTTCAAGTAGTTTGTGCTGGCAGATACATTTGAAAACATAATCACATGAAATGAAGGCCTTTTTTGCACATACATAGTAATTGAGGTTGAAAAAAAATATTTTTAGTCCATCGAGTTCAACCTTTTAAAATCTCCTCTGATCTGCAATATGCAGATTAGTTGTGAATTGATCCAGAGGAAGGCAAACAGAAAAAAAAACAAGTGAAAAACTCAGTTGTCTCAAAAATGGAAAAAAATGAATTCTTTCCTGACCCCAGATACTGCCAATCAGACTCCTCCCAGGATCAATACTCTCTAATTAACCCTGAATGCCCTTTTAATTAAAAATATATCTAGTCAATTTATAAAGTTATCTATCAAATCTGCTGTCAACACCTCCTTTGGTAGAGAATTCCACAGAAGAACCATTTTCTTTCTTTAAGGTGGAATCTTTTTACTTCTAACCTCAAAGGGTGTCCGCTTGTCTGTTGAAAACCTCTTGGTACAAAAAGTTCACTTGACAAAGCTTTTTACTGACCCTGGATGTATTTATATAATGTAATCCTATCTCTGCGTAGATGCTTTTTTTCTAGAGAAAATAAGTTTAATTTGGTTAGTCTTTCTTCATAACTTAGCCCCTCCAGTCCCCTTATTAGTTTTGTTGCCCTTTGCTGTACTTTTTCCAGCTCTAAAATGTCCTTTTTATGAAGTGGTGCCCAAAATTGTACTCCATATTACAAATGAGGGCGAACTAGATATTTGTATTGTGGCAGAATTATATTTGCTTCTATACCCTTCTTAATACATGCTAATATTTTATTTGCCTTTGCAGCTGCTGCTTGGCATTGAGCACTGTTACCTAGGTGGTTGTCTACAAGCACTCCCAAATCCCTTTAATATCTGATACCCCTAGATTTGCTCCATTAAGACTATAAATTGCATGGCTATTTTTCCTTCCCAGATGAATAACTTTACATTTATTCATATTAAAACTCATCTGCCATTAACTTGCACATTCCTCTAATTTATGTAAATCCCTTTGGAGCGAAAGCACATCATTATCTGATTGAATTACCTTGCACAACTTTCTGTCATCAGCAAAAATGGAGAAACTACTTTCTAGTCTCACTTCTAAATCCAAGTTCAATAAATATGTTAAAAAGGAGAGGAGCTAATACTGAACCCTTAGAAACGCCACTTACAACATTAGTCCAATCTGAGTATGTTCCAATTATCACAACCTTTTCTCAATCCATGAGCAGATATTTACTGCAATCCCTGTATCCCTAAATTTGCACAATAGTCTTCAAAGTGGCACTGTATCAAAAGCCTTTGCAAAATCCAGAGACTACATCCACTGAGTTGCCTTGATCCAAGTTCCTACTTAACTCTTCATAGAAACGAAGTTTGTTTGTTTGATATGACCTATCCCTCATAAATCTGTGTTGATTCCTACTTATAATCCTGTTTAAATAGAAATATTCTTGTATATTATCCCTTATTAACCCTTCTAAAAGCTTCCCCACTACAGAAGTGAGGCTCACTGGTCTATAATTCCCCAGATTTGCTCTTGCTCCCTTCTTAAATATAGATATCACATCTGCTTTTCTCCAGTCATCTGGTAGAGACTCTGTGTTGAATGAATCTTGAAAAAATAGATATAATGGTTTGGCCATTACAGACCCCAGTTCTCTCAGTACCCTTGGATATATTCCATCAGGACCTGGGGCTTTATTAACATTTAGATTTTCCAACCTCTTCTGGATTTCTTCCTGCGTTAACCAATTATTTGGTGACGGTAGTGTAGCCCCAACCACTGGTACCTCCCTTATGTATACTGAAGAAAATAACCTATTTAGCTCATCTGCCTTTTCCTGGTCACTAATTATCAGACAGCCTGTTTCACATTATAATGTTCCTATAGCTTCCTTCCTGGCCTTACCATTAATGTATTTAAAACATATTTTAAGGTTTGTCTTACTATCTTTTGTAACTAATATTTTTTTTTTTATTTTAGCCAGTCTAATAGCTCTTTTGCAAGCCTTGTTGATTTCCCTGTACATACGTAAAGCAGTCTCGGTCTCCTCTTTTTTGTATAACTTCAATGCCGTTTTTTTTGCTCTTGATCTTTAAATCATTGTTAAGCCACATTGGATGTGATTTACTCCTTTTAATTTAATTCCCATATGGTATATGGTGACAAGTATGTATATTTAGTAATGATTTAAATGCGGCCCATTTATGTTCAGTATTTTTACCAGTCACTTTGTCCCAGTCTATAATTTGTATTGATGCCCATAGACCATTAAAATGTGCCCTTTTTAAATTAAGAGTTTTTGTTGGTCTCTTACAGTTTTGTTAATTCAATCTCAAATGAGACTGTGTTGTGATTACTGCTTCCCAAAGGTTGCCCTATTTCAACATTTGATACCATATCAATATTATTTGTGATAACTAAATCCAAGAGACTCATATCTAGTAGGTTCTTGTATAACTTGGGCTAGATAATGATCTCAGAGTCAGTAGCGGCTGGTGAACTTTCAAGTTGAAGGGGTGCAAGAGCAAGACTTGCCTCCTCCCCTTACAAAGGCCACACCCATTTTAAACTCCTCCCTCTGTCATCATATTGTCCTTTATATGACCCGCCCAATGAAATAGACTCCACCTACTGATTTTTTAATACTGTTCAAAAATTCTAGAATCTTGGGATTCAGGCAAATAACATTTCTCTTCTGCATGAATGCAATGACACTCACCAACAGTTGACTCTCCTTCTCGGGGTGTCTTCAAGAGTAGTAGTTCAAAATAGTCTGCAGCCGCACAGTGTTTGGACCTGGTTGCGATATAAAACAAATCAGAAAGTGCAAGACCCCAACCGTACTTAAAAACACTTATGAGACCAAGCGAGACTATATAGGCCGCCCCCCCCCGTGTCTCTTCAGGCCACCCGCCCCCCCCGTGTCTCTTCCGCCGCCTGCCCCCCTCGGTGTCTCTTCCGCCGCCTGCCCCCCTCGGTGTCTCTTCCGCCGCCTGCCCCCCTCGGTGTCTCTTCCGCCGCCTGCCCCCCTCGGTGTCTCTTCCGCCGCCTGCCCCCCTCGGTGTCTCTTCCGCCGCCTGCCCCCCTCGGTGTCTCTTCCGCCGCCTGCCCCCCTCGGTGTCTCTTCCGCCGCCCGCCCTCCTCTGTGTCTCTTCCGCCGCCCGCCCCCCTCTGTGTCTCTTCCGCCGCCCGCCCCCCTCTGTGTCTCTTCCGCCGCCCGCCCCCCTCTGTGTCTCTTCCGCCGCCCGCCCCCCTCTGTGTCTCTTCCGCCGCCCGCCCCCCTCTGTGTCTCTTCCGCCGCCCGCCCCCCTCTGTGTCTCTTCCGCCGCCCGCCCCCCTCTGTGTCTCTTCCGCCGCTCCCCTCTGTGTCTCTTCCGCCGCTCCCCTCTGTGTCTCTAGGAATAGAGGTAGAAGAGAAGCACTCACCATACAGAGTTCAGAGACAGATAATACATACACAGAAATATATATATATATATATATATATATATATAAATAAATAAATAAATGACTACATCAGCAGGGGGGATCAGTTAATCAAAAAGAACAGGAACAGAGTGGGGGAGTGTTTGACATAATTGGCTTATTAAAGCCTTCCTGATGTCATATCATAAAAAAAAACCTCTATAGGCTTGGGGGAGTTCGTTCAGAGGGGATGTTCATAGCAACCACATAGCTTGCAGCACTGATTGGTTAATGCTGCAAGCTGCCAGTCAAGTAAATTGATACATTTCATTGAACACTGTATAAGCTATACACTGAATTTGAGCCTGACGCTGCCAAAGAAGCAGCACTAGGGAGAGATATGACCGGGGAAGGCACACAAAGGGTTAATTTAAAGTGACAGATACATATTTTTAAAAGACTCATATGAAAAGACATGAAAGCAGATACACAAATATAATTAAATTGTATTATCTATATAAATGTAAAATACAATATTAAAGTGACTGATAACTTTTGGGAGGCACCTGCCCCTTTGCACCAGCCGCCCCTGCTTAGCAGGACTGCTAGTCTCATTCATCCAGTTTGTCATGGTAGTTCAAATCCAATCTGTAACAATAATTGCATTTCCTCACTTTCAATTATATTTGGGGGGTTATAGCATACTCCTACTAATATTCTTTTGGAATTTGCTGCTCCACTATTTCACTCTACCCACAAACATTCAACATTATTTCTAGTTCCAGCACAACAAGATTAAATAAAATTTGATTTAGTGTCATATGAGTGATACTTTTTTGATACATTAGTTAATGCAACGAACTGGCAATGTTTCCTAAAACAAAAACATGGCAGATAATTACAGCTAAGCATTGCCTCTGCACATTTTACAAAGAGTTCTACCAAGAGATACTGTTTTAAAGTAAAAAAATATATATATAAAAAGTGTTTGCATAGTTACATGTTTTCCTAAATAGCCATGCCAATGTAATTAGTTAATTAAAATGTTAGAGTATCAAAACATTACGACAAGCCCATTACGACAAAACTTTTTTCTTTTTTTTTGAAGATGACATAATTAACAAACAAACTTAACGAGTTGTGAACAAGCCAGACAATGTAAATTTCACATTTCTTGATCATCAAAATATTCTCAACAATAAACATAAAATTCACCTGATCTACGGTTAGAGATTGATTATAAGCACTTACTCGTCTGTAGTCTAACGACCATCAATTGATGTTAGTCACTCTATGCCGAATAAGCTATATCACACATTCTGCTTTGACCTTGGCCACATTGCACCAATGCAAAGTCAATAACCTATTTTTGCAAAATCTTCACAGTCAATGACCTTTGTATCACAGCACTGTACAAATAGCTATTGAACTCAGTTCGATGATAACAAATAAATAAATGTTAGTGCAAAGTAATTAGATGTATGGTTACTATTTTGTTCAAAAGCATATTTGTATTTCACTCACCTTGAAGAGTGAGGTAGCGTTGAATGTCCAGTAATCCAGATGAATAATCAAGAGTATTGCAGTATATTGCGATACCTTTTTTATTAGACAAACATTCATAGGTGTCATGACGAGCTTTCGAGAGCGTTTCTCTTTGTCGAGTTAGAGTCAATACCGATTATAGATTCACAAATAGAGAAAAAAATTCCAGGATTAACAAATAATGTTCTGATCAGCCAGCCGAGCAAGTGTGTGGGGGTGCAGACCAGAGTAAATAAATTGGGGTCGTAAATAGTTTCACATCTAAGGAACCATAGAGCTGTAACCAAACTCAGGATGAAGGCAGAGAACAAAAAATAAAAAAATCAATAAACACACATATATATTTACAATCATGAATGTGGAGGTTATAAGAAATTTTGATAATGGGATAAGAATTCAATGTCTACATTAAGGCCTGACATATTACTGTTAAAGAGCATAATCATTTTAATTTCAAATGTCTTTCTTTCCTTAGTGTTTTTAAAAAAACCTTTGAGTATTTTGATTTTGAGATTTTTCATGGAGTGGTTATTCTGGTTGAAATGGTGTCCAACTGGAGTACAGTAAGTCTCCTCATTGTGCTTATTGATGGAATGTCTGTGTAGATTAATCCTCATATGTAATTTCTGGCTGGTTTCTCCAATGTAGCAGCCTCTCTCACATGCAGTACATTGTATCATGTAGACTACATTGGATGACGTAAAGAATATGATCCTCTGATGTTATAGGTCTTCTTGTTGTGCGTGGCTGTGTCCTCTTTGCAGATGTGTTGACACAATTTACACCGATTTTTATTGCAAGGTTTTGTGCCATTTTCTATGTTAAGCTCTTCATTGGCCAATCTACTGTTCACCAATGTTTGTCTGAGATTTGGTGCCTGCCTAAATGCAAGAATGGGGGGTTGGGGGAATATATGTTTTAATTCTGTGTCCTCTGTTAGCAGTGGTTGTAGATCCTTAAATATTTTGTGGATTCCTTCTAGATCCGGATGGAATGTGGTTACCAGAGGTGTACGTGAGGTTATTTCTTTAGTTTTATATTGCAGCAGGTGTTCCCGGGGTGTTTTAATGGCAGAGGTTACTTTCTGCGTTATGACATTAGGGTTGTAGCCCTTTCACCTTGAAAATATACTAACTGAATACCCCTGACAATAAATTCTTTGCTTTACAAAAACTGTGTGGGCTATATTAAGATATCATTGAGCATGTGTCCAAGCATAATGGTACCAATAATTTAAAGCCCAAACTTATACCTTTCCAGGATCAGTATACTACTATATAAAGCTACTTTGTAACATTCAGATTATAGGTGAATGGGCAAATCAGTATACTTTTCTCATGCAAGTGAAGGCATTCTGTGGGAGCAGCATATATTAAATACCCTCTCCATAAATGTAAATCCGTCTTGACTCAAACTATATGTTCTATTCTGTCTCTCAACCTAGGAGACATTTCTAACTCGCAACTGGTGGGACAAAAGAAAAAAAACCAATGTGTAGCATTTTGAGGACTACACAGCCTTCAAATAATAGTTCACTGAACACCACTGTTCTGTAGATACAAGAATAAAAAACCAACAACAATGCAGAGCAGATATCTGTTTAAAACATATTTCCTATGGATACATTTATAAGAGAAAAGAGGCACAATATATAGTTTTATACACAAATTTATTGTTAAGATATAATTAACAGATAATACCACTTGAAAACAATAGGCAATTCTAAAATACAAAAAAACTCCTGAAATATAATATTTAAATGCCTTGGCTGTGAGGAGGATCCAGCAAAAGATATATTAACTTACTGACCTCAGCGAATTCAATATAAGTGATCTTCAGACATTTCACCCGCCCCAAGATTGACCTACATCATTAAACAATCTAATTAATTCAAACTGTTGTTCATGATTAACCACAACTTTAATTTAAATTGTCTAAGTGGTCAAATATTTTTGAATAATTAAATATAACTGACAACCTGTTTTTAGAAAGCACAAAACTACAACCTATACATTGTTGTTCTTATATGTGCATTTATTCTTTTGCTGCAGCGACCCAAGTTTTTATTACCTGATGCTATATTCTTGGGGAGCAGTGTCCTTTTAAATTAACGAGCTTCCCTTCAGTCTTGCTGTGACCACTAGCAATTGTAGTTGCTACATTACCACTGTACGTCCTGTCAAGTCCCTGCTTAGACCAAACTGGAGAGTTCCACAGCAGAATAGTTGCATACAAAAAATACATTGAAGGCATTTTTTCACATTCTAAAAACACGCTGCTTATTTTTAAAGCACAGCTCTTTAAAAAAAAAAAAAGGTAACCTTTTAAAGAGCAGCACAGAAATATTAATCTCTGTAAAGTATCAGAAATTAACAGGGGATTCTTTAGTATAACAAGTTTTCTGTAAAATACAACTACTATTAATCCTCATCGTCATCCTCAATACAGAGGCGTTTTTTCTTTGCTGGACGGAAATCCTCCTCCGTTTCTGAATCTGAAGCCAATTTTTCCTGTCCAAGCACCAGAGACTCTGCTCCTGAAACTGATTAAAGCAAAAGTGCATTGTCAAAAGCAAACAAAAAGCAATGCCAAAACGAAAAAAAAAAAAAATCTAATTTGTTTACACAAACACAGAGATAGAGTGAGATAGAGAGAGAGAGATAGATAGATAGATAGAAGAAAGAAACAATTTAGTCACTAACCTTGATTCTCTGTTTCAGTTTCTTCATCATCACTGTCTACCAGGCGATTCCTTTTGGTTGCTGACTTTGGTCTATAAAGCAAAGAAGCATATACTGAATTACACATAAGATATGGAAGGAATTTGTGATAGCAAATTGAATAGACAACGTTAAAAGTTGGATACGTTTTTAATAAAAAAAGTGAATACAAGATTACAGTAGGTCTGTCAACTACATTAATGAGGATATTGATCCAGGGAATAATCCAGCTGCATGTTTTTGGGATGAGGAATTTTTTTTCCTTTAATGAGATAATTGGCATTTTTTTTGCTTCCCCTAGATTAGTTAACAATACAACACAAGGCTCATGTGAGATCTAAAAAGGTTGCATCTGACAAAAAAATGTATTTTTCCAATTAATCATACACAAAGGCAATAGAAATCTCAAAAACAAGAGTTAATTCATGCAAAACCATTTGTGAGAAAAATCTCAAATGTGTTTCATATAGCTCTACTTGTATAATGACATGGAACTGTAGCTGTTTTCATTTATTGTGATCATTGCTTCTTTTACCTGTTATTTTGGATGTCAGTCTCTGAGATGTCATCTGTGGGCAGCGGCTTAGGTTCATCAGGTTCTGAAATGCAAATTGTAAGAGTCTGTATAAAAATACACTTAATATGGATAATATATATGAATATTTAAAAGGACATTAGCGCTATTTGTAACTACTGAATCAAATGTTTGACTGTTCTGAGGGGTTGTCATGCTTGTCTGTCATTGAGGCCTACATACTACATTATACTATATTTAAATACGCATTACTTTATTTTTTGCTTGAAAGAAAACTAAGAAGAAAAAAAAACTCTTCTGTAATATATAAACCATGCTCTTTGAAATGGATGCAAAAATGTGTTCCATGTCCATTCAATGCATACATAAACACAATTACTGTAAACTGAGAAACGTACAATTAACATACACATATGTTCATCAACTGTAGTTCCTTTGTGATTTCTAAACTACAACTGTTCTGAAGCGTATAGGGTTGACATGGCAAACAGAAATTAAGAAAATAAATATTAATTGCACCAGTGTCAGAAACATTTTCTACTGGCCTCACTGGCCAATCACCTTGCACAGTTGTTGTAGTCTTTTTTTTCCGTGTCAGTAACAGAGCGCGCAATGCTTCTGCTCTTTGATCCAATGTTGGGCCATGGTCTTCAGAGTTTACAGGCACCTCAACTGCATCATCTGTAGTGACAGGAACAAGAGAGGCTGCAGCCTTGCGTAGCTGCTCAGCACTCAATTTACCCGGGATTCGCCAAAATGATTCCTACAGAAAAGTGTAAATTATCAGTGAAATATTAGAAGAGCAATGCGAATCTCTTAAATTGACAGTGAAAAGTCTACCACAAAATCTTCAAGAATGTTAGTAAATTATAGAAAGTGGTTTCCAATTAAATAAACAACAAAAATTAGGAGACACTATTCTCAGAAACATTCCATTTTGAAATTATTTGTTTTACATGAATAATCTTCCAGAAGTACCCTCACCTCTGGCGATGTCTAAACAAGGATATTTACCTGCTCATTGGCTGGAGGACGGATTCCCAGCTTCTTTAGCAGCGTTTGGAATGTTTTAACTTCCATTGCATCCTCATTATCTTCAGTTAAAGGTACAAGTGGACAAGACTGAGAGGAGCCTGGTAAATGTGAAAAAGTTAATTAAAGACAAACTAGTGTTGGGAAGTTGTTATCTGACACTTTAAGAAACATTTTTTTCATTTTAATACATTGTTGCTGACCAATATGTGTTTAGCTTTTCAGCCACATATATAAGATTTGCCGCTTTTTGCAAGTAATGTTTAGCGTTGTACAGGGCTGCCAATGCACAGTAACATTACAACACCTATTGTAGAGGTAACTTCGGATGCAAAATAAATACTGAGCAACAAGGTATCAATTTGCAGAAGGTTACTAATATTGTTGGAGATCATCAATACAGACTGGATGTATTCAGAAAATCAAAACAGTGATCTGCACCTTATCAGTACTAGTATAGAAAGTAAAATGCTTAAAGAGTCTATTTTGCCCCTATTACTTGGTTATCTAGAAGTTATTGGGTGCATCTTTTTCTTCTGAACACTTACTATCCTCTTCTCTGTCCTCTGCAGTGCGATTCAAACAGTTCTGAAGCCACAGCAAGGGACTGGACAGCCCTGTAGGATGAAAGTTTAGACAAGGCTTATTAGATAAAGCAACCAACAAAGGCAAGGGAAAAGACTAACAATGACAGTGCAAACAAAGAGCTTTAACCATTACATTTTTGTCTAGAAATACATACTTGTATTCCTTGAGCAAAGGCACAGGGATGCCAATTGCCATAGTTGTGCTGCGAGAGGAGATTTTATACCTGAAGATCTTCTCGTAAACACAGGAAGGACTTCCTGATCTTCAAAAAATTCTCAATTTTTTTTATAATGACCATGACAAAGCTGCTAATGTTAGTTTATTACATACAGTGCCTTGCAAAAGTATTCACCCCTCTTGACTTTTTACCTATTTTGTTACAGCCTTAAGTTCTATGTTTTGTTAATCTGCATTTTATGTGATGGATCAGAACACAATAGTCTAAGTTGGTGAAGTGAAATGAGAAAAATATATACATAAAACAATTTTTTAGAAAAAGAAAAAAGAAAATTGGCATGTGGGTATGTATTCACCCCCTTTATTATGAAGCCCATACAAAGCTCATGTAATTAGTGAAATTATGTTCACCTGTGTGCAATCTAAGTGTCACATGATCTGTCATTACATACACACAACTTTTATGAAAGGCCCCAGAGGCTACAACACCTAAGCAAAGAGGCACCACTAACCAAACCCTGCCATGAAGACCAAAGAACTCTCCAAACAAGTAAGGGACAATGTTGTTGAGAAGTACAAGTCACGGTTAGGTTATAAAAAAAAATATCCAAATCTTTGATGATCCCCAGGAGCACCATCAAATCTATCATAACCAAATGGAAAGAACATGGCACAACAGCAAACCTGCCAAGAGACGGCCGTCCACCAACACACAGAGACCGGGCAAGGAGGGCATTAATCAGAGAGGTAGCACAGAGACCTAAGGTAACCCTGGAGGATCTGCAGAGTTCCACAGCAGAGACTGGAGTATCTGTACATAGGACGACAATAAGCCGTACGCTCCATAGAGTTGGGCTTTATGGCAGAGTGGGCCAGAAGAAAGCCATTACTTTCAGCAAAAAACAAAATTACACGTTTTGAGTTTGTGAAAAGGCATGTGGGAGACTCCCAAAATGTATGGAGGAAGGTGGTCTGGTCTGATGACTAAAATTGAACTTTTCGTTCAAAGAAAACTCTATGTCTGGCGCAAACCCAACACATCTCATCACCCAAAGAACATCATCTCCACAGTGAAACATGGTGGTGGCAGCATCATGCTGTGGAGATGTTTTTCAGCAGCCGAGACTGGGAAACTGGTCAGAGTTGAGGGAAAGATGGATGGTGCTAAATATAGGGATATTCCTGAGCAAAACCTGTACCACGCTGTGCATGATTTGAGGCTAGGATGGATGTTCACCTTCCAGCAAAACAATGACCCCGAACACACTGCTAAAGCAACACTTGAGTGGTTTAAGGGGAAACATGTAAATGTGTTGGAATGGCCTAGTCAAAGCCCAGATCTCAATCCAATAGAAAATCTGTGGTCAGACTTAAAGATTGCTGTTCACAAGCGCAAACCATCCACCTTGAAGAAACTGGAGCAGTTTTGCAAGGAGGAATGGGCAAAAATCCCAGTGGTAAGATGTCGCAAGCTCATAGAGACTTATCCAAAGCCACTTGGAGCTGTGATTGCCGCAAAAGGTAGCTCTACAAAGTATTGACTTTAGGGGGGTGAATAGTTATGCACATTGAGTTTTTCTGTTATTTTGTCCTATTTGTTGTCTGCTTCCCAATAATAATAATAATAATAATAATAAAAAAACATCTTCAAAGTTGTGGGCATGTTCTGTAAATTAAATGATGCAAATCCTCAAACAATCCATGATAATTCCAGGTTGTGAGGCAACAAAACACGAAAAATGCCAAGGGGGGTGAATACTTTTGCAAGGCACTGTACATCACAAAGTGCATTTGTTCTTAATTACAGTTCCTTAAATTAATGAGATGCTCAAAGGGAAGGCCAAAGAGTTTGTAAACAGACTAAAACATTTGTTCAATCACATGTAGATATTTATGTAATAGAGCAGTGATTCCCAAACCTCTCCCTCAAGATCCCAGAATGATTAAGATTTAGGTATAACACTGTTGTGAACACAAGGGACACAATTAGAGGCTCATAGCACTATTAAATGCCAATTGCGTTACCGGTGTTCAGTTTTGCACCTAAATCGCGACCTATCTGAAGCTCCTGGGGGAGAGGTTTGGGAATCAATGCATGACTGAGTGTGTGTGTGTTCAAAAGACTTCACAGTTTGTAAATGTTCTTAAAAAATGCTCTTTCTTTTTTATCGTCAGTGATCCTGTGAGATATCAGTATACTCAAATGCAGGAAAGATGCAGACTAGATAAATTATTATAATCACCTGCTCCAATATGCTTTATTTAGTCATTTAAAAAAGATTAGTAAAACTATGGAATATATCTAAAGGAAACACAATGGTGCTGAAATCAAACAAATGTGATAAGATGGTGATGTTTATAGTCAAGGATAACATTTGCCCAACTTTAATAATATTAAACTGCAGCTGCACTAGCTGTTCATTGTGTATTCATATTCTTCTGGTCATATGACATTACTAGTTATGATCTACAATAAAAATCAACACATAGAACTATAAATCTCTTGCATTACCCACAAGCTTAAACACACTATTACAAATGAATGCCAATGCAGTGAAACACACTCCTGCGAATAATAACAATTTGAGGAAAATAAAATAAACAAACATGAACAAGAAATCTACACATACAAGGATACAAACTACCACCTCAGTTTGATTGTGCATAACTATAGTCAGTTTGATTGTGGATAACTATAGTCAGAGGCACTCACAACCATTATTTAACGTAGCTTACAGGGCTGTTTATAAGGATATGTGATCATGCAAAGGAGTCTGTAAAGTACTAATGATTCAACATTGCTGCTAATGCTATTACTTGGACATACTCAAAAGCAAACAGAAGAAACAAGCACTTTGGTACATACCTTCCTGCTGTAAACTCTGAACCAGCTTTTGTATCTTCTTATCCATAAAAGGTTCTACCCTTCCGTCCAACTTCTCTTTTTTAGCTCCCTGAACCTTGGTATTCTCCCACTCGTCTTCAGGCTCTTCCTCTTCCTCCTCCTCTTCGTCCTCATCTTCCATATCAATGTCCTTTCCATTTATTCCTAGGTCACTGAGAAACTCTTCCTCAGACTGAAGCATGCAAGAAAAAAAAAAAAAAGTTGTAAAATGAATTGACGAAATTTAATTGACATGTTTTAGTAATCTGACATGTTTTAGTAATCTCAATTATATTAATTATTATGGCAAATATATATGATGTAATATTATAATGATATAGAACAAATTATTTGAAATTAATTAATAATAATACATATGGCTATAAGGTGAAGACAGTGGTCTTGCAGTAGTTTCACTATCAATAATATATTATAAATCTGATACAGTAATACAGAGTGCTTGTTAGATCCTCTCTTATCTTACCTAGGAAGTACCTTGCACTTTAGCGAGTCTAAGCTAGCGTTAGTCATCTTTTATTTTAAGTAAATATATTCATGTTAGAACGAAACTTTACTAAGCTATTGCAGGGTCTGCAATGGCAATGTCACACTTGAAACAGAGCACATTCCAGACCCTGCGCTTAGTACATTTATCCAATTGTCTGTTTACAATGGCCCAAAAGATAATGTTAAAAATGAATTGCTAAAAAAAAAATTGTGTGGCAAACACACAACATAAGGTTGTGGATACATAAAGAAAATAAGGTTTCTGTCGTAATAAGGAGAAGGAAGACTATTCTGAACATAGCACCCCGTTTGTCTAGCTTTTTATAGAAGGATGGAAAGAAAACCCATGCTGTGACAACACTTGCTTTTGTTAATGTAATTTCTGTGAATGGTCATGTTTGTCACTTCTGTCTCAACAGGGTGTATGTTTGTATACAGATGAGAATGTAGTCAATGAGAGCACAGTACAACACTGCACTTGTAGATGTCACATTTCTACTGTATGGACAAAGGCCCATATGCAATTGTCCAAATCGCAATTACAGAAGCCTTTAATGGAGCCCGTAAAAGTCACAGATATTAATAGACATTAATTGGCTACATTTTGCTACTCACAATCCATTTGCAAGTTACAGGCTCAAAATCATTGTGGTTTGTCAAAAAAGGAACTCCTTCCTATCTCCTCCTTTGATGTTTCAAACCGGCAAATGTTAACAGTGCTAAAGACGCAAAAATCCTTATTTAATTGCAACAATTCAACAAGCCTGCAA